>OZ018393.1:39944584-40347584 GCA_963969525.1 Ontholestes murinus | reverse complement strand
GTTGAAATTTGTTGCTTATAACTATTACAATAATTTGTAATTATCGCTCAACAAGTTATGATTTATAAATATTAGGTGCTACGAGGGTACGCGGAAGATCAGACATTGGAACTCCAGTGAACTGAGCATATGCTATTTATCCAATGCGTATATGTGTAAGCTAATCATATATATTTTTTGTACCTTACTTGTGTATACCTGGATAAATAAATATTATTATTATATTACCAAGATATTGAACAATTTTTATAACTTTTGCACTTTTTAAGCGAATTTTATCAAGTATTCTCAGTTTTGACGTATCTGTCATTAATATTTATCATTAAGAAATAATTAATTAATAATTTATAAAGAGTTGTTGTCTCCTAAATTATGGCAGAGCAAATTGTGTGCTAATATAATAACTATAAAACCTGCAGAGAAGCAGCTAATATTTTTAACGACAGGCACCCCCAAAAGAGAATCAGTTACTCACAAGTATCAAGAATCTTAAAGAAATTTAAAAGTTTTAAATTTAAATTGCATTTTAAAAAAGAACGTACTAAACCAGTGATAAATGTGAAGAATTCGTTGGATATCTTGCAAAGTATGGTTGAAAATCCTTAAATATCTGTTAAAAAAGGCGCTAGGATTGGGAAAATCAACAGTACATAACGGCAAAAAAGTTTGAAGCATTTAAACCAAGCTATGTTGAAACTTTGCAAGAACATGATTGCGACAATTGTTCTGAATTTTGTTTCATGGTAAAAGGTGAAATGGAGATTGATGGAACATTTCCTAATAAGAGGATCTTATTTACGGATGAAGCTACATTTACTACAAATGGTGTAGTTTCATCACAAAACTATCGTTGGTGGTCTGCAAAAATCAATATTCTCGAAATATATATATATATATATATGTATGGATTTGTGTTTATATATATATATATATATATATATATATATATATATATATATATATATATGTGGATTTGTGTTTTTTCGGGTGTTGTCCCGCGTGGAATTTTTCGAGTTTTCTCGACGTTTCGGCGACTTCACATTCACCATCTTCAGGAGTGTTTTGATATCTTGAAATATTCAATTTAACCAGTTCATAATTTTTATTGTACAAAAAAATGAGAATTTTGCGTTTTTTGTTCTTTGTGAATTTTAAAATTTCTTATAATAGAATTTAACATTTTAAGCCATTTAATAGTTACTATTGAGATTTCATATCTTGAATTTATTATTTTGTTGGTTTATATTTTTTATTTTGTATAACAGCGCCCTCATGTGTTTTTGTTAAAACTATTTTTAAAATAAAAGTTCAGTTCATTGTTAACAGTCAACAGGTGTAGTGTGCAGTTTTTACCTCTCCCGATTACTCAGTTTCATCGCTCAATCACACTTATTATAACAGGTTATGGGCCCAGAACGTGCGGGCAGATGAAAACTGTTAAATTATCGGTCGTTTTCGAGTAAAATTTGGCGTGTTGTATTTTTTTTTGTGAAAAATAAAAAAAAAGTCTCCACGTGTTGATTACCCTGATTTCGACGCGGCTGGAAAGTAGTGATTCAATGGCGGACTACGTGAATCAAATCGTCGAGAAGTCGCAGAGATTAAAAGGGACAGGATTTAATGTAACTGAAGAATGGATCGGAACACTTTTGTTGGCCGGATTATCTGAAAAGTATTCACCTATAATCATGGCTATAGAGCATTCGGGAATTTCGATAACAGCAGACGCCATTAAAACAAAACTTCTCGACATGTCGTCGGAAGGCATGGCCGGAAACGCTTTTTTCAGTAAGAAAAACGCAGGCGGGAAAAACAAGAAGTTTGGAGGTTTGAAACATGGTGCGAGAACCGGCAACGCTGTGCTGCCAACGCCAACTTCAGACGCATCGAGCGTGGCACAGGCGACTTGGACATTTAAATATAACTGATTTAAAGAAATTGAAAGACAATCTTGCTAGTGGAATTAATTTCAAATCGGAGAGTCTCGGTCAATGCAAAACATGCTGCGAAGGGAAGCAAGCTCGATTTCCTTTCAAGAGCTCGAAGACAAAGGCAAGTAATTTATTGGAGGTTATCCATTCAGATGTTTGTGGACCCATGGAGGTGAAGTCGATTGGTGGTTCAAGATACTTTGTGCTATTCGAAGATGAATACACTAAAATGGTGTTTGTTTATTTCCTGAAAGAAAAATATGAGGTGTTCGATAAGTTCAAGATTTTCAAACTTTTGTAGAAAACCAGAAAGTATGCAAAATAAAAGTTTTAAGATCGGATAATGGACGGGAATACTGCAATGAAAAGTTTAATAAGTTTTTGGAGGATAATGGAATTGTGCATCAGTTAACTGTACCATATACACCTGAGCAAAACGGAGTGTCTGAAAGAATGAATAGGAAATTAGTTGAGAAAGCTCGATGCATGCTGAAGCAATTAATACAGCAGTATATTTGCGTAATCGTTCATTAGCTGCAGGGCTTGAGAAAACACCATATGAAATGTGGACAGGTATGAAGCCAGATCTCAGTAACATAAAATTTTTTGGAAGTGTTGCAATGGCTCATGTTCCTAAACAAAAATGCAAGAAGTGAAGTAAGAAATCCAAAGAGGTCATCTTAGTAGGATATGGAGACGGAACAAAAGGTTATCGATTGTACGACAGTGAGAAAAATACAGTATTATTAAGTCGAGACGTAATAATAATCGAGGAACCAATTGATGACATTAAAGTTCTGGTAACGGAGAAACTTCTGACAGAACCAATGAAAAAGGAGGAAAGTGCAGATTCAGTGGGGAGTGAAGAGAAAGATCACGATTCCGTACTGGCAGTTCCAGAGGAAGGTGTTAGAAGATCGAAAAGAGAACCCAAGACAAAACTTTGGCCAGATTACGTTTCTTATTCTTGTGCAACGGACAGCACGAGCGATCCAGCCTCAGTAGATGACGCCTTATCTAGGAGCGATGGTGACCAGTGGCAAGCTGCGATGCAAGAGGAATTAGAATCATTTAAGAAAAATGATGCGTGGGACTTAATTGATATTCCGGAAAAAGCCAACATTATTGATTGCAAGTGGGTGTTCAGAAGAAAAATAAGCGGTGATAAAGAGATTAGACATCGTGCAAGGCTAGTGCCGAAAGGTTTCACACAACGTGCAGGAATTGACTACGATGAAACTTTTTCTCCTGTTGTAAGGCACTCAACCTTGAGGTTATTATTTGCACTAGCGGTCAAGTTAGATTTACAGATTAGCCATCTAGATGTAAAAACAGCTTTTTTGAACGGCAAGCTTACAGAAACCTTGTATATGCGTCAACCTGAGGGTGTTGCGAATGTAAAAAACAAAGTATGTAAATTAAAAAGAGCGGTGTACGGGCTCAAACAGGCTTCTAGGACTTGGAATTTAAGAATAGATCATGAGTCAAATTTAGGGTGCAAAAGATCTCAGATCGAATATTGTTTGTATATGAAACATAATGGTAGTGCGCTGACTATAGTTGCGATTTATGTTGATGATTTTTTCATTTTTACAAACGATGTTGTCGAAAGTATTAAATTAAAGAACGAGATAAGTCATAAATTTGATATAATAGACTTAGGAGAAGCAAAATACTGTCTAGGTATGCGAATCCGGAGAACGTATGACAGTATATTTTTAGATCAAGTTTATATTGATAGTTTGTTAAAGCGATTTGAAATGTTAGACTCTAAAGTATTTGGTACTCCTATTGAGAGTAAATTGTTATTTTCAATGGAAATTTTTATTTATAATGTACCATATCAAGAACTTGTAGGATGTCTTATGTATTTAGCAGTATTGACAAGACCTGATATTGCTTTTTCAGTTAGTTATTTAAGCCAGTATAATGTTAATCACACAGAAAGCCAGTGGAAGTGTTTAACAAGAATTTTAAAATATTTAAAGGGTACTAAAATGTACGGACTAAAATACACAAAGTGTGAGGATAAATTAACAAGATATGTGGATGCAGATTGGGCAAGTAATGAAGTGGATAGAAAATCATACACTGGTTTTGCATTTTTATTGTCGGGATCAGCGATTTCGTGGGAAAGCCGCAAACAACAAACGGTGGCATTGTCGAGCACGGAAGCCGAATACATGACTTTGTCGGACGCAGCCAAGGAAGCCATTTACACACAAAATATATTAAAAGAAATTTTTGGAGAATGTGAGACGATTACCGTGTACAATGATAATCAAAGTGCGGGAAAACTTGCGAAAAATTCGGTTCATTACAAGAGGTCCAAACATAAAGATGTACGTCATCATTTTGTTCGGGATGCAGTCAGTAGCAAAAATATTAAAATTGTATACTTGCGCACGGATGATATGATTGCGGATGTTCTTACTAAATCGTTATGTAAAATTAAGCATGATAAGTTTATTAGGGGCTTAGGGTTAGAAGAATTGCAGTAAATTCATCGATATAGTGGGGATATTGAGATTTCATATCTTGAATTTATTGTTTTGTTGGTTTATATTTTTTATTTTGTATAACAGCGCCCTCATGTGTTTTTGTAAAAACTATTTTTAAAATAAAAGTTCAGTTCATTGTTAACAGTCAACAGGTGTAGTGTTTTTTACCTCTCCCGATATTCAATTACTCAGTTTCATCGCTCAATCACACTTATTATAACAATTCACAATGACCATGTCGTTTTGGTAAATGTGAGCATACAAAATACGAAATCGCAAGTGGTAGTAATGTGTAGCGCATGCGCACTTGTAGTGGTACGCGAACTACTAAAGATTTCTGGATATAATTTAAGATATTTAGAGAAATAAGACTCAGGTAAGTTAAAATTATCATAATTATAGATTTAAAATTTTAATTTTTCTACAAAAAAAAAATATTTTTTAGTTAGAATTTTTGAAAAACAATGGAAAAAATTTAAAAACCACTAGAACAGATTGTATCACAAAAAAACAAAAATAATATTTATTTAAACCAACATCAGTATGAAAAAATACTATTGGAAGTAAATGCAGCAAAATTAAAAGAAAAGAATAAAAGTTATGTAGACCGCCGGCTAAAAAGATACGATATAATAGGGGTAGGGAAGGAAAAACTAAAAAGGTATGGAATAAAAAGGATTATTGCTTTTTTTGCGACACTGATTTTTTGAAGTTTTCACGACATGTTTTAAGACATCACCAATCGGAAATAGAAGTACAAGAAATATTAGCACTTAATGTACGAGACCTAGTTAAGAAAAAAAGGATTTATTTTTGAAAAGCACAAGTAACGAATATGTGGTACCTGTAAGGAAGCCTGCAAAAGGCAATCTGGTGTCACCATCTGCATCGACATTTCTTCCACGTAAATACTGTAGAGGATTTTACAAAAAAAATATCTTTACCGGCATGTAAAGAAATGTCCCCATAATAAGACTATAAGAGTTAATGCACAGTCAGAGGGCCAATCGCTGTTGTCTGCCTATAAAAATAATGACATCTTAAAAAAAGAAATATTTCCCACAATGCGAGCTGACACAATTTCTTTCACGGCAAAAACAGATCTTTTAATTTGTGCTGTTGCAAGAAGGTATTTAAAAAGTCATCTTGATAACCAGTTCCGTTTAGTTGCTTCACGGAAACTGCGACAACTAGCGGCATTGCTTATCGAAATAAAGAAAAAAATTAAAGTTAGAAGTTTAGTAAGTGCACTGGATCCATTAAACTTTAATACCATTGTGGAGTGCACAAAAATAATTAGTAGGTACGACCCCGAACCGGAAACTTACGGTGCCCCGTCACTAGCAGCTCACATGAGTACTCAATTGAAAGATTGTATTGATGTGGCTTAGAATATGTCAATTAAAAAGTATCGCCAAGAAACTGAACATACGAAGACGTTGCAAGGTTTAACTTTCACTTATTTCTCTAGCAGAAGATCTTACATTATTAAAACATTATTTACTTGCCGAAGGTAATAAATGTAGAAATGAGTTAGAATCAAATCCACACAATGAAAAGGCCTTCAAAATCCTGGTAGAAATAAGTTATTTGCAACTGCTCTTACTGAACAGAAAACGAGTTGGTGAGTCACAGAATGTATCTATATATATAACTAATATTAATAATCAAAGTTCAAATGAGTTTGATACATGTATTAGCGACAGCGAAAAAGTTCTTTAAGAGAGTTGTCATAAGGGGTAAACGAGGCCGAGGGGTTCCCGTTTTATTTACAGATGAGATGGTGAAAAATTGTGATTTATTAGTCCAACTTTGTGAAAAAAAATATATATATTTATTTCCAAATACGAACTCATCAGTCAGCATCAACGGAACAAAGGCAGTTTACAAGATTGTCAGGCTTGTTGGAGCAAAACATGCTACTGCTCTCATATCTACCAAATTACGAAAGCACCTTGCAACGATAATTAACCTTTCCGCACAAGATTTGGAACAACTAGCGAATTTTATGGGACACGCATCAGAAATACATAAAATGTGCTCTAGGTTGCGATGTTTATCAGATGGCCAAAATTTCGAAGTTACTACTCATGAACGAAATTGGGGAAGCTGCAAAATACAAAGGGAAACATTTAGATGAAATGTAACTAGATATGACTGTATTCGAAGATACAAATGGCAATAGAGGAGACATATGAGAATCAAGTAAGTACTATATACCGTGTCCAAGATAAGAATGCACAGAATGGGAATCTTGAAAACGGTAAAAGATACATGGTAGTATAAATTAGGAAAAAGTTGCACTATTCAGAGTCTGTTTACACGCCGATCGCAGAAATTCGTGATTGTTTATCGTTATCGAATTTTTCCAAAAAATGCAATTTATCGGATTTTTGTTTTTTGCAATTTTTGTATTTATTTTAAAAAAGATATTAAAAAAACTAATGGCACTTTCTCATTAAATGAAAATCGGAAAAATTGCATTTTTTGAAAATTTCGAAAACGATAAGCATACATGAATTTCTGCGATCGGCAGGAAAAAGGAAAAAGTTGCACTATTCAAAGTATGTTTGTGGTATAAACATACTTTGAATAGTGCAACTTTTTCCTAATTTAAACCACCCAGTATCTTTTACCTTTTTCAAGATCCCCATGCTGTGCTTTCTTATCTTGGACACGGTGTATAGCTTTTATTTCAATATTTTAATAATCTGCTTATTATAATTATTAGGAAAACACACATTGGTCAAACAGAGAGAAGTTAGTAATGGAAAAAGTAGGTATAATATTTAAATTTGTATCACCTAAATTATTAATTCCTTATAATTACAGGCACAACCTGGTACTTCACAAAAGAAAAATAAACGTGTCTTAGAACCATGGACGGACAATCAAAAAGAAATTACTCTCTCTTATTATTAAAATAACTTAGAAAAGAAGATTCCGCCGAAAAAAAATGAATGCCTTCAATTGTAAAATGAAAATCCTGATATATTATTTATATTTAAAAAATAAACGTCAGTCAAGTTGACATATAATTCCCACATTAGGGACAAAAATGCCTGAATATTTGGCAAACATATACCTAAATATGCTTCAATGGTTTCTAATGAGTTCCTGTACGACAGCAGGGTCAGCAGAAGAAGTAGGGTACGAGTGGAAGATCATCTAGGATGAACTCTGCCCAATTCTCGTGTATTCTAAATTTTGGATGAATATTATTTATATTATTTTTGTATGTATTAGGTTTTTATGTTAGTACAGAATTAAACAAGCAAATAAATAAATAAATATATAAACAAAAGTTAGGAAAAAATTAAAATATTTGTTGTAAACACCTATAACAAACGCAAGTAAATTTTTCATTCATACATATTATACATAAAATTTACTTTCCGTTAATAGAACTTTTATCTTTATTTTAAACAAACGTTTTTGTATGCTTTATATAGTATATTAATAATTTGCTTTTTGTTATTTTACCAAATTGCGTTATAATATTACCATATAACAAGCACATTGACATACATGTTTATTTAACCATTAAAACTTTCTTTAATAATAACATTTGTCTTTTATTATTTTAATAGTACCTAAAATTAAGTAATATTTGATAAAATAAAATAAAACACTTTCTTTTTATAGGACATGTCAAATATGCTTTGTACAACTTAAAATACTACATCAAGATTTTGAGCTCAGGGGTATATCCACTATATCTTAATCAGCAAGAAAACAACTACATTTTTTTTTACAAATAACCCCCTTAACACGTTAAGCGCCCCGCTGGTCCCTAGGGACCGGAGCAAGACTTTCCGTTCAGGCCACGCCGGTCCGCACGGACCGGCGGCTCGCATGTCGGTCCTTCTGTGATTATGATACTAAACGTTTATTTTAGAAGGCATAGTTTTTGTTTGGTCAATGCTTTAAGGAAAGCAATATAATACTTGAAAACATTAATCTAATTTATTAAAACAAGATAAGCAAAGGTAAGCTCTCTGATCTATTGGCGAGCGGTCCGGCAGGGCCCGCCAGTGGCCTGAGCGGACCGGTACAGAAATTCGGCGTGGCGCTTAACGTGTTAAGAAACCTTACTTAAAAATATCTGATTTTCAGTATACATAATAATAAATTACTTTATCGCCAATCGGCACTAAATACATCTATTATTATCGCCATTTGCGGCACTAAACCGTCCCATTATTTTACTACTTTCAACAAGTAACATTATGGGACAATACTAACAAAATCTAAGGAGGTCGAATCCTGTCAGTTTAGTTGTCAAAAAAAAACATGAGTAGTGAAGAGTTTGAAATACCATGTACTCCACCAGAAATACGCGAAAGAGCGATAGAAACAACGCTCGAAATTCTTCCAAATAAGTCTAGACATATTTATAATCGTCAACACGATTTATTCACAAGTTGGTGTGACAGAAATAACATTAAAAAAATTAGCGAAAACGTTCTCTTGACATATTTTTCTGAAAAATCCAAGGAATATAAAGCAGCAACATTATGGTCATATTATTCTATGTTAAAAGCATCTCTTTCGGTAAAAAACGACGTTGATATAAGCCAATATAAGAAACTTACGGCGTTTTTAAAACAGAAATCAAAAAATTATACGCCAAAAAAATCGAAAGTTCTCACACAAGAAGAAATAATACAGTTTCTATTGAATGCACCAAATGAAATATATTTAATGATGAAGGTAAGATAGTAATCAATTATCGAAGCATATTTGTTATTAATGTAGATATTATTTTAGATTTGTGTTATTTTTGGCGTTGCTGGAGCCTGCCGTAATAATGAATTAGTAAATCTTAAAGTTGATGATATAGAAGACAAGGATACTGTATTGATTGTGCATATAAGACACACGAAAACTAATAAACCAAGAGTATTTGTCGTAACATCAGAGTTCGAAGGACACGTTAAACCGATTGAGTTATATAAAAAATATGCCAAACTTCGTCCCGCACAGACCAAACATGATAGATTTTTTATTACATATAGAAAAAGTAAATGCACAGTGCAGCCTGTGGGTATCCACACTTTTGGAAACACACCATGTAAAATTGCGAACTATTTAAATTTGCCAAATCCGTCAGAATATACTGGTCATTGTTTTCGGAGGTCGTCTGCTACTTTGTTTGCTAATGCAGGGGGCAGCAAAGAAAATTTGAAACGTCATGGAGGGTGGAAGAGTGGATCCGTTGCTGAGTCCTATGTTGAGGAATCAATATTGAACAAAACGAAGATTGCAAAAACGATTTTGGGTGGTGATCAAATTGCGCACCGTTTTGATATCAATGACAACACTGCCACAACTTTACATCAAAATGAAAATATTCATTTTCTTATTAATAACACCGAATTGCATAAAGATGAAAATACCCTTGCGTTGATGGGTCAACATCAGGAATAAATTTAAATATTGCCACAGGATGCACCATCAATTTCAACATATACAACAAATAGAGTGGTTTAATATCTTGATTAATTCGTAGTGTTTGTTTAAATAATAATACATATTTTCTGTTTTTTTTTTAATTTAAATAAAAAATCCTATACTTTTTCATTTATTTTTAAGATTGGCGATAAAATTTTGTATGCACCACGTCAGTAAAATATCTTTATCGAACTCGTCTTTATTCACCTCGCTCGCTCCGCTCGCTCGTCTCATAACCTCAGACTCGTTCGATAAAGTCTTATTTTACTGACTTGGTACATAAATAATTATTATACAGGGTCCTGCAACAGTGCGTCAAGCTTTCCTAGCGCTTTTCTCGTAAGAGATAGAAAAAAATGTTTCATATAAAAATTTATTGAATTAAAAATCTCTATGCCGTAAAATTATTTTAAAATATACAGGGTGTCCCAATTTTGCGTTATAACAAAAGCAAACATTTTTTTTAAATGGAACACCCTGTATATTTTTTCATTTTATAATTTGGATAGTATTTTATAACTTAAACCTTTTTGTGGTTTTTAATTTCGATATGGCATTTCCGAGTTATTGACGTTTTTCTGAAAAAAATGTAAAAAGCGGAGGTTCACAAAAAAATTATTCTGATGTTGTATTTAAAATTTAAGAAATTTTCTTTTTCCTATGGTTGGTCATAAGTACTGTTTATGTACCAGTGTTAAAAATTTTCACTTTTGAGGAACCCTGCCTTTGTATCAGACACGCCATTTTCTAAAATTTCAAATTGTCGTAACTCTTTTTTTTTAAATGGAATCATATATTTTTTTTAATTTCATATTATTCTGCATCTAATTTCCTACAAAAAATATTAAGCATACCCTATACCTAAAAGTGATATTTTTCAAGATATAAAAACATTTATATTTCAAACGGTCCTTGAATACGAATTTGTTTTTCAATAGATAGCCATGACTGAAAAAAATGCATCTGTCAATTAAACAATAAGTTTGGTATGTATAGTTGCATTGTATGTTACGATTATAACAATGCAATTTTTAAAAATAATTAATTGATGTGATATATGCTACTGGAGAAAGTGGAATTAATTGTTTGCAAGCCTAAAGAATGTATGCTCAGCGCTACCCAAATAGGCGAAAACAATTATTTTTCTTATTATTCGATTAGATTAGAAAGAAATGCCAAACTTTGCAAATAATAATTTGTCTAAACCCCATAGTTGTTGAGATATTTAATAGTTTTCACAAGAATAACCATTTAATTATACATACTTCTATGCACGGAGTTGCTCATTCTGAGGCAAAATAACTAACAAAATGTAAGTACCAGGTCTATAAATATGAAACCAGAATTTGTCCATAAATGTCCCTAGCTGTCATTGTAGTTACCGTCAAACCGCGTTATTGGCGCCATTTCCTTGTTGACATCTCTGACAAAAATTTTCAACTCACAGCAATACTAGTTTCTTATAACAGAATAGTTTTTAAAGGCTTTGAACATGTCTAATTTTGTGCCTGGAAACTACGATTTGCGGACACCATTGATTTTCTGTTACCAATTCAAGAAAACTGCTGCAGAATCGCATCAAATGCTTGTCGAAGCTTATGGTGAGCATGCTCTTGGTAAATCATAGTGCTTTGAGTGGTTTAAAAAATTCAAAAGTGGCGATTTTGACGTGAGAAACGAAAAACGTGAAAGACAAGCGAAAAAGTTTGAAGACAGCGAATTACAAGCATTGTTGGATGAGGATGGCGCTCAAACGCAACAACAACTCGCGGATCAATTAAATGTGATACAAGAAGCCGTCTCCATACGTTTGAAAGCCATGGGCAAGATCCAAAAGATGGAAAAATGGGTTCCAAATGAACTGAATGAAAAAAAGCAGAAAAACCGAAAAACCATTACGAAATGCTGCTCGCCAGGTACAAAAGAAAGTCATTTCTCCATCGAATTGTGACTGGTGATGAAAAGTGGATATATTTTGAGAATCCTAAGCGTAAAAGATCACGGGTAACTCCAGGCGAACCATCGACATCGACTGCAAGACCAAATCGCTATGGACGGAAGACAATGCTCTGTGTTTAGTGGGATCGGAAGGGTGTGATCTATTATGAGCTGCTAAAACCTGGCGAAACCGTTAATACTGAACGCTACCAACAACAAATGATCGTTTTGAATCAAGCTTTGCGTGAAAAACGACCAGAATATCAAAAAAGGCAACACAAAGTGATTTTGCTTCATAATAATGCACCACCACACACAGCAAAACTGGTCAAGGAAACAATTGAGGCTTTTAGTTGAGAAATACTTTCGCATGCGGCTTATTCGTCAGACTTGGCTCCGTCGAATTACTACTTATTTGCATCGATTAGACCCGCACTTGCCGAGCAGCGCTTTACTTCTTACAAAAATGTACGAAAATGGCTCGATGACTGGTTTACCTCAAAAGAGTAACCGTTTTTTTGGCGTGGCATCCACAAATTGTCAGACAGGTAGGAAAAATATTTAACTAGCGATGGGCAATACTTCGAATAAAATATTTTTATCATTTTCATACAATAAACGTTTATTTTCTATAGAAAAATTCCGGTTTCATATTTATAGACCTGGTAAGTGTCAATATGAGATAAATAGAAACAGATAATACGATTCATTATTTTATTCCAAAGCCGTGAACAAAATTATTAATACAAAAGAGAGACGATACTACAGTAAATGTTCAAAATGTCTTCCACTTTCATTTAGGCACAAATTAATTCGCCGCTGCAAAGACCTTTCCACAATTCGTTGGTGCATATTCATTGGTGCTGTTGGTGGTTCCTTATAAAAAAATCTCTTTTGAGTATCCCCACATAAAGCGTGAGGTTTTCTTAGATCCGGAGATCTAGCAGGCCATTTGGTGGGTCCATTCCTAACAATCCACTGGGCAGGTGCTCTGTCTTGTTAAAACCACACCATATTTCTTGTTAGTTAGAGCATATTAGCTAACGTTCCGGGTAATTCAATTTGCAAGAAGTGCAAATACATAGGCCTATTGAGATGGCCCTCGAAAAAATGTGGACCTACTACATGGTTTCCAAAAATTCCGCCCCAGACATTCAAAGACCGTCGATACTGATGATCAACTTGTCTCATAAAATGCGGATTATCAGTTGTATAATAGTGAAAATTGTGCCTATTGACAGATCTGTTGTTATGGGATGTCGCCTCATCCGTGAATAAAATATATTGGAAAAACGCAAGATCCTCCTGTATTTTTTGTCTTCCCCAGATCAGTATTACTCAGTTCTTTATGTAGCTGAAAATGATATGCATGATATCGATTTTTCTTCAGAATACTTTGTACTGACCTCTCGCTTATGCCAGTTCCTTCACCAATGTCTTTTTGGTTCACGTTGGGATGCTCAGTTGCTGTTAATAGCACTGAAATTTGGTTTTTCTCGTTGATGATAGGCTTTTTTCTTTCTTGTTTTTTTTGTAATTCACACTTCCCATGTCAATAAATCTATTGAGTAAGTTCCTAAAACATTTCTCCTCCGGATGTCTTCTGCCGGGATAACGTGTGGTGTTATTTCTAGCCACCAATAAACAATTTCCAGCAGCCTCCCTTCGTTCTTTTCGAAATCCATGATGATAATTTGCTGTCTCTTTTACCGCGAAACGGAGAGAATCGCTTTGCAGAAAATGTTAGAGAGATTTACATGTCAAACTAATTGTTTAATTGACAGATGCATTTTTTCAGTCATGGCTATCTATTCAAAAACAAATTCGTATTCAAGGACCGTTTGAAATATAATTTTTTTTATATCTTGAAAAATATCACTTTTAGGTATAGGGTATGCTTAATATTTTTTGTAGGAAATTAGATGCAGAATAATATGGAATTTAAAAAAATATATGATTCCATTTAAAAAAAAAGAGTTACGACAATTTGAAATTTTAGAAAATGGCGTGTCTGATACAAAGGCAGGGTTCCTCAAAAGTGAAAATTTTTAACACTGGTACATAAACAGTACTTATGACCAACCATAGGAAAAAGAAAATTTCTTAAATTTTAAATACAACATCAGAATAATTTTTTTTGCGAACCTCCGCTTTTTACATTTTTTTCAGAAAAACGTCAATAACTCGGAAATGCCATATCGAAATTAAAAACCAAAAAAAGGTTTAAGTTATAAAATACTATCCAAATTATAAAATGAAAGAATATACAGGGTGTTCCATTTAAAAAAATGTTTGCTTTTGTTATACCGCAAAATTGGGACATCCTGTATATTTTAAAATAATTTTACGGCATAGAGATTTTTAATTCAATAAATTTTTATATGAAACATTTTTTTCTATCTCTTACGAGAAAAGCGCTAGGAAAGCTTGACGCACTGTTGCAGGACCCTGTAATTGTTCTCCTGTCTTTAAGCTGAGGTATAAAAAAATATAATTTTAATACTTTCCATTCGTGGCGTCGATATAATAGAATAATAATAGTAATATTTATTCATGATGATACATAACGTTTACACATGCCAGTAGTATATATTGACTGTTACTTAATAATAGTCGGTTCAAGTAAAAATTCAAAATCAAAGGTTAAAATTAAAATTAATATTATGAACATATGAATATTACAAATATGTGTTTAATTATCATTGAGCAATAAATTAAAATAAGACAATAAAAAAAAATATTTTAAAAATATAGGTATATATCTAACTAAGAATAACATAAAGTATTGTTTAAAATACGTTTTCAAGTGGTTTAGGAAAATGTGCATATATGAAAAAAAATTACTAGACATTCATTATACTCATTGGCAACATGAAAATATTTTTCAGTTAGATATGACTTTATGGTTTTTCTGAACTGTTCAACCGATAATACTTTGATTGGATCAGGCAGTAAATGGAAGAGTTTTGGGCCATGGAAGTTTAATCCATTCTGAGATTTCTTAAGACGAAGGCGGTCAGAATAAATAAAACTAGTCGATCTGGTGTTGTGATGATACTGATCGTGTTTACTAAATGACACAATATTTTTACGTACGTATGTCAAGCACTCCAGATCATGGTTCTGTAAATGAGTCATGGCAATTATCTCGGTAGCCTATTGAGGCCAGAATTCGTATTCTTCTTTTTGGAACAGTCTATTGATCATTGAAGTGTGGCCTTATGATAAAATACCGTAGGTAATGTAACTTTGATATAGTGCAAAATATGCAGTTTTTAATGCAATTTGTCTTATAATAAAAACGAACGATTGCATTATTATATTATTTCAATTAACCTAAAAGTTATTCAAATATTGGTAGAGTTCGGCCAAAATAGCTGAAAACTCCCGATATTTGTTAAAACCTTCAATATCAATAACATTTTCAAGCCGACGAATTAGGCCCTTTTCGCAAGCAAATATCATTAACGAACATTTTTGTAATTACCGATTACGTTATACTATTTTTCTACAAATTCACAGTTTTTTTTTGCATTTTTTCACGCTTTTGCATGAAAGAAAGTGCCGTAGCGGTTCATTTTTTAACGCAACTATAAAATTGCTTCCGTAAAGTGTGCCATGAACACATCGCTAATATCAATCAGTTGCGCCGATAACGTCAAACTTTCTTTTCGGGTAAAGAAAACTGCTTTTTTTTCAATTTATTTATGAGAAGTAATTACTTATTACTAGAGACAGTAAAGACTGTACACCAGATGATATTATTGAGTCTGCAAGAATTAATTCAGATTTTTCGAATTTATTTAAATCAACGGGCGTAGACCAATTTTGTATGAAACTTGTGAGTGGAGCAACTTTTTTTCACTTTTCAGACTCGTGAAAAAATAAATACTACTTTACTCACTTGTTGCACAAGTAACTATTTATTCCGAGTTTTCTATTTTAAAATTAATTAAAATTTTATTTTTAGTTATATTGTACAAAATGTTAAGAGTCACTAGAAATGAGGAGATGCATGTAGTTAATACCCTGCGCACTGTTGCCACTTGTTCGGACTCACTTTGTGTGCTTAACACTACTGTCGGTATACACGGTTCGAAAATATACTGTAGAGATTTGACGGTTATGTAAATAAATCACCCCGTACAAAAACTTAACACTTTATTGACTCCAATAAATAACAACTAACAACTTATCAATTTGAATGGTATGTTTCGAATTTAACGTCGCGTCGGCCGGCAGAAACATGTAACGAAGCAATAATGGCTGTCGTCAAGGAATGCCGCTACTCATTGTGGCGTGGCGTGACGAACTGGGCTGCGGTGGCAAAACGACTGCTCACGTCAGGGCGCGATCTTACCGGCGCATTGCGGTTGGTACGGCAGTGCTCTACATTACCCTCCTCCGAGTGACTTGGGTCACGATAATCTGAGAAAAGAAAGTAAATGTAGATTAAAAATGGCATACAATAAGGTATTGTAGCTAGGAAAATGACATGAAAATCCTCGGCTCCGGTGGCGGACCTTCGTCGGCGATAAATTCGCCTGGCAGTCGCAGAGTCGTGCCGTATACGAGCTCTGCTGGACACACGCCGATGTCCTCTTTGATGGCCGTCCTCAGGCCGAGTAGGACGGTAGGTAGAATTTCGTGCCAGTCGTTGCCCTGGTGGCACATGATTGCGGCCTTGAGGGTTCGGTGCCACCTCTCTACCATGCCATTGGCTGCAGGGTGGTATGGAGCTGTCCGTGTTCTGAAGGAACCAATCAGGTAAGGTAATGCCTTGAATACCTGTGACTCAAATTGTGTTCCTTGATCACTGGTCACGGTGATTGGAGCACCAAATCGCGAGACCCACGTTCTGTAGAACGCATCAGCAACTGTTTGTGCGTTGGCATCTGGGATCGGCGTTGCTTCGGGCCATCGAGTCAACGAGGTTGCAAACAACCACCGTTCTCAACTCGGCCCGCTGGCCGAGGTGAATGAGCTACGAGCAGCCGTGCTGCAACTAGAAAAACGAATATCGGAGCTGCACCAGAACCAAGGTCAACAACGAGATACCCGCCGCGGACGAGACGCCAGTCGCAACCGTCACCGCAGCAGGGGACGGCAACATACTCCGGCCCGCAGCAAGGACTGTCAGCAGGACTCGTGCTACTACCATCGGACATTTGGTAAAAACGCGCGAAAGTGCCGATCGCCGTGCAGTATGTCGAAATCGGAAAACTAGGTCCCCCGCCAGCACTTCGGGCGGTCAATGGCGGGGACTTTACGCAAAACCGCCTAACCCTAAGCGACCGGAACTCCGGACTCACCTTCCTAATAGACACAGGTGCAGACGTTTCATCCCAGGACATCAGACCTGCGTCTTCACGCAGCCAACGGGGCTGAGATTAGAACGTATGGTACCAACAGAATCGTTTTGAACATTGGTCTGCGCCGTGCAATCGCGTGGGATTTCATTATCGCGGATGTCTCCCGACCAATCATTGGAGCCGATCTCGTCCAAAAATACGGCTTGGTAGTAGATTTGCAGGGTAAGCGATTACTTGATCGCATAACCTCACTGTCCGTAGCCACAGGTTCCACGACCTCCAGAATTCCAACCATATCCACGTTCGCCCGAACAAACGACGTCTACGCAGCCATCCTTGCGGATTTTCCGGACGTAACATCCCCTTCAAAGCCACCTGAGGTGTCCAAGAAGGATGTTCATCACGTCGGGGTCACCAACTTGTAGAGATGTGACGGTTATGTAAATAAATCACCCCGTACAAAAACTTAACACTTTATTGACTCCAATAAATAACAACTAACAACTTAACAATTTGAATGGTATGTTTCGAATTTAACGTCGCTTCGGCCGACAGAAACATGTAACGAAGCAATAATGGCTGCCGTCAAGGAATGTCGCTACTCATTGTGGCGTGGCGTGACGAACTCCGCTGCGGTGGCAAAACGACTGCTCACGTCAGGGCGCGATCTTACCGGCGCATTGCGGTTGGTACGGCAGTGCTCTACAATACTCGCACAACAGCGACCTCACTCGATTAAGCGGCAAACTAAGATATATAAATCTCACAATGGTGCCTACCTACCGAGGTCCATCTTTTTTTAATGAAATTTGAATGCAATGTGGCCAAGCATCCTATAGGCGAAAATTAATTGGTTTAACAAAGTGAGGTCCGTATATTGATCCTCACTTTGAATCGGACCTCACTTCATCCGTGAATTTTCTTGGTACGGTTCTCACTTTATACGCTGGGAGTATATATATGAATTGGTTGGGTATACATAGGAATTTAACATGTAATATCACATTTATGCATTTCCTGCTTCCCAGATCATTTTAGAAAAAATGTAAAAGAGTTAATTTCATTTGATTTGCTATCGATTTGTTACTGGAAAATTTAGACATGACTGTATATCTGAACCTAATTTTCAATTATTAATAACGTTCCTTTAAAACAGTTTGTGATATTGTCAATAATAAAGGTATTTTTCTCTTGGGCAAAGTATATTTTATGAATAAGTAATCTTAAGGGGGAATTACTCTTTAGAAAATTCGACAATTCAATTTTTTTTTGCATTTTATTATATTCTGGGGTTCTGAGGGTGCGTTTCGAAAATATTAATTTGAAATTCGTAGAACTCCCATAGTTACACAAGCTTAGACTGCGGCGCGGTACTTATACCGTCGACTGTTATACCTCGACCGTTTTTCTGTTTTATGGTCCCCCCTTGTCTCTATGGTCCCCCTTGTATCTATGGCCCCGGCACAGCTGATTAAGGGTAAGTTACTCAAATCAGTTGTTATCCACCGTAAGTTCAACCGTATCAGTGCTAAATCTATTGCAAACTTTGAACGAGATTTTCTCGGAACGACATTTTTCAAGACGGGCGCACCTTTTTCTCAAAAACTATTGAACCGATTGACTTGCGATTTGGCACACATTAAGGAACCTTAACTTATGGTTGGAACTAGGATTATTTTGATGGCTTGTATATTTCACTTTCAATCTGATGTTTTAGTTGAAAAATTTTCGGAAAAATTGAACTCTGATTTTTAAACAGCTGCCGTTTCTATAAAAATATGTGTACTTGTTTAGGTCTAGTTCGGACGATAACTACACTCATATAGATTGAAAATGAAAATGTTTTTATTTTTATTTTAGACGATTAGCATCGCCACAACCCGTGCGCCCGTTTGGACGAGCGTCTAACGCCGCGACATACATAACAGCGCATACACATTTCGATTAAGTAATTCAATAAAATTTATATTGTTAGTTTAAACATGTCTTAATATGAGTAAAAAATCCCGATACTGTAGGTTTGATAGTTTTCACAGAAATAATTCCTAAAAATTACTCTCAAATCGCACTTCAGGAGAGTAAAAACCATTAAGGGGGTCTTAATGGTTTTTAAATCGCGAAATATCTTATTTTTGAATTGAAACAATGCAATTTTTGAAAAAATGAAAAACTAAACGCTCCCCAAATCTTGATTAAATGTTTTTCTAATCACACAAATGTAACGAAACCGCAAATATTTAGATTACTTTTACTTAACTTAAATATAAATAAAAAATGTTATATTCACAAGAGTAGTAATATATATATTTTTTTCTTGTAGAGAACAATCAGACTGGCCACATTTCAAATAAGGATACTTTCCATTGCTTACATGGAAGAGTTATTTTCCGCCATTAAAGTGCCATTTATATCAATACAACAAATGTCATAATTTTGTAAGAGATGGATGGGAAAAAGCATCCGTTATTGAAATGTCGAAAGCGGCAAAACAAGAAGCAGAGAGGTAGGAAATGTTGATAAGGACGGAGTTCCTCTGGTGACTGTAGTTGCGGATGGTTGCTGGAATAAAAGTTCTTATAAACAAAATTATATTTCATTGTCAGGGGCCGCAGCTATACTAGGGTGCAAACTGGTAAACTATTGTACCTCGCAGTATAAAATAAATATTGCTGCATTTGTTTAACGACTCCCAACAAAGAGCACGTGTGCTATACAAATTATGAGGGCAGTTCAACCGGAATGGAATCGCAAATTTTGGTAGAAGGTTTTAAATCTAGCGAAAAAATGCATGGCATTAGGTATGTCACAATGATTGCTGATGATGACAGTAGCACTTATAAAAAATACTAGAAGCACGGCCCTACTAAAATTTAACAGTGGAAGAATTGAATGTTATAACCATCTTGGATTGCTCAATCCATTTTACGCTTTCGTCGGACAATTGTTAGAAATAATTCACATGCGGAAAATAAAGTGTTTCTAAAATCCAGTACTTATGCGAAAGAAAAACGGAACCTAACTTACTTTTAGAAATAGAGCAATCAAGTTCAGAGTTTTAATGCCGATTAAAACAAATTATTTCATCAATATCAAACCACATTAGAAGCCTACTAAAATCTGTCAATAGTAATATTGTAGAGCAGTTTCACTCGATTGTGGCAAAATTTGTGGGGGGTAAACGTATAAATTATTCGCGAAAAGGTCTTATAAAGCACGTTGTACCGGTGCAGCTGTTTCTTTTAACACAAATATGTCTCACATAACCTTTTACCGAATTATGTACAACAGAAGTCCAAGTAATTTAATATCACGTATAGAAGCACGACGTTTAAAAAGGGCATATGTATTAAAGACGCTAAGGTCTGTTCGAGGTGTAAGAATAGTAAGGGCAACAAAAGATGAAGAAACAGATCAATATTACAGTGAAAATTGCTTACAAGTGATTTAGACACAGACATCATGGAACAAGAAAAGTCGAACGTTCTACTATCTTACAAGCCGAAAGCGGCTATTGGCTTGAGGCCAAAAGAAAATTATTAACAGCATCCTATTTTTTTTCGGTTTGTACAAGACAAGATACAACATCATGTGCAAATTTAGTGAAACAACTAATTTACAATTTTCAAAAGCCAATAAGGTCAAAAGCTATCGACCATGGCAAAAACAATGAGTCGATTGCAATACAACAGTTAGAGGAACAAGAAAATATTTCAATTGTAAAATATGGCCTCTATATTCACAATATTGTTATATATGCAACAAATTTCGAAATAACTCAGAAACTACAGGCTCTAGATATAGGGATGAATAATACTTTTTTGTAGCAAATTGTCTTGCGAATCACACTATGAGATAAAATATTGGTCATTCCATTTGAAAAAATTGAAATATGATGTTTTTAATTGGGCACTGAAATATTTATATTTTTGAAATACCAACTGTCAAAATTGACACATGTCAATTTTTTCTGTTGTAGATAAATCGATTATTTACAAAATAAGATGCCGCCCGTGTGTCTATCTTGTACCTACTAGAAGTTTTCTAAACGCCTATTTAAGATCAATATTTAACAAATAAATTTTTAAATCAAAAACTGTGAAAGTTAAGTGGACATAAACCCATACGGAGAACAAGGAATTCAAAAATAAAATAATATACAGTATGTTTCATTCATAATAACAAAGTTGGTACCCGTTTCCGTTACAACCGGAAGTGATAGAAAGCCAAAATATTTTCCATGAGAAGGTCGCAATCAACCGTACAATGTTGATTTTTTTCAGATTTTTCCTTCTGCAGGAACCCCGCAAACTTTTAATGGACGTTATTCGTGGCCCACCCTGTATTTATATAAACTTTCGGCAAACAGCCGCAACAAAATATAATATAATTTTACAATGAGCGAAGAAACGAAGAACGAAATATCGCAAGATATAATGGATGCAGTAAATGCTGCTACATACAGTCTGCTACCCGACAAATCAAAAGGCAGATATATGTGTGAGTATCGAAAATTCCAGGAAAGGCTTAAGATTCAGAATTTAAATATCATTACAGAAGAAGTTTTAATTGTCTATTTTAATGGCCTTCTTAATAACTTTGCACAATGTTCCTTGTGGTCAACATATTCTATATCGGAGTGACAATTTTCATTTATAAGAAGATTTGTAAGTAATAATAATGTGTATTTATAAAAGCGTGAGTGAAAATGACAACTGCGTGAGCGAAAGTGACACAAGAGTGGGCGAAACTAAATTTCCATAGCAACCATTTTGCGTGATGTAAACTGTTACTTTTAAACAACAAAACAACGTCTGAAAATTCTATTTTCTACGGCAGAATTGAACAAATTTATTAGGGCGTGACTTGCTGTTATTTGACATCACTTTACAAGTTTCAGAATTAAACGAGATTCATACTCTTGATCATGCGAAAGAAGCGTTAGCTGCTGAGTTTCCATCTCTGGTTGACGCCGGTTTAGGAAAGTTCAAACATGCGCAAGTCACACTCAAGTTGAAAACTGACGCTATTCCCTGCCACAGCAGACCGGTACCTGTTCCATTCACATTAAAGAGCAAGGTAGAGGACGAGTTAGTGCGTCTCGAGAAATCCGGAATTATCACACCAGTAATATCGAGCAGATTTCTAGCCATTATATGTATACGAATCTTGAAAAATGTGATTACTTGACGTTAAGATTTTTTTGCATATTTTGACTTTTTGTACTTATTTAGACTTTTTGTGCTTATTTTCATGTTTTTTTAGATAAAAATGCTTTTCTCTACGACTATTAAATAATACACTCATTCTTGTTGTATATTAAATTGAATAGCATAAATTCTTCACACCGTGAATTCCTACAAAGAAATCACTCTAGATTGGCCAATCACATCCTTTGATTTTTAAGAATTCACGCTAATATGAAAAAATCACATTGCTTTGAATGTGAAGAATCGAGAGTATCTTAGCAACCTCGTAACAAGTCGCCATTTGAAACGTCAAATACACCAGTTATTTATAACGTCTAGTACACTCATGATTTATTGCTGTTGTATCGCATAATTGTTATTAATATAATAATTTCAATGGACGTTAGTAGTGATAGTGATAATGAACTAACATGTACGCCTCCCGAAATTCAAGAAATTGCACAAACATCTACAACGAATTTACTGCCGGAAAAGTCCAGAAAGCAGTATACTCAAGTTTATACAAAATTTATGGAATGGAGACAATCCAATAATGTAAGTTCCTTTTCGGAAAACATTCATATTTCACAAAACTTTCCGAAAAAAACAAATCGTCATCTTTATGGAAAATATACTCCATGTTAAGAAGTACATTAAATGTTTACAATGAAATTAACATTGAAAATTATCCAAAATTACGGGCTTTCCTTAAACGAAAAGGAGAAGGATTTCAGGCGAAGAAATCGAAAATATTTAGTGCAGAAGATATAAATAAATTCATTACAGAATCTCCGGATTATATATATCTCGGAACAAAGATAACAAATGTAATTGCTTTTGCCTAAACTTAAAAGTATTAAAGTTTTTATTTTATTAGATTACATTAATCGTAGGAATAATGGGAGCTTGCCGTAATAATGAAATGCACTCAATGAAAATGGAAGACATTCAAGACCTTAATTCAGTTCTTTTAATAACCATACCTTACACTAAGACAAATATTGTTAGAAAATTTACTGTTACAGGTAAATTTTATGAAATATGCAAAAAGTATATTGCACTACGCCCAGCGAATGTAATAACTCCTTCATTTTTCTTAAACTACCAACATGGAAAATGCACTATTCAAAAAATTGGAATTAACAAATTTGCATCAATGGGCAGACAAATAGCAACCTACTTAAATTTACCGAATGCAAATCTGTACACTGGACATAGCTTTCGTAGATCTTCTGCCACCTTATTGGTTGATGCAGGAGGAGATATTACAACTCTCAAACGACATGGAGGCTGGAAGAGTGCCTCCGTAGCTGAAGGCTACGTGGATGATTCTATGACAAATAGAATGAACACGCCCAACAAAATACTTCAGTGGGTAGAACAAAGTACTAGAATCACACAAAATATACAACACACAGCACAGACTATCACTTTAAATGAGGCTAGTTTTGATCAAGATTCAACACCGACTGTATTAAATATCAGTAATTGTAGCAACTTTACTATAACTTTTGCCAAAAAGTAAAATTAAATTACTTATTATTAGAGAGCGGATAAAAAAGCTTAAAAAATGTGAAAAAAAGCACTTAAAAAGGCACAAAATTTAGAGAAAAAAAGCATTAAAAAAGCATAAAAACAGGAAATAAGCATAAAAAAAAAACGAAAAAAGCACGAAAGAAAACTATATTTTCTTAATATGTTACACGTTTATCAACAAATTTTACATAGAAATTCTGCTTAAAACTAAGATAAACATACTTTCTTTACGCAATATATAATATTATGTAAGTATTTAAAAATTAAATTGTAATTTTGTATACATTTCGAAATAACTAAAATCTATTCATGAAAACAGTAGATCATTAAATGTTGTTCTAGGGGTTTAATTGTAAAAAATATTACTTCTGACGGTCAATAAATTTTTGAAAGTGGAAAAACTTCACTTTATTTTAAATTATAGCTGGATCCATTTGAAAATTGCCATTCAAAGTCAAGTTTAATTTATTTAATATTAAAAATCCTTCGTTTTCACCGAATGCGTCTTTCGATATTATTTTGATTTCTTGGCCAATGCGTCCAGGTATTTTCTAAATTGAATCTGCTTTTATAAAGATTTGATTGTGTTGCTCACAAAATTTAAACGCGATTTTATGTAACTAAATCATTTTGAAGGAAGCTCTTGTTTCTTAAGAACTGTTAACTGATTTGCTTGTTGTTTCGGGAAAGTTGTATATAACCTTATTAAATTCTTCAAAATTGTTCGCATAGTACATCGTAGCATATAGCCAAGTTTTCCATTTTGTTAGCACTGGTTTATGGGGCAGTGAGATATCAGGTAATGACTCCTTGAATAATTGCACTCACAGAAGAATATAAGAACTATTTTTCCATATTTAATTAAATCTACAAATGGAAATTTCATTCTTATAGTTTCAGAAATTCGTTCGTTTCTATCCATGTGCTAAAATGCACAAGATTAGTCAAATTTTGTAACTTGGTATTGTCTACGGCAAAAATAAGCTTGTCAGTCCATCATTTATGAATGTTGTTATACGTTATTATCAGTTGTCTTTAATTCTTTTGTGTATATCAAAATACTATTCGTCGTATGTCTTCATGTTAAACTCCTATTATTAAATTAAACAAGCTTCTGTGGTTTCATCCACACCAAATCACATATAATTATTGTTAATAATATCTTTAATGTTTTGATAATAAAATATATAAGTCCTTTACGTTGTAGAAAATTAACTAACAATTAGAAAAAACACGAAAATATTTCGTAAAATCTACAACAAATGAGTCTTATTAAGACTACAAAAACAAACCACTTTTGAAACAACTACTTCTCTAGCTAATACTTCGACAGACATTGAATAATACAAAAGTAATTTGCGTGTTACAAAATAGCAAGGCTATCAAAGCAACACTAGTTTGAACGCATTTCTTTCTGTAAAATGAACTAAAAATGATTGAATGTACGTTAAATAATTTGTGACTGACTATATTATGACAAATTTGGAACATGAAATTAATTTAGGTTGGTGTAATTAAAAATAAATTAGCAAAAGCAATTAAATAATTCAATACTCAATTTATAACCATCTGCAGACACGTGTTTCGATCTCACAAATTATTTATCGTACATTCAATCATTTTTAGTTCATTTTACAGAAAGAAATGCGTTCAAACTAGTGTTGCTTTGATAGCCTTGCTATTTTGTAATACGCAAATTACTTTTGTATTATTCAATGTCTGTCGAAGTATTAGCTAGACAAGTAGTTGTTTCAAAAGTGGTTTGTTTTTGTAGTTTTAATAAGACTCATTTGTTGTAGATTTTACGAAATATTTTCGTGTTTTTTCTAATTATTATTTAATGTTTTGTATGGTTTCATACGCAAGAGCTACATAATTTTTTCTCAGGAATGCGCATTTTACAATAATTTCCCAAAAAAGATTTAACTGCATTATTTTGTAATTTTCTAAAAGGTATATTCGAATGTAAAAGTATTTTGCACAAATGTGTATTTAATTTAAATTGTCCAACGTTTGTTCAAGATGATGGTAAAGATTGTCAAATTGTGCTGCTTTTTTAGTTCAGCTTTGAACTTTTTCAAACGTTCTTGATGTAGTGTTGTTATAACATGTTTTACATACAAGTCTTGACTAGTCAGGATGCAGTTGGAAACTAAAATAAAGCTTACTATTTTTAAACATGCCTTAAAAAATAATATATTATTTTCACTTGTTAATTCTGGATAGTCTCTAATTTATTCTTGTATTGTGGTTATCACCTTTTGCATTATGGGTTAAATATACATGTGAATTATATAATATAATATATCTGAGATTCCCCAGGTTAATACGATTCACGCATATAGTAATTTTTGATAAATAAGCAAAGTTTTTGGAATGTCAATTCAATAGTACGGTTTATGAATGCGAGTTTGAATATGAAAATTAACGAAAACGATAAATATACGCCAGTTTGGGCCTAGCTTAACGACGTTTACATCCGGAATATCATAGGTGTGGTTCCTATGAAGCGTTCGTCTGTATTATCTGAATAATAAGACGGTCTATTATATCTACTTATTTATAAGAGAATCCATTGTAAATTGGTAATTTTTACTAATATTTTTTAATAATAAAATTCATTTTAATTATTGTATCATATTTTGAAGATTTTAAACAATTATGTTGTCAAAACACACGAAGAAAATTTGTAATACAAATATAATCTATAAATGATGGAATACAGATTTTTACGAAAATTCTCTATATTGGCACATTAATTTAATATCAGCGTGAATTTTTATTAAATGTTTAAGAAAATGCTCTAAATAAGTATCATAATCTAAAAAAAGCATGAAAATAAGCATAAAAACTCAAAATAAGCACAAAAAGTCAAAATAAGCAAAAAAAGCATAAAAACTTAGCGCTAAATAATCACATTCTTCAAGATTCGTATAGATATTTAGAAATTTTTTCGATGCTATTAATATTATGGATAAGCATAATGCTAGAAATCCGCTCTCTACTTATTATATACTTGGCAGGTCATATTATAATTGCAATGTTTAAAATTTAAAGTGTTAATAAAGATTTGTATTAAAAACTATGATTATGTTTATTATAGTCGTAGAGAAAGTATAGTCTTCTACTTGCGTAGAATGGCTATTATTCACTTGGATGATTCTAACACTCGCTCGCTACGCTCGCTCGTGTCCGAAGCTTCACCCACGTGAATAATAGCCGTCATTCTACGCTCGTTGAAGAATGTACTATTTTCTACGGCAGAATTGAACAAATTTATTAGGGCGTGACTTTATGCTGTTATTTGACATCACTTTACAAGTTTCAGAATTAAACGAGATTCATACTCTTGATCATGCGAAGGAAGCGTTAGCTGCGGAGTTTCCATCTGTGGTTGACGGCGGTTTAGGAAAGTTCAAACATGCGCAAGTCACACTCAAGTTGAAAACTGACGCTGTTCCCTGCCACAGCAGACCGCTACCTGTTCCATTCACATTAAATTGATGTACGTTAATCATTAATTAATAATTAATCATTTTTAGTTCATTTTACAGAAAGAAATACGTTCAAACTAGTGTTGCTTTGATTGCCTTGCTATTTTGTAACACGCAAATTACTTTTGTATTATTCAATGTCTGTCGAAGTATTAGCTAGAGAAGTTGTTCTTTTAAAAGTGATTTGTTCTTGTAGTCTTAATAAGACTCATTTGTTGTAGATTTTACGAAAATATTTTCGTTAGGTTAGGTTAGGTTAGGTGCAAGGAGGTGGCCTTGGCCAGGGATCGTGCGAACGAGGCAAGACGCGACCTTACCAGGTGTAGAAGAAGAGGAGGTGATCTGAACATACTAGAGGAGGCTTGTAAGGATGCCAAGGCAAGCTAGAAGCTGGCAGTTATAAAAAGCAAGGAGAGGAATTGGAGGCAGTTCCTAGAAGAAGTGGAGGGAGATCCATGGGGCCGGCCTTACAAGATAGTGGCAAGAAAACTGGGATTGGGCCGCCCCAACGTGGGAGCTTAAGTTCCGGGAGGATCAAGAGAGGTGGTCTCCGCACTGTTCCCAAGAACGGGGGTGACCAGACTGCCAGGACCATGGGGACAAGGACCGCTGGAGGAGTAGCTGTTCTCCAGGGCAGAGGTGGAGGCGGCGGTTGCTGCACTGCCGAGCCGTAAAGCGCCAGGAGGATCCCTAACGAGGCTATTAAAATAGCAGTAAGGGACGACTCCCAAGAACTGACGGACGCATTTAACTCTTGCCTCAGGGAAGGGTGTTTCCCGTGCAGATACAAGAGAGCGAGGTTGGTGCTCCTGCCGAAGAAGGGCAAGCCGGAAAGTGACCCCGGAGCTTATCGTCCGGTGTGTCTGATAGATGGGGAGGGAAAGGCTGTTGAACGACTGTTGGCGGACAGAATATAGGTTGTGCTGGAAGAGAAGGGAGGGCTGGCAAGTAGGCAATTCGGATTCACAAAAGGCAAATCCACGGTGGACGCGATTGTGGAAGTGCGAAAAATAGCGGACGCTGGACAATGGACCGTTGAGAGGGAGGAAGCACTGCCTTGCGATTGCGCTGGACGTTAAAAACGCGTTTAACTCCATCCCGTGGGCGGTGGTACTGAAGGCGCTGGAAGGGAAAAAAGTCCCACCGCACCTGCTTCAGATGGTTGGAAGCTATCTGGAGGGGAGGAAGCTGCTGTTCGAGGGGGACGGAGGCAGTCAAGAGGAGATGGGGATGACCCGGGGTGTTCCGCAGGGGTCGGTGTTAGGGCCGTTGTTCTGGGACATAGCATATGATGATGTTTTCCCATTGCCGCTCCCGGAATTAGCGGAATTGGTGGGTTTCGCTGACGATATTCTAATACTCGTCAGCAGAAGAGATATTGTGGACCTTAAGCATAAGGCAAGGTTGGCGGTTGGAAAGGTCGCGGGCTATATGGAATCTGCGGGTCTGGAAGTGGCAGCGCAGAAGACGGGTGCGGTTTGGCTCTCCAGACGCAGAGCGGGCAGAGTACCGGGCGAGATGATTCAGTTGCTGGGCCAAGGGGTAGTGATAGAGAGGAGGATGAAATACCTCGGGGTGACGATCAAGGCAAACTCCTTGTGGAGCTCGCAGGTCCTGGTCCTGACAGCAGCGGCAGGCGCCGCCAAGGCAGCCAAGGCTGTGGCCAGGCTAATGGCAAACGCGGGAGGACCGTCAGAACAAACCAGAAGAGTTCTGATGGGGGCGGCGAATGCGAGGCTGCTCAACGCGGCGGCAGCCTGGCCACAGTGCTTGGGCTCAAGGAGAAATGTAGAAAGGCTGGGTCGAGCGGTGAGACCGACAGTCCTGAGGATCATCAGAGATACAGGACTATATCAACGGTCGCGGCGGAGGTGTTGGCCTCGACGGCTCCGCCGGAGCTGCTGGTGGAGCTGCGAGCCAGGACATACGAACTGGTCGCACGGGGGGAGGATAAGGCAGGAGTGAAGATGATGGGGTGGAGAAGGTTGCTGGAGAAATGGCAGGATAGGTGGAGCGGAGCCGAGAAAGGGGCCTGGACCCGAAGGCTGATCCCCGGATGGGTAGAGAGGGGGCACGGGCAAGTGGACTATTTTACGTGCCAGTTGTTGACGAGGCACGGGGAATTTCGTGCCTATTTGCACCGAATTGGCAAGGCGGAGGACGACTGGTGTGTGTTCTTTCAGCGGGGAATAGATACCGCAGAGTACACGCTGATGGAATGCACAGCATGGAACGAGGAGAGGGACGAATTAGCGGGGGCCCTAAGCTCGGCGGTTAGGGTGGATACCCTAGTAGAACTCATGCTAGAGACACCAGAGAAGTGGAGGGCGGTGGCTAGGTTTTCTAAGGGGGTATTAGGAAGAAAGGACCCAAGAGCAGCACCGTAAGCGAGAGAAAGAGGAAGGGGTCTCAGGGTTCTCACTGGGTAACAAGCGGAAATTGTATATACTGTAATAATTGTAATACGTATCATATTTTCTGTAATTGTACTGTAATATGCTGTATTGTTTGTAAATAAAGTTAGCAATAAAGTAGATCGGCGAGGAAGGGCACTGCGTGAAGTATGCTTATTAGTGATGCCAGCAGTGCCCGGATTCAGAAAGGCCACTGGTAGCCGTGCGCGGCTAACACGTCCTTGGCAAAAAAAAAGGTTAGGTTAGGTTCCCCTTCGAAGGAATACACTTTGCCGTGGTGGAGGGGCTCAAAATTCAATCCACAATGAACTCATCTTGAGGGAGCGGATTGTCTTTTGCTAGAGATTCCGGGGCTCATCACAATTTTGCAGTGGGAGCTCCCCTTCACTAGAGTCACTTTCGATTCCGCTATGAACTATCGTCCTCTCTTGGACAACCTCTTCGGCCACTCTCGGCCTTTTTCGGCCCCCGAATCTATTAGGTTTCGAGGGATAGGGGGCCAAAACTTTTTCAACTACCCTACCATGCCCGGCTGTAGTATCGTGTCGCAGGGCTTGCACAAATGCAAACGACGCCAGGTCTGCTCGCGGACCTGTTATACCGGGCTTGACGCCGCTGCCTGTGGCCAAGTCTCGCGGGCGGCGCAAGTTTAGGGGATCTTGGCTTAACCGCCCGGCTCAAGGTGGAAAGGAAACCACCGAAAACAAATACCTCAATCTAAGGTGGAACAGCACATGGCCGAGGGATGCGTGGCTAAGGAGCAGCTTAGTCTCAACTGTGCGGACTCTGGGGCACCTGGCGCACCTCAGTTTAAATAGCCTTACCACGGTACGTCGGCTCTGCCGTGGTCGACCTCCATCCGAGCAGCATCGTGGGAACTAATATGAACACAGAAGAAACCAGGACGGAGGAGAGAGGAGGGGCGGACGAGCTCCTATGCGCAGCCATAGGAGAGACAACCTGCACACCCGTGGCAGAGAGCAGGACGGGCGACAGCCAAGGCGTCGGTATCGGAACCGAAGAGGAAGGAGACGCTCCAGTTGGTGTCCGAGGTTTACTCGGACATCGGAAGCGACGTCACCAGGTTGGGGCAGGCGGTCTCAAAAAACACCCGCGTCGAAATTAATGACATCATCGCGAGGCTGATGAGACACCTCAGCAAGCTGCCGAGCGCCGAGGTCAGCAGTCGGCTGGCCGAGGTCGAACTCCGAGCGGAAGGAAGTGGAGCCGCTGAGGGCACGGTGCGAGAGGGCAGATGCCCAGGTCGCGAGCCTGAGCAAGGAGCTCGGGGACCGATCTCGCTCGGCGGCGGACCTGATGAGGGAGATCAGGTCGGAGCTGGCCAGGGGCAGCACTCGTCACCGTCGGGTCGAGGGAATGGCCGGAGGAGGCCTACCAGAACACCAGGGTGGTGGAGAGCGCGGACGAAACGGCGGGAGCCGTGGCGTACGTCACGTCGGCCAGGCTCGAGGACGAGAAGGGCGCGCTACGAGGACACCTGGAGAGACTCGTGGGCGGGAGTCAAGCCGGGCCAGGTCGTCAAAGCGACCTGCACGACCACCGTTTACCTGGTAAGACTCCCCCCTTCCCGGAGGCTGCTGGAGTTTGTGCTGGCAGGGACGGACCTCTCAGTAGGACTGCTGAGGCTGCCCAGGAAGGCCGTCAGAGCCTCAGGGAAAAGGACGACCGGGACCGGGACTGCCACCAACCAGTCCTCTCAAGGGGGCCCAGGTCCATCGGGCGGGAGTGACAGCACCAGCACGAAGGCCAGGAGAGCCCAGCCGACGAGGATCAGGGTGGAGTTATGCAAACCGGGGCAGCCAGGGAGCTACGACGAGGCGGTGACCAGGCTTGCCGAGATATCCCCCGAGGACAGGGACCAGATCCGCAGGGCTCGGGAGACCAAGAGCGGTCACCTCGAACTGGAGCTGGCGAGGGGCACGAGGAAGGACAGGCAGCTCCTGACGACAGTCACCCAGGCTCTCGGGACCACTAAGGCGGACCTGATGACGCAGAGGACGGCAATCGAGGTCAAGGACCTCGATAAGGCGGCTACGAAGGAGTCGGTCGCGGACGCCATACGGGCGGTGACTCCAGATCACGCACCGCCCGAGATCGCCTGGATACGCGACTACGGAGGCGGCCTCCGCATCGCCCTCGCGATCGTCCAGAGGAGCTGCGGAGGAGCAGACCGCAGAAATCTGTGCGGCGGCTGCAGCAAAGAGGTCCACAAGGGGAGGTGCGACGCGCCGAAGTGCATCTCATGTTTTTGTGAAAAGTGAGGCTAAATTGAGTGTTCCAGGTCCCCCAGCAGCCGTTGTGCTCCACGCAGCGGGTTGCTGCACCGGCAGCAGATGATAGCCACCCACCGACCGGAGGTCCCTGCAAAATTTCAGCCGGATCGGACCACAGACAATTGAACAGTAGACGAAAACATTATTTTCCCACGGCCTACCACGTGGCGAAAAAAGCGTGGGAAAAAAATAAGGTAATTTTTGAACTCTTATATCTCCACGGTTTACGGTCGGATCGTAGCGAAATTTTTTGTGCGTGTGCCCTAGACATTGCCCAACAGGGCCTCGCTTATACTTTTGGGCGGAAAACCGCGCTTCCCCCCCCCAAACCCCCCTCAACGAAAAATGGACGTTTTTGACGGTTTTTGCGATCATCGGGCCCATCCGTGGTCCGATCGGCTCCCACCAGCGGTTTCCAAACAATAACGTTTTTTGTGCGCGAAAATTCGTGAATTTCGCGTGGACTAATAAATCCCCCGCGGCCACCCGCGGTCCGGTTTCATAATAAAAATCGGAATACGAATCCGTTCTAGTGCTTACGCGAGTGCGCCTATATTTTTGGGGTGGTAGCCCGTTTTCCCCCCAAAAAAATTCCCCAACGCGCAGACGTTTTTCCATTGTGTTCACGACGACGCGACTCCCGACAGCTACTTCCCCGTCACCAGTGGTCCGATTGCGCCGGAAATTGCGTGCGTGCTAATATATTTTTGCGCGCAAGTCACGTTCCCCTCCCCAAATACTTGAACGAAAAAGACGTTTTTCTGTGCGCTTCACCACGCGTTTTATCGCCCACCGGGACCACCAGCGCCCTTTTGGTTATCTTCCCAGGTGCTAAACCGCGCGGACACCAGTACATTCATAACTCAGTGTCTCCACAATGACGGAGGAGTCGTCGATTGTTTCCCAAGGGGTGCAAACCGGCGACGATGAGGTTACTAGGGACGACCTAAATGCGAGCGAAGACTATAACGCGTTCGTCGAACTCGCCAAAAGGAAGTGGATCGTTGAATGCTTCGGCAGGGCCGAAGAGGTTGTGGGCGACCTCATGGGAGCCCCTGACGACTGCCCCCTTGCGCACTGCGGGTCCGCAGACATGCATATGGGGAAGGGCATCGCAATAAGATTCCGCGAAAAGTTCGGCAGCCAGGAAGAGCTGCGAAGACAGGGCGCGAAGCCAGGGGGACTAGCCCACCTCGCGATCATCACGGAGGTGGCAATCACCTCGTCACAAAACATCTGTACCACGACAAGCCCACCAGGGAAGCTCTCTTCTCGAGCCTCTGTGAGCTCAAGAGGGCCATGATGCGACGATCCCAGTTCAGGGTGGCGATCCCAAGGATCGGGGCCGGTCTGGACAAACTTGAGTGGAACACCACGCTCAAAATGATCGAATGCATTTTTGCTGACACCGACGTGCACATTGTGGTGTACTCGCTTCATGCTGGCGAGGCTGCCCCAAGCACTAGCATGCAACCTAGAACCACTGAGGCGACCACACCCGAAGAGTGGCCCCGTGTTGGAGCCAGAAGGAGGAGGGGCCGTGATGCTGACGCACCCGGGGTAACTACCAACGGCGAAGCTACCTGCCCACAATATGCGACGGTGGCAGGAAGCGCTCCTACACCACCCAATGACCATCACGCGGACGCCAGAACAACACATCGACGACGCAGAACGCAGAAGTGCAGTGTATTCGATCGCGCCATCACCGTGGGTGCTGTGCCCGTTTTTGTGAAAAGTGAGGCTAAATTGAGTGCTCCAGGTCCCCCAGCAGCCGTTGTGCTCCACGCAGCAGATAGCCACCCACCGGCCGGAGGTCCCTGCAAAATTTCAGCCGGATCGGACCATAGACAATTGAACAGTAGACGGAAGCATTATTTTCCCACGGCCGACCACGTGGCGGAAACCGCGTGGGAAAAAAATAAGGTAAATTTTGAACTCTTATATCTCCGCGGTTTACGGTCGGATCGTAGCGAAATTTTTTGTGCGTGTACCGTAGACATTGCCCAACAGGGCCTCACTTATATTTTTGGGCGGAAAACCGCGCTTCCCCTCCCAAACCCCTCTCAACGAAAAATGGACGTTTTCGACGGTTTTTTGGGATTATCGGGCCCATCCGTGGTCCGATCGACGAAATAGACGCTTTGCGCGATTCCGCGGGACTGCCCGGTCATAAACCCATAGTGTTTTGTGCGTTCCCATCAGCGGTTTCCAAACAATAACGCTTTTTGTGCGCGAAAATTCGCTAATTTCGCGAGAACTAATAAATCCCCCCCCGGTCACCCGCGGTCCGATTCTACAATAAAAATCGGAATACGCTCCTCTGATTTAGTGTTTACGCGATTTCGCTCCGAAACACCCAGAAGGTAATTAAGGAGGGATTGGACTCCCTCTGGCTTCTAGTGAGCGATGAGGCCTTCTTATGTGGGGCTGAAGACAAGGCCACGACCACCGGCACGACACTGTACCTGTCGCAGGGCGTTGAGACCGGAGATCACTCGCTGGTCACCAGGAGGGAAATTATCGAAGCGGGCGACGAATTCGCTGCTTTCGTCGAGCTCTGTAAGAGGAAGGCGATGACTGCTACGGCACGACTGACGAGGTGGAGGGCGACCTGATGTGTGCCCCAGATGACTGCCCCCTGGCCCACTGCGTATCAGCAGATATGCACATGGGGAAGGGGATAGCAGTGCGATTCAGAGAGCAATATGGAAATCAGGAGGCTCTCAGACGACAGGGCGCCAAGCCAGGAGGCCTAGCTCACCTTGCGGTCACCACCGAGGTGCCGACCTGCGATGGTATGCCCGTGGTAACGAGGCGGGACATTTTTTACCTCGTCACCAAGGCGAAGTATGACGACAAGCCCACCAGGGAGGCGCTCTTTAACAGCCTGCAAGAGCTAAAGACGGCGCTCGCACGACTGGGGCTTAGCAAGGTGGCAGTCCCGAGAATCGGGGCTGGCTTAGACAGGCTAGATTGGCCAACCACCCGCAAGATGTTAGAATACATCTTTGCAGACACGGACGTTCGCGTGGTTGTGTACTCAATGAAGAAGGACGGCGGTAGCTTGAGTACCGGGGCACAAGCCTCCGATACCACCGATACCATCTCTGCCGACGAGTGGCCCCGCGCCGGAGGTAGGAGAAGAAGGGGCCGTAATGCTAACGCACCTGAGGAGATTGCTAACGGGGTTGCTACCCGCCCACAATATGCGACGGTGGCAGAAAGCGCTCGAAAGACCTCCCAAGGTCCAACGCGCGGTCGCCAGGGTAGTGCACTGACGACTCTGAACGCCCCCCGCCCCGCTGACCGGCCTACCCTTGAAGCGGACGCCCCAAGGATCTTGGTGGACACCACCAACTCCACCTACTGGGAAACCTTGACCAAGATCAGAACAGCTGTTTTGGCTGGCTCCTACCCTGACGCTGTAGCTGCAGCCCGCAGGACCCGAACAGGAGCGTTGCAGCTGGATCTCCGCCAGGGCATCGCACGTAACACCATCAACGGGGTGATGGACCTAGTCATCGGTGTTGTCGGCGCAGAGAAGGCCCGCCTCGCAAGCTCAGGCAGGGTGGCCTTGGAACTGAAATCTCTGGACCCGTCTCTACCAAACGACGTCATCAAGGACGCCATTGATGACACCCTGGGTGGCCCAAGCGACGTCGACATTTTTTGGGTTAGAGATTACACCCCAACACTGAGAATTGCTCTCCTTGAAGGACCGGCCGACGTAATGAATGACCTACTACGCCACAGAGTAGTCAGGATCGGCTGGCTGGACTGCGTCGTGGCGATGAGGCAGACCAAGCCTCCACAATGCGGGAGATGCCTTGGCTTCGGCCACCGCCGAAGATCCTGCACTGGCCCCGACTGCTGCCACCGCTGCGGGACACCTGGACACCTGGCTGCCGGCTGCCAGAACGCAGCCAACTGCCTGCCCTGCAAGAGGTTGGCGTGACGTCGAACCACTTTACCGGCTCCACAGGCTGCTCCTCCTTTTGCCACCGCAAAAGGATCAAAATTTACAATACAGGGACCGAAGATGAAGGTTTCACCTACGTAGAAACGCAAAGTAGAAGAATATATTCATGCTATTGGTCCCCCAATAGGGAGATAGCAGACTTCAGAGAATATCTGAAGTATGAGAAGTACAAATAAAAAAATCATTGTAGCACGGGATTTAAATGCCAAAAGTCATACATGGGGAGGAACTGAGGAGAACAAAAGAGGAGTGATATTAACAGAGTGGATGGAAGAAAATAACCTGACAGTAATAAACGATGGCGAAAATCCGACATTTCAAAGGGGGGCGTCAGAATCATATATAGACCTGACGATGTGCGGAACGGAAGAAGAAGATGAAATAATAAGATGGAGAGTGAATAAGGAGAACACCGTGGGGTCGCACAATGAGATAACGTACGAAATTCAAGAAAGGAAGGCAGAAGACATAGAAGAAACAGGGCAGAAAGGAAGAAAAAATAAAGGCTGGAAAATAATCCTCGAGAAAATCTCCGAATATAAAGAAAAACTGAAGGAATAATGTTGGAGAAAACTATGTGATGAAGTACATGAAGACACATGGGGATTGGGCTACAAAATAGTAGCAAATAAATTAAGACTACAACCAAGAAAAGAAATAAATGAAAAACAACAAAAAGAAATAGCGCAGAAGCTATTTCCAATACAAGAGGAAAAAGAAATACAAAACAAAAGAAGGGAAAGACAAGGAGATATAAAGATCACAGAATTTACAATGGAGGAGCTGAGACAGGCAACGAGGAAATTAAAAAATAAGAAAGCGCCTGGACCGGATGGAATACCACCGGAAATAGTAAAAGCAACGGTGGAGGAAATACCCGAGAAAATTCTGGAAATAATGAACAAATACATAAGAGACCGACAATTTCCAACAGCATGGAAAGAAGCAAAATTAAGCCTGCTAGAAAACCCAAGGAAGGAAGGCGAAGAGACAAGATACAGGGCTATATGTCTAACAAACACATTAGGCAAACTGTACGAACAGCTGATAGTAAAACGATTAAAGGACGAAATACAGGGAAAGGTAAGCGAATGCCAGTACGGATTTACAAAAGGTAAATCAACCGTAGAAGCAATTGAAAAGGTGCTAGAAATAACCGAAAGAGGCAAAAGGTACAATTATAAAAACAGAAGGAAGGCGGTGATGGTAACATTGGACATATAAAATGCCTTCAACGAAGTTCAATGGAACGAAGCGAAGAAAGAGATAAACAAAATGAAAATCGAGGAATACCTGCGAGAAACTTTAGATAACTATTTGAGCGGAAGGAAAATACAAATTGGAGAGCGGGAAGAGCTCGAGCTAAAGGGTGTAATACCACAAGGGTCAGTCCTAGGCCCTACATTGTGGAATATCTTTTTCAACGAATTACTAAGAGCAAAACTTCCAAAAGGAACGCATAAAGTGTGCTTCGCCGACGACGCACAGTATGGGATTTTACAAATCTAGCTGGAAAAAATTATAAATTATAATAAAACATCTTTTTGAATTGTATTAGTTCATTTAGGACGTAAAATAGGTTTGTAAAATATAATCCAAGCATATTTGTCCACAGAAATGTATATACATTTTTACATTGTTTTTTGTTTATTTTGTCGTAGGATGGATATATTTTTAGCTGCTTATCTAATGCCGATTTTCTAATAATTTCATATTTTCGGTACGTTAATTTCATTGTACTTATCAATGCCAATGCTTCTGAAGCAGAATACTGAGGTGTTTGTTGGCCTGTGGTATGAAAAGCTTTCTTCCCTTTAGTTCGCCTTTTTGGACTTGGAAGCAATTGCTGCAACATAGAAGCAGCATTTCTTTTGCCAGATTTTCTCAACTTAACTTTGAACTAAAGTCTTTTTAGGAAGCCTACTTTTTTGCACTCTGGATTCCACTTGTACTGGGTGCATCCAAATTAATTATTGTAACGGTAGTATTTAATCAATTATTGAACTGTTTAAAAACATATTTTTATTACGATGATACGCCTTCCATCTTTGGTTGAATCTGATCATGAACGAATGAACAGTCCGGTTTAATTCGCCTTACGTTATTTGAGAACAATGATATATGTTAAATTTACTTTTAAGGTAATCCACAAGTCATTTTCAATCGCAGAAGAAGTTGATCGTGGGTTATTATCGTCACTTTTTACCACTTGGATATCTCTGAAATACGCAATTTATCGCACTCAAAATTTTATTGTATATATTCTAAATGGATCCAAAATTATAAAAAATATAAAATCATGGCGTACAAAGGTGTACAAAAATTTTGGCAGTCTAATGAAATCACCACTTCTAAGTAATTTCTGATTTTTTATCGAATATTCTTTGCTAAAATTTTATTAAAAATACATAATTGAGGAATATTTCTTAGGGTACAATATAAACTACATACCTTGATGTAAATTATCCATGGCAAAAATGTTGTCACAAATAAATACTTTATATAATACGACCTTCACAATTTACGCGTAAGGAATGACTGCGAAGCGGTTTTGAAGTGACAAATATTTAACCTCTTTTGTCGAACGATTGAAAATAAAGCCGGGCATCTACAGATTTTATATTTTGCTAATGGCATATTTAGTACCTCAGCTAAGCATTTAGTGGGTTATAAGTAAATATTTTGTATGTTGTTTTTAGCACTTTTTTCCTCCTGGATTCGCAAAATCCCACACTGTGCGACGTGGCGATAATAGTCCAAGGCACGAAAATGACAGAAGTTATAGACAAAACAAACAAATCGCTGAAAATAATGAAAGAACGGATTGAAGCAAAAGGGATAAAATTGGCAAGTAAAAAGACCATAATACTATACGGAGGAAACAAAGTTAAAGAAGTGGAGATAAGAATAGGAGAAGAAAGGATAAAAAGCAAAAACGAAATAAAATACCTAGGGGTCTGGTTGGACAACAATATAAGAATGAGCACACATATAAAAAAGACAAAAGAAAAAGCCGAAAAAACCATAAAAGCACTAGGGAGACTGATGCTAAACAAAAGAGGCCCAGGAGAAAAAAAGAGAAGAACACTGGAAACGTAGCCCACTCCATCGTACTATACGGATGTATAGTGTGGAAAAGAGCACTCAGATGGCAGAAGTATAGGACCATGGTGGAGAGGCTACAAAGAAAACTAAATATAAAAATAACGAGGGGATATCGAACGATATCAAACGAAGCCCTCCAGGTAATAGCGAGCGTTACCCCCATCGAGCTCATGGTGAAAAAGAGGATACAGAGTTTCCGAAAAGAAAGGAAAGAAAAAGAAAAGATAGAAGAAAATATTGAAAGAAAGTGGCAGGAGAAATGGGAAAGAAACACAGGAAAAGCGGAATGGACAAAAAGGCTAATACAAAACATAGGAACGTGGAAAAACAGAAAACATGGGCAAGCAAATTACTACATCACACAATTACTAAGCGGACACGGAAACTTTGAAAAATACCTAAACAAATACAAAATAAAAGATAATGACAAATGCATAACATGCAACAAAATCGAAGATGCAGAACAAACCTTCTTCGAATGCAAAAGATGGACAGAAAAGAAAAATAAGGCAGAGGAAGAAATAGGAGAAGAATTGAAAGTGGAGAAAATAGTAGAAATAATGATGGAAAGTGAGGATAAATGGAACACAATAGAAAGATATGTAAGAGAGATATTAGAAGAAAAAGAAAGAGAATAGAACAAAAAAAGAGAGAGAAAGAAAAAGAAGAACATACCAACACTGAAGAAGGCGAAAGCGGTTCCGGAGTTGAGTAGGTGGATAAGAGGGGAGGTTTTAGTGGGTAAACCCAAGGCGGGGAGTCCAACACAGACCAAGAATTGATTGGCAGTGCATAAAAGCATTTCCTCCTCCATAAAAATAAAAAATAAAATTTAAAAATAAAAAAAAGGTTAGGTTAGGTTAGATTCGTTTATACGTTTATAAATAAGTAGATATAACAGTCCGTTTCTATTATTCAGATAAAACAGACGAACGCTTCATAGGAATCACACCTATGATATTCCGGATATAAACGTCTTTAGACTTGGCTCAAATAGGGGTCGCATTAAGTATTAAATATAAACAAATTTAAGTGATAGCCAATAATCAGGTGTTTACAACCGTATCAATGTTTTACTCTGTGTAAAAATACGAATGGACGACTGGCACATAAGTATATCGTTTTCGTTAATTTTCATATTGAAAGTTCAAAGCTGAATAAAAAAAAAAACAGCAGACAATTTCTCAATCTTTAGCATCACCTTCAACAAACGACGGACAATTTAAAAATTATGTAGCTCTTGCGTACTATGAAACCATACAAAAAAATAAAGATATTATTAACAATAATTATATGGGGTTTGGTATGGATGAAACCACATACGCTTATTTAATTTAATAATAGTAGTTTTGCATGAAGACATCCCGACCAACAGTATTTTGATATATTCATAAGAACTGAAGAAAACTGATAACAACATTATAGCAAAATTCATAAATGATAGATTAACTATTATAGCTTATTTTTGCCATAGGCAATACCAAGTTACAAAATTTTATTAATAATGCATTACAAGTTTAGCACATGGATTAAAACGAATTGCTGAAACTATAAGAATTAAATTTCCATTGGTAGATTTAATTAAAAATCGAAAAATAGTTCTTACACTCCTCTGTGAGTACAATTACTCAAGGAGACATTACCTGATATCTCAGTGCCCCATGAACCAGTGCTAACAAAATGGGAAACTTGGCTAGATGCTGCGATATACTATGGGAACAATTTTGAAGGATTTAATAAGGTAATGTGGCGTACCCTCGAGGAATGTACAGGCGAGAGCGCGGCAAACAAGGAGCTCCAGGCACCAGGGAGGCGGACGAAAAAACCAGGGAAACCAAAAAAATAAATAATTGAGACAAAAAGAGATTTTTGGCATGTAAAACGTTAGTTTACATTCTTTGCTTTAGAATAAAGAAATAATCTCTATTTTTTACAATTTCCTGAGTAATTAATAATTAAACCTGCATCGGTAAATGAGTAGAGGTTTGTCGAGGCAACACAAATCTTACAGTTATATACGACTTTCCCGAGACAAAAAGCAAAGGATTGTCAATCAGTTCTTAAGAAACAAGAGCTTTAAAACAATTTAGTCAAATAAAATCCCGTTTAAATTTTGTGAGCAACACAATAAAATCTTTATAAAAGCAGATTCAATTTAGAAAATGCCTGGACGAATTGGCAAGAAATCAAATTAATATCGGAAGAAATATTCGCTAAAAATGAAGGATTTTTAATAATAAATAAAACAAAATTGATTTTGAATGGCGACAATGTTCCCAATTTTCAAATGTATCCAGATATAATTTAAAATGAATCTACTTTCAAAAAAATGTTGAGCGACAGAAGTAATAATTTTACAATTGAACTCCTAGAACAACGTTTAGTGATCAAGTGTTTTCATGAATATTAGTTATTTTGCCATCTTTCTTTTCGTATATTTTCGGGATTTTACAATCTTACAACTCACTAATATTTGATTAAGTTAACATCGATTATAAATTGTGTAACAAGGTGACACACAAGTGATCATTATATATCATAATAACTCGCCACACCGAGGGCCTCAACAAAAATAAATAGTGTTCAAAAGAGAACAAATTATTTTCCATTTGCGGAACCTACCTGGGCCATCCCAGATTATACATACAAAATATAACAGTGGCGACGAGATCGGAGACGAAATGGAAAATTTGTCAATTATGCATTTAAATTGCCACGAGTAGAGTGCATCGTTAGGAATATAATGGAAAATGTGGAAACGGAGCTTCGAAAAGTGCAAGGGGAGTGACTGATGATACGAGAAAGAAGAATTTAATATTACACTGTGCAGGACTGGATGTGCAAGACATTTATTTCACATTACCGGCGTCCGAAATCACTGCATCAACAGACCAAGACGAGACAATAATGGCGGTTCTCGATGCATACTCCTCACCTAAGTCATACACAGTATACGAAAGGTACGTTTTTAGGAGTTTCAATCAGCAATAAGGTGAAACTATTGAGAAGTTCATTAAGAAGTTAAAGGAACAAGGAAAAAATTGCAACTTCACAAACATAGACGAACAAATATGTGATCAGGTTAAGCCACGGAAATATGAATGAGCATGATGGGGAACCTGACAAACACAACAGAGGTACATAAAATAGACTGGAAAGGTAAAACAAGAGGAACAAATTCACAAAAATACACTGCAAAGAAAATACAAGTGCGGCAAATAATAAACATTGTTACAGGTGTGGTGATCCAAGATATTTAGCGCAAACATTTAAATTTGAAAATGTAAATTTCAACTTTTGTAAGAAAATTGGTCATTTAGAAAAACTGTGTTTTAAAAAGAAGAAAATAATTTATTGTAATGAAATTTCAGATGATGCAGAACATCATAGCCAGAGTGGACTGAATGAAAAATTTTGTCGAATTTTCTACGGGCGAGGAATCAGCACTAGGAAAGAAATTCTTCTGTACGATAGCGGTCGAAGGAAAAAGGGTAAAGTTTGAACTTGATAGTGTAGCTGCTGTCTCAATAATAAGTAAGAATCAAGGGCATACCCAGCGAGGGGCAGCTGCCTGCCCTAGAACCCACCCCGCTGCACAGAAATACTGATAACATTATTAAACCCTAACCTAAAACGCGTTTTCGGGTGCAAAAAGCACGGTGAAGCAGTTCTGAAATTGTACGACAGATAGATACTTCATTTCATAATGCACGAGATAGACTAGACTCTAGCAGGACTCTAGCCGACACACAAAATACCCTGACGATATTTCCCGCCAAAGTTGATAAAACGTAAAAAACAACTTTGCTGGCTTATAATTTCAGAATTATCGCATTGCCATTCAGGGTTGCCAGATATCAAGTACGCAGTATCGCATACTGGCGGACGAATATCGCATAAAATCGCTTAAATTGAGGCGCCCCGTTAATTTGTGTTTAAAAAAAACAAAAAAAAATTGCTTCATAAAACAGGTTTTGATTCTTTTTGTTGAAATATTGTGTTTTTACATCAGTTCTACAAGGACTACAGTAGCCTAATTAAGTCGCCAATCACAAAGGCCATAATTTGATCGCAAACAAACAAAAAAAGTAACCTTTATAGCGATAAATCGCGGTATCTGGCAACGCTGTTACCATTGTGCCCGCGACGCGACACATGCAAAAGATACCGGCCTTGTGCAGTCTCGATTTGCACGTGTATTTGTTTTTACGCGCTATTTCTCGAATGCGACAAACTTCACAGTTTAGTCACGAGATAGTTTGAGACTTTTGAGATTTGCTCACTTGTAATATACTGTTCGCAATAAGTAAAAGAATACCAAGAATTCGTTGCTCAATTTTTATGAAAATTTCAGATAATACGTAAATAATCCACACCAAGAAATGATTAAAATTTCAACAAAAAATCATGGTGACTTTTTCTTTAATTTCAATAATGAGTTGTTTCTCCACGATTTCTGAAGCACTATTATAGAAATCAAATTGTCAATGTTAGCCTGACTGTAAACTGTAAATTGCCTCGTTCTCCTCGGCGACGTCTAACCATTTTACCACCATCGTGGACAAACAAACAAAATCTCTATTAATCGCTAAATATAACCTGCATCCATTGATCCACACATTGTAGTCTCTCATTGCATAATTCCAGACGATACCGCTTATGGCAACTAGTTAACGGTAAACAAAGAAAAGGACGGTACGACTTGTGACCAAATGATCGAATTCACCGGTTAACTGATCGAACGGAGTTTCCTCAGATGATTTCTAGATGTCTCCAATGGCTCTTGTTGAAAATCGATCCCGGACAGTAACGAGCAGAAGAGCTCGATCTTCACGTTCGGTAGTGTTTCTAGGGCGCCCAGGTCGTAATCTCCGCCGTTGTTCCTATCCCTCGGTCCATCTACGCCAACATCGGAATACTGTACTGACACTTCTGCCAATTCGTTGGCCAATATCACGAATTGACAAACCTGCTTCTCTGAGCCCGAACACTCTACCGCGTTCAAAAAAAAAAGTTAAGTTACATTCTCTACCTCGTTCATAGCGATTTTTATAGGGATCACAAAAAAATCGTGTTTTCTAATTTTCTATACTGGGTGGTCATTTTTACTTTCTCAGAAGTGCAAAATCCTAAATTTTAATGTAAATATCTGTTTTAAGGTTCCCCCAACGAATCCGATCATTTCTGGAAAATATCTGTTTGTGTGTAGAGTGTATCCACCCGCGCGTAGAAAGTTACATGATGATCACTTCAAAAATTTTGCAATAGGCACAAATGAGATTTATTTTTCAGGAATTACTACACATAAGAGGGAAAATGGTCGAGACAGTAGCAGTGGAAGCGGAAGCGATCATAACCATGACAGCACTGACGTGCCACGATTATTTAAAGGTCACTGTGACATCGGACAAGTCGGACAACCACCAAATTCTACAGCAGTACCTGTCAACATAGCTGCCCCTGTCGATTATTCTCCATAAACATCTCAACAAGCTCGTGTCAATCCTCAACTTACAATAAATGAGGCTTGTCACGAAAATGATCTTGGTCGTTATGTTGGGCTGGCTACCCAGTTAACAGTGGAAAAGAAGAAGAATTTGTTAGAAAATTTGATAAAAAAATTCAATATAAACCGTGGCTAGTAAAATTTAAGAATATGCACGATTACTGCCGAAATCATGCCACCACCAACCCCCACTTATCTACAACGGTAGCTGCAAAGGCTTTTCTACAAAATATACCTGTGGATGTTCAAGTGCAAAGTGGCCACCGAAAAGCAATCGAAGAGAACAGGCAAATATTGTCATCAATTCTTTCTTGTATAGTATTTTGCGGTATACATGATATATCTCTTAGGGGAAAAGAAGCAGATGGGGAAGTTTTATTAGATCTATTGAATTTACAAATCGATTCTGGCGATAAAAACTGAAGACACGCCAAAAATACAAATTGAATTCATTTCTTTATGTGGCGCAGTTATTAGGAAGAGTATAATAAGTGGTGTTAAAAAACCGCTGGCTTACGCGGTCTTAGCTGATGAAACAGCGGACATAGCTGGGAAAGAACAGCTATCAATTGGCTCGCGGATGAATGCAAATGGATAATCTGAGAAGAATATGTAGGTTTTGTGGAACTAAAGGCATTAGATGCCTCATCAATCGCTCAAGCAATTGACAATTTTTTGATTAGCTGTAATCACCAGAATATTGCGAGGATTGGGTTTCGATGGCTGATTTACAATAGCAGGCAAAGAGGGCGGTGTACAAGCAATTTTAAGTAAGAAATATTCTGAAGCATTATATTTAATTGCTCAAGCCACAAACTAAATCTTCTACTGAGCGATTCAAACGAGATATCGGAAATTAGAAATACTATTGCCACTATAAAGGACACAATATCACGAGACTAGTCAGTGTGGTCAGAAAAAAAATAAATCAATTTGAAAATTTATAGCAAAATACTCGGCAGTGTTGGAACCAGTATTTAATGCCTTGCAAACAAAGACCACGGATTTGATTGATGCAGGAGAACACATTACAATAATCCTTGAAGTACTCAAAAGAGACCGGCATGAAGCAAATCAAATCACTGACCAATTACTCAAAAAGTGCATGACATTTTAATGGAATTGGAAATAGAAATTTCAGTGCCACGTTATGCTCAAAAGCAAAAACACAGGAGCAATCCTCCACCAGACAATGATAATGAATACTGGCGACGTTCACTTATTATTCCTTATCTTGACTCATTTACGTTATAGTTAAATATTCGATTTTCCCAAAAAAATAAACTAGTATTACAGACTTTTATGGTTTGGCTGACATCACAGGAGTACTTGACCTATGATATAATTTGTGGACGAATATTGAGGTCACTGACCTGTTTAAGGAAATCAATATTTTCTTCCCCGCCTTGAGAAAAACAGCCTAAATCATTCAGTAAGCTTCGGAAAGAGAAGACCTGGCTTGGAGCACTATGCAAGAGACGTCAGACTTATCTCTGGATTATGCTTGATGAGCGTACATCGGAATTTTGTGAAAGAAAACCGTGAAATAGTGGAAACGAAAGAAAATGTCTAGGTATCGTAGCCATGTATTTGGTTTGTCTTGGGCCGTATCTATTACTGTTGTTTCAAAATTATCCACTTCCCCTATCCTAGCCAACATTTTCATGGAAAATTTTGAAACAACAGCAATAGATACGGCCCAAGACAAACCAAATACATGGCTACGTAGACGACATTTTCGTCATTTGGAAACATGGAAAACAACGTCTCAACGAATTCCACGAACATCTCAACAGTATCCACTCTAAAATCAAATTTACTATGGAAGTAGAAGAGAACAACCAAATTCCATTCCTCGATATCCTCATAACACGAAAACCAGGAGGCACACTAGAACACACCGGAAACAAACACATACGAACCGATACCTACACGCCGAACCTAACCACCACCCATTACAACTAAACTCTGTAATCAAAACATTATTGACCCGATCAGAACGTCTAGCAAATCCAAAAAATAAACAAACACAAATGAAAACTGTGAAAAATGCACTTATCCAAAACGGCTGCACATCACATCACATCGATACAGTTTTGAAATCCAAACCCTCCAAAAAAGCCGACAAACCACCTGTAACAATAGCATCACTTCCATTGTTACGGGTCAATTCTGCACACCTATATTTTTTTGTATTAATTCTCTACATCGGTAACATTCATGATAATCACTTATTTTCTCCCAGCTCAGTTACTTGTTTATTTGTGCTTGTTGTTTCCGTGCCGAAGCTGGGACGCACAGCTGCTGCGAGTGTGTTAGTGCGCTCGGGGCAGACTGCTGCGTGCACACTTCCGCGAGGTCACTGCACTGTGTATTTTATAATTTAATGAATCATTTCACATTTTTATTATTGAATTATTGGTGTTTGAGTATTATTCGGTAAATAAGTACTATTTGGAGGTTAACATTTTGTAAACATTTAGTGTTGCTAACTTCAACAACCAACTTCAGTGTTGCTGTGTCGTTACTTCGAAAGTAATTTGTTCTCTCTCTCTCTTTTCTGTTTGGCCTTATTTGTAAGTTTTGACTTGAATAATGAATTAAGTTATTATTCTGAAGTAATAGTTTATTGAGTCGTTATGTTGGAATTGGTTTAATGTTGGCTAGGATGAATCCCCACCATCGGATTGAGAGATGCATCTTGCGCTTGTGTTTTTTTTCTCTTCCGGCATTCATTTTGTGATTTGGTCCGAAAGTGGTGAAATGTGCAGCGCACATTGTGATAAATAATATCCTTAGGGATTATAACCGAGTTTATGGTTGCTTTATATTATCACGTGTCATGTTTCTCAGTATTTGAGTTTGGATTTGTGGTTCGGTTCGCTGAGAAAATAACACCGGGAGGTTGATTTTATTGTACTTAATAGCCACGAGGCCATTAGACAAAGGAGAGCCAGGAGTGAGGTATGTTTAAATCCTACGTCACATTATTCTAAATTCTAATTCCGTGTTTTGTTGCTCAGATAGTAATCCTGCCTGGCTCTTTCTTTTTATTAGTTTTTTCTGAAACTTGTATTTCGTATTTCTACGCCTTGATACTCTTCGTCTTCGTGGCCCCGTTTTGATTTTGGTGGAAATTTTTCGGAGCGGGTTGCTGCATCGCCTTTCCGATTGGAAACTTCTTTCTGGCGGTGATAGATTACGATTTCGGTAGCCGGCGGAGTGAAGTAGAAGAGCGGTAGGAGTGTTGCTATCCTGGTGTCCGATATCCACGTGGGATCTCGAGAGCGGAAGAATGGTGGACGCGATGACGTCACTCGAGAACATGTCATGACGTAAAGACAAAAAATGGTGGTACCGTTTATTTAATTTTGTCCTCTGTGTCCTTTTGCAAGAAATAATTTTGAATTTATCTTTAAATTGGTTAGAGTCTGTAATAGTTGGATTGATGAGTATTGTTCGAAATGCCACTATTGAATGTTAATTTACTTGGCATTCTTTAACCCATTAGCGTCCAGCGTCATCGTTTGAGGACAGTAACACTATTGCCATCTCGTTATTTAAGTATAAATTTTTATTAAGAATTTAGTTGATATATCGCTAGATGACACTACTATTCAACAAATAACATAGTGTGCGTTCATTTCTTTGCGTTAGTCTGTTGTTCATAAATTGTTCTAGTTGACGTATTTTTGTGAATTTGACAAGTGCTGCTATTACGGGTAATAAAGCTTTTCAAATATAAGGTAATTTGTTTTTTGTTCATAATTATATTAAAAAATACATTAGAAATACGCAATAATGGTTTTTGGTAAAAAATATTTGTATTTGATTGCCTGATATATAATGTCGGATATAGAAAAACAGCTATTTCACTTTATTTGAAGCGGTATTGAAATATTATTTATAATCTCTATTTTTCAATTTTAGTATTACGTATTTGACAATGTCGAAGAAGTGGCCAAACGTTTTTAAAACCCTGGAGGCAGCTCATGAATATTTTTATTCCGAAGAAATTGAAGCGAATAATGACACAGCAGAAACAGACGATAAAAACCATAAAAATGGATTTTTTTGCCTTAATAACAATATTAATATTAGCTCCAACATTAACATTTTCTATAACTGTACCAAACCGTGGAGATATATCAATAACTAAATCTTGTGAAATAAACTGTGGAAAATTGTACAGCATCGATGAACCCAAAACAGAGATACTGGAAACCAAAAGTATAAATGTGACTCTTATAAAAATGACATTTACAAAACAAGCAACATTCTATTTTTTAAGAAGAAGAAAATATGCTCAAATAATAAAGCCCGATTTTGGAGCTAGACCCATTTATGACTTTGACAGTGTGATTCTACCATCGTTGGAGGAGGCTAGAGAATGGGTTAAGAAAAAGGAATGCAAAATAGGTACAATTTGTCCTCCAAATGGTGATTGTTGGGGAAGCTGGTCAGATCTTTGTCGATCTTCGGAAGCAAAAGATTGGGTAAAGGAAAGGCAAATGGTTCATAGGGGTAGAATATGGACTGCAGCTTTTAGAGAAACATGCACTATGGATTGGTCTTGTGACATAACACCTTACTTTCGACAAATAACATCTGACATCAACGAAGACCCCATTTTCGATGATGGAAACATGAAACACATATTGGCTATTAATGCAGGAGAATTTTTCTTTAAGGGAAAAGATTTTGTTATTTATTCTGATGAGAGAATAGAATCCAGTGAGCAGTCCATAAATGCTGAGTGCTTCAGAGAGAAAACAAAAATGTATTGTATTGACAAAGAATTAGATTATGCCAATTACTTTACTATAGGAGAGGGAGAAAAATGCAAAGCATGGGGACATCTGTCTTACTGTATTTCAGAGGATGAAAAAAAGCAATTCATACTTGAAGAAGAGAAATCAGCTTCATTGAACGATATAAGTGAAGTTTCACAAGCACTAAATGTTATTACAAAGATAAACAACAAAAATGCTTACATAATCTCTCAAAAATTGGTTGAAGTAGAAAAAACAATAATAAATTTAATGAGGTCTTTAATTCCGAGTAATCCTCATATATTCAACAATATCCTAGGAAAACCAACAATATCTAGGCTATTCTCAAATGATACTATTGAAATATGCAGCTGTAAAGAAGATATCGGGTGTATGGTTAGAGAGAGCCATGCAGGAGACAATTACAGATTCTGCCTAAATTCTAATGATTCTATTGGCAGCATAAAAATGTTTTCTGATAAAGAAAAGTTAACGGAAGCTGAGTCTGCAAATTTCGATTTTGTAGGAATAGAAGTAAATCCGGAAATAGATGCCATAGAAAGAGAATTTTCAAAAATAGTTGAAAGTGTATCAAAAACGAACGTGATATGGGAGGACGTCCAATCATATTTTGGAGTGTGGAGGCAATTGAAGGAATGGTCAGGAGTAATAGCGTTATTTTTAAGCATAATTAATTGTCTTGTGAGATGCAGAAATTAATTTTTATTGTTAGGTGTAATTTATAGAGTATTTTGAAAAAAAAAAAATATATATAATTGCTTTACCCCCTGAAGTTGATGAACTGACAGACGAGGAAAATTTTGACGATGAAGAATTATCATTACCGATTGTGTCAGATATTGCAGGGTCCATTGAAATTGATGTTGATAAAACAGAAGACAAGGAGGAGAATAGTGACGCTAAAATTGCCGATTGTGAACTAAATACCCAAGTGAGCGGGCGAGAACCTAAAAAGAAACGACAGAAAATAGACATAAATTGGAAAAAAATAAATCCTAAGTATACTGCACAGAGAAGCGCAAATACAGCGAATGATTGTTTTGAACAAATGAAGACTATCTTGAAAGATTCAAGCCCGGTTGACATATTTGAGCAGATATTCACAGAAGAAATTTTTGGACATATTGTGGAAGAAACAAATCGCTACGCAAAGGAAGCAAAGAATAAACATGACTACTGTGTTACAATTGATGAAATCAAAATTTTCTTTGGGTTCCTTATTTTCTCAGGTTATCATACACTTCCCAGTGAACGAGATTATTGGTCAGATGCACCTGATCTAGGAGTACAGTTGGTGAAGGATGCTATGAGCAGAAATACATATCTTCAACTAAAATCTCTTATACATTTCCAAAATAATAATTTGGCTGCCCAAAATACACAAGACAAATCATTCAAGCTAAGACCGATTATAAATAAAGTAAACCTAAGTTTTCAAAAATATGGTATTTTTGAAAAATATTTATCTATAGATGAAATGATTGTTCGGTACTACGGTAAACATCATCTCAAACAATTTATAAAATCTAAGCCTATTCGATTTGGATATAAATTATGGGCAATGTGTGGGTCTAGTGGATATTGTTTTAACTTTTCGTTGTATGCAGGTAAAGACATTCAGGAAAACAACAATGATAGACCTCTTGGTACGAAAGTTGTACTGAATATGTTGTCTGCTGTACAAGATCCAAGCAGCTATATAGTTTTCTTTGACAACTTTTTTACAAGTCACAATTTGCTTGTTACTTTGAAAGAAAAAGGTTTTCGAGCAAGTGGCACAATAAGGGACAACAGGACCGCTAAATGTCCTTTGGTGTCATCGAAAGAGTTTGAGAAGAAAGAAAGGGGAGCGATAGACTTTAGGTTCGACAGCTGTAACGAAATTTTGATAGTGAAATGGAAAGATAACAAATGTTTTTCATTAGGCACTAATTTTGATAATATAGAACCATTTTTACCAGTCCAACGCTGGAACAAAGTAAAAAAAGAACGCACGGCTGTTCAACAGCCACAAGCAATTTTCAATTATAATTCTTACATGGGAGGTGTCGATCACCACGACTGGTTACTCGAAAAGCATACTATATCTATTAGAGGAAAAAAATGGTACTGGTTACCAGAATTATAGATATGGCTATCGTAAATTTATATCTTTTATATAGGCAAGTACATGGCTCGAACTCCATAACGATAAAGGAATTCCGAAGAACTATTGCCGTTTCTTATTTGAAACTTGGACATGGAATAAAAATAGGTCGTGGTAGACCAACAAGTTTCCCAGGAACATCCAGAACAAAAGTGTTTGATGATATAAGATATGAAGAATCACGTTATTGAAAAACGAGAAAACCAACGAAGGTGCCAGTTTTCGAAATGTTGTAGTAAACCACGAACATTATGCAAAAAGTGTAACGTAACTTTGTGTATTACATGTTTTCCAAAATACCATAATAAAAATTATAAATAAAAATTAACATTACTATTTTAGTGCAAGATCATTTGCAAATAATAAATGTATGAATAAAAGTTTAAAATTAAGTGTTTTGTAAATTATTACACATCTCATAGCCCAGCGTCCTCAAATGAGGACGGTCCTTTCTACGGCCCCTAAAGGACTTTTTTGCAATTAATCGATTATATTGTATTTAGGCGGACATTAAGAACAAATATATGTAAAAAAAAATATTTTTTTTTAAGAAAAATAATTTGGTCGTTAATGGGTTAAACGTCACGTTAATGATTTATTTGTAAGTTTTGATTGAGTAATTTTTTTTAATAATTATTTCACATCAGTAATTTCAAAGTAATTTTGAATTTCAGTAATTCAACCGTTATCCTATTAATCATGCTAGATGTTTATTTTGTTGTATGACATGTTTTAGCATTTAACTACGTGGAATCGTCCGGTAGCGCTACCATCGATTCGACGGATTGTTTAACATCAAGATGGGTAAGTGATTCTTTTTTAATTCCCAATGCATATTTACCTCTGGCATGTGTTAATAAATAACATGTTCACGGAGAACCTTTAATTATGTTTAAGATCTTAGGATTCGGGTTTTTCATTTGAGATTATCAATGTGGACTCATTGAATTTTATTATTACTTACTGCGCTTAATTGATTTTAGTTGTGTTTAATGTCATTCACCAATACTGAGCTTTCGCATTTGAAAGGTAAAGTGATATATTTCGGTTAAAGCCAAGATTTGGTGGTATTGTTAAGTTGTTATTGTTATGAATAAACGTTATGGTATTTGTTAAATTACTGAGTTGGTTATATTTACTTTTTTACACCTGTGTTTTCGAGCTTTATCCTATTGCCTTGAATTGTGGAGCTTTAAATTTTAAGCTCGTGGCGCTCTCTTCCATCTGTTAAACCCAGCCACTTTACCGGCTGACAGCGGGGTAAGTTTTACAGTTACAAGGACACCGATAGTCACAGTGAATATATTAGATAAGACTCAGTAACAGGGTTGTATTAAGGTTGTGTTTATATGTGTAGGTTGAGTTAGGGAAGAGAGGGTCAGCTAATTGTTTCTCTAGGGTGTGTGACAAATTGGCACCCTAAGGAAACTTTGAGTCTAACACCATACATAAAAGGAACGACAGATAAAATCACGCATCCTCAAAAAACACAACATAAGAACAGCTTTCACAAACAACAAAAATCAAAAACCTAACAGATAAAATAGATAAGTGAAAAAATTTTACGACCTCTAACAAGAATAGGTCATCTTCAGCAGAAACTACAAAGTAATAATAACAAAATGTAAACAGTGTATGACATTGTATCCAAGTATAAAATAAAATATAACAACACAAAATAAAATCCAAAGTATTCGAAATATTTAAATAAAAGTAATTTTCTATATAGTACAAATAAGCAAGGAACTAAAATAAATCCCCTATGAACCCTTTACCACCTAAATTATATACCCAACCGAAGCTTTTCAAAAAAGGAATTAGACCAGTTGTTACTTTTTATAATACTCCAGTGGAGATCATTGCAAAAATAATATTACAGATATTCAAAAATCATATCAAATTTACCCCTAAACATACTATTAAAAATAGAAATGAATTTATCAATCACCTGCAACAATTAGATATACCTTCACACTATACGCTTATTTCTTTCGATGTGGTCAATTTATTCACTAACATTCCGTTACAGGATACACTTAAAATTACTAATGAAATTATAAATTCCCATATTGAAAATGACCTAGATAAAAACATATTTAAACTCATCAAAATTGTAACTGAACAGAATTTTTGTTTATTTAATGATACTTTCTATAAAATGAATGATGGATTACCTATGGGTTCTGCAATAAGTTGTCTACTAGCGGATATATTTTTAGATAACATGGAAAGCATTATACTCAGCCATTCATTTGCTTCTAAAGTAAGAACGTGGAAACGTTATGTAGATGACGTTTTTTGTATTTGGGAAGGGGAGGATTTTAACAATATAGAAATGTTCCATAAATACATTAATAGTATTCATGATAATATAAAATTCACTATAGACATTGAAAATAATAGACAACTAAACTTTTTAGATCTAACTATCTATAAAAATAATGATTCACATCTTACTTTTTCTATATAACGAAAAAACACACAAACTGACACTATTATCCCATCTGATTTATCACACCATTATAAACATAAACTCTCCGCATTTTATGCCTATACACACAGACTAGAAAACACTCCCATGTCTAGTAATAATTACACTAATGAAATCAATATTATAAAACAAATTGCTTACAATAATGGTTATAACCCAAACATCATTGATGATATAATTAGAAAATATAAGTATGCTATTCAAGATACTAAATTGGTCCCATTACAAGATATTAACAATAATAAGCCAAACTATCGGATTATTACCGAATATAACCATGTCTCTAATAAAATACAACGTATGTTCATTAAATATAATATTAGACCCGTTTTTAAATGCAACGGCAGTATTAGAGCAATATTAGCAAAGTCCATAGACACAACTCATTACTTGGATAGAAGTGGACATGTGATCAATGTGGGGCGACATATATCGGGGAAACGAGTAGACACTAAAAGTTCGATTAAAAGAACACTTAAATTGTAAACATTCCTCAAATTTTGGGCGTCACTTATTTTTACACAATCACACTTGTTTAAATCAACGCAACTTATACACCATCATAACAAGAGTATTCAACTTAATTTGCTAGAATTATATGAAATTGATAAATTTTTGAAAACACATAACGAATTAAAATGTTTGAATGATCAAACTCATAGCAATACCACACAAATTTTACAAATACTTAAAAGACACATTCAAACATAGAATGTGATATGTGTTTTCGTATTCTATTTTATTTTATTATATTCTGAATATTTCTAATATTTATTTATATATCTGACTTAATAATATCTATTACGACTTTTACACAATCATCCAATACTCTTCATAAAACATTGCTATTAATGCATTTCTATTAATCATGCTTTATTCTAATTACAGATAAAATTTCTTCTTTCCCGCTTAATTCAACGGTTTCCGCTACACATAACCTTAACTTTTTATTTCCTGTGCCATTTAGATAGCCGCATGGTCTTACACGTTAAATATATCTGCGTATTAATTAATTTATATTGCCATTATAATAATATCTACTGCTGTCATATGTCTTATGATTGCATATTTTGTAGACGAGCTTGTTTAACCGACGTGTAAGTATATACACCTTAAAATTTTTATTTTATTTCATTATAATATTTTAGAGACTAACTTTAAATATATTAGTGTTCATAAAATTATAATTAAGTTATATTGTTATACTTATTTGCTTATCATTTTGTTTAACTCATAAATAATTATGTTTATGTTATTACATTTTGTTTATATAGGTATTGTATTAATTTCTTAAATAACTAGTATATATGATGATTTATTTTAGTTCCTTGCTTATTTGTACTATATAGAACATTACTTTTATTTAAATATTTCGAATACTTTGGATTTTATTTTCTGTTCTTATATTTTATTTTATACTTGCATACAATGTCATACACTGTTTACAATTTTTAGTTTCCCTATATATAGGGGGACTATTGTTTTCGTGATTTTTTTTTCAAAAATTTTTTTTGCGGTAATATCCGTTTTGGGCTCCCCTGAATCCATTGCACTAATTTCTGGAAAAAAAAATTGTGTGTCTGTGTGTCTGTGTGTCTGTCTGTCGGTGGGCGCTGTATCTCAAAAACGAAACATCCTGTTGAGATGAAACTGTAAACTTAAGGTTTTATCGTTAAAAACTGGAACTGAAAAGCTTTTGGTAAACATTCATAAACCGGAAGTGGGTGTTTACTCGAGGCGTTTTTTGGTTTTTTGGTCATATTTTTCTAAATATGAAATATTTTTAAAAACGGTTCAAACAAAAGTTAAAGGGAATAATAAACTGAACAAATTTTATTTGAACATATTTTTCATAAAATTTTTAACTTTCGAGAAAAAAAATAAAAATTGAATATTTTGACATTTTTTGAAAATTACTAATAAACTATTGGAGTTACGTAAAAGTTACATAAAAAGTAATTGTAGAGAATTTAAAATTGAATAAATTATTAAGAATAACTTTTTTGCGTAAACCTCATAGTTTTCGAGAAAAATATAGGGAAACTACTATGATGGCCACATCACCATTTGTTATTATTACTTTGTAGTTTCTGCTGAAGATGACCTATTCTTGTTAGAGGTCGAAACTAGTCCAGAAATAAAATTAAATTAAATAAATTGGAAGTACAATTTTTTCACTTATCTATTTATATACACCAATTTAATTATTCTAACTAACAGATAAACACACAGACAAAATCCCACACGAAAATCAAGGAGTATACGAGATTCCATGCAAGGACTGCGACCAGTCATAGGTTGGACATCAAGTAGACGCATTGCAGCCAGAATAGAAGATAGACTTCACAAACACCAAAACATTCGCAAAAAAATACCTCATACGAGAAGCACTGGAAATAGAAATACGACCCCGATCAATGAACAAAAGAGATGATTCCCAATGCCTCCGAAACACATATTAAAAAATCAACAGACACACACAAATGTCATAAAAAGTAAGCATACAAATAAGATCGACTTACATACTTCCACACAAACAACCACAGGCAGACCAGTCACGCGCAGCCAAACAAGACGTAACGCCGAAAGGTTGACGCCGCCAGAAGCCACTTGAAAAAGATGACAGAGAGCTCATCGAAACTTCGTGAGAACTTTCCACAAACCACGCGGAGGACAACCCGAAAACCAATTATAACATATCACACCCGCGAAAACATCAAATTAAACATATTGGAAATCAATAAAAGAAAAAGAACGGGAAATTTATTAAATGATCAAACGGACCTGTCCAACTCACTATTATTGAACTTATTCTAACACCGGTCCGACCCCACCACCGCACACTTAGTATAAATATTTTAAATGTAAATTTCTTTGAATCGTTTTTTTGCAGTTCCAACCGAGACGCCGTCCCGTACGGATCGAGATCGAATCGAATCGTAAGTCTTTGAACAGAATCTATAACAGAAAACGTCGTCGCCTCCACTATGGAGTGCGTAGATATCTACGCCGACCTAGAAAGCATCACGCCGCCCGCCGCGTCCGACGAGCCTTCCCCGCCCGTCGCGCCAACCGCGCAAGATCCGGAGAACTTCACCGTGCCCGCATCTGAACTTACAGCTTTACTAGAGCGCCTCAGTAAACAAGACGATTTAATAGCCTCTCCGAGAGGAGGTGAAACGCGCTATTGAAATTCAACTCCCGGTTAAAAAACCGAAACGCGTCCACCCAAGAAATGGGCCTAGTGCCCCGGCCACTCAACCCGAAGCGACAAATAAAACACGCGCCGGTTAACAACTCTCACAGCGCGTCCGCACCCATGGCCTCATCCAGCGCCCGGGTAACGACAACCGCGAGCAACGCGCCCGCAACGAATGGTGACGATAGGGTTACCAACTCTAACGCTCCGCAAGCGCCGACGGTAAAACGTCCTCCACCTATTGTGCTTCGTAGCAAGCACAATTGGTTACAAATCTCGTCAAAATTTCGGGAAGTAGGTGTCAACATCCTCAAGAACCAATCCAAACCCATGGGCATTTATGTCTATACTACCACGCTGGCGGATTTCCGCAAGGCGACGAAGTTCTTGGATAAGGACAAGACAATTCCATATCATTCCTTTGACTTAGAGGAGGACAAGCTACTCAAAGTGGTCATCAGGGGAATCACCCGTGGCATTTCTCCAGAAGATGTGATCTCGCACATCAGAGACGTCCTTAATATTCCGGCCGTTGCTGGCCACTGAATGTGTAAACGTGACGGCAGTCCATACGAGCTCATGTATGTCAAATTAGAAAACTCTGAAGAAGGGAAGCAGATCTTCAAGCAGCAATTCATCTGTGGGCTCCACGTCAAAGTCGAACCCAAAAGAAAGTCCAACGGCGGTAACCAGTGTCACCGCTGTCAAAAAAATGGCCACGCCCAGGCCAACTGCTGAGCTGCCTTTGTTTGCGTGAAATGCGCAGGCAACCAACACACTTCAGAGTGCTCCATTAATGATGATACTCCGGCCAAATGTGCCAATTGCCAGGGTAATCACCTGGCCATCGCGGCTGCAGTGCGTTTACGCAACTGCATCGATAGAAGCCAGCGAGCTTCCGCTCGAACTACAGACAGAAAGGTGTTTCCTTCAAACAAGCGTTCGGCGATCCCCCGACCGACGCTCCACAGTCATCAAGCGCTCCCAGTCCGCCCGGCCCACTAAACTGGGCGTTAGACTTCGAGGATCTTCTTAGAAGAACCTCCAACCAATCCGAAAGAGACGTTATCAGCCTGGCTTACGCCAGAATAGTCGCAATGGCTGTCTAAATTAAAACTTCTCGTTTTAATTCCCACGATACTGACTTAAAAAAAAACAACTATGTGTAACAACAACCGACTTGACAACCCGACAGACTTCCTTCGCCTCTCCTTTTGGAATGCGAACGGACTCTCTGACCGAATCCATGAGCTAGAGAACCTTATACACGAGAATGATATTCATATCATGCTGGTGAATGGAACTCATCTCGGTGAACGTCGGCGACCTAGAATTCCGGGTTTTATATCCAAATTCCAAGACCACAACAACGATACCCGTTCTGGCACCGTCATCTTCGTAAAAAGGGGAATTGACCATTCCCATCTCCCCCTAGACGCTTTCCAGAACCTCGAGGCCGCTGCTATCATAGTAAAATCCGATCTCGGTCTGCTGAAGATCGTTTCACAACGATCTACACAAGCGACATACCGAACATGGCTCCGGTAATGATCGCCCAATACGCTGATGACACAGCTCTACTCAGTAGAGGAGGTTCCAATGCTCATCTTAAGAAGTCTCTCCAAACTGCTCTCGATACCTACGAGAAGTGGGCAAAACAATGGCGACTCAAGGTCGATGCTGATAAGAGTGTATCCGTACATTTCAGCAGACCGCACCTCAGAAAACGAAAGCTCGTCAATCCCCTCCCAATTCTCATTCGGTGGGAATCTAATTCCGATAAAAGACGAGATCAAATATCTCGGTATAATCTTCGATCAGCACTTGACCTGATCAAAGACGATCGCATACCAAGTCCTCGAGGCCGCTGCTATCATAGTAAAATCCGATCTCGGTCTGCTGAAGATCGTTTCAGCATACCAATCTCCCAGCAAGACGTTACTAGAAGATGATCTAGCCCAAGTATTTTCCGATAACATGCCCACAATCATGGCCGGCGACTTGAACGCAAAGAGCCCCTGCTGGAATAACAGGATTCTGAATACTCGAGGAAAATCACTCAGTGATTTTATATCCAACTCGAGATACAACATCAGAGCGGTAGGACCAATTACCCACAACCACACACTACCCCACGAACGCTCTCTACAGTCCCGACGTGATTGAAATAGCCGTTTTCTCAAAAGTCAACTCAGAATATGACATTTGGACATCGGACGATCTGTCCTCCGACCACAACCCAGTAATACTGGACCTTGCGTTCGGCACGAGTCGACCTTTGAGAGCGGTTAAATCCACCAACTGGGCAAAATACAGGCGAAAGGTAGAGCAGAACACATCTCCCCTCTTCAGATCATAAGATCTAAAGCAGACCTCGAGGCAGAAGTCGATAAGCTCTCGGTAGCAATTCAATCCGCTGTAAACGAGTCAACGACCAGCAGAATCACCGCTCAGGCAGATCCTCTGGCCAGTCCACCCGAGCTAAAGTCTCTGATAAGTGAGAAGAAAACTGCCCGCCGTCGGTGGCAGAACTCGCACGATCCGTCTCACCGTACGGAATACAATAGACTCGCGCTGAAAGTCACAGACGATATGCGTAAATGTAATAACTCGCGATGGGAACGCCGCCTTGACGCGATGAACGACCAACCAAACTCTGTTTGGAAATTCGTTCGAACGCTCAAACGGCAGAACCATAACAACCAAGCGTTACAGGGTGCGAACGGTCACGTCTACACCGAATCCGACAAAGCTGAGGTGTTCGCGGACGCGTTAGAGATGCAATTCTCTCTTAATCCGAGCGATAACTCCAACTTCATCGAAGAAGTTACGGAAACCGTCAGGAATTACATAGTTAATTCCAATAACCGCAGGTGGACCTGTCAACCGGCCACCTCTGAACAGCTAAACGGGCTGATCAACCAGCTCAAACCGCGTAAAGCTCCGGGAATCGACGGTATATCCACCGCGATGGTAAAAAACCTCGCCCGCAAGGGTAGATGCGCGCTCCTGAATATCGCGAACGCCGCAATGCGACTGGGACACTTTCCCTCGGCCTGGAAGGTAGCTGCCATAATTACCATCCTCAAGGTAGGCAAATCATCTCTCCTACCCTCGAGTTATCGCCCCATCAGCTTGCTCAGCGTGTTGGGTAAACTGATTAAAAAGATTCTGCTGCGTCGAATTTCGGTCCTTCTCGAAGATCAAAATATAATCCCTGATTGTCAAGCCGGCTTTCGGGCCGGGATGTCCACTCTACACCAACTTTCCAGGGTGACCGAGTTCATCTCCGAGGGCTTTTCAATAAAACGTCATACTTCCGCAGTCTTCCTCGACATCTCGAAAGCGTTTGACAGGGTCTGGCATGATGGTCTCATCTTTAAGATGATCAATCTCAATTTCCCCGACTACCTAATAAGATGCAAGATCAACAACACGTTATCTACCGAGCGTTAGATTTGTGCAGGCGTACCACAGGGCTCTGCCCTGTCCCCAACACTGTACAACATCTACACAAGCGACATACCGAACATGGCTCCGGTAATGATCGCCCAATACGCTGATGACACAGCTCTACTCAGTAGAGGAGGTTCCAATGCTCATCTTAAGAAGTCTCTCCAAACTGCTCTCGATACCTACGAGAAGTGGGCAAAACAATGGCGACTCAAGGTCGATGCTGATAAGAGTGTATCCGTACAATTCTCATTCGGTGGGAATCTAATTCCGATAAAAGACGAGATCAAATATCTCGGTATAATCTTCGATCAGCACTTGACCTGGTCAAAGACGATCGCATACCAAGTCCAAAAGGCCAAAGCTTCATTGGCTAAGCTGTGGCCTCTCATCAACATGAGATCTACTCTGTCTGTCAAAAACAGACTTACATTGTACACGATGATGATAAGACCACAGCTTACCTACGTCGCTCCGATTTGGGGCTAGTGTAGCCCCTCCAAAATCGACATACTCCAGCGTACGCAAAACTCAGCCATTAGACGCGTACTGAATGCCCCGGCATACCTGCGGAATTCACAACTGAACCGCGACACTAAGACACCGAGTGTCCTGGAACACATCAAAGCGCTCGCTGTAAACTTTTACAGCAAATTAGATGAAAATCCGCCCCACGGAATCTTTTTCCCTAAGTACGATGTCACTGCAAATGCCATACATCGAAGGCCTCGTATGATACTAATTGACACCAATTAGCCCCCCAATTCCTTGAGCCACCGCAATCCGACCGGTGGTGCTGCTCCTTTCGAGGAGAGCGCCACATATTACGACCGGATCCCCCTTTCATAGCGTTCCACCGCTTGAGATCCGACTAAAAAAGACCTATCGGTCCTGGACTAGTCACATATGCGATCGCGGAGGAGAGGTTTTAGTCGGTAGGAGTCCGACACTACCCTATTGCAAGGATGTCCATGCAGAATTTCTCCTCTCATCAAGAAAAAAAAAATTGTTTGTATCATTTCTTCGCCTGAAGAAGACACAGTGTGTCGAAATAATTGTCGCGAACAGCAAAATAAATATTTGAAAGTGTTATCGCATTTCATTTTCGGAAATTTACAAAAGTGATTAAACATATATATAATCTTACAATATAAACGAAAATAGTGTAGGGAAAATTACAAATATACAGGCACGATTACGAATATAGGATAAAAGCACACCAATATTCGCAAAAAGTAGATGGGCTAGTGCCATCGTTCCGATGGTAAAATCGAATGTTCAAATTCGCATTTATGGGGATTACAAGCCAACTCTAAACCCAAATTTAATTGTTGATGATTACTCACTTCCAACAATTGATTACAGGGAAATCACCTTCGATTTTAAAAATATTTTTAAACCGGAACTGATCCAAATCGCTAAAGACATGTTCAGAATAGTAGTGCCCAGCGCATTAAAAATTGTAAGAATTCATTTATGTTGCGGTATCCTACATACTTTAAAACATAAGAATATACATTGAACAATTTTTGCTAAAACAAAAAAAAATCTATTTTGTACCGGGGTTGGTAAATAAAACGTTTTATTCAGTTTAATTAAAACAATCAGTTTTTACAAAACGTGTTTTTTTTTCATTGAAACACCATTTAAAACATGTTTAAAATAATGTTGCTTTTTCACATTTAAACTAGTTCAAATCATTTAAATTTATTAAGTAATGAACTCTTGACGAGCTAACTCCGAACAAGGCTTTAGATTTTCAATTATAGAATCTAATACTGGTTTTTATTACAGTTATAGAAATTCCAAGTATTTCGTTGGCCGAAATAACCAGGCGAAACATAATAATTTTTTAACGCATTGTAAATGACGTATATCGAGGTCTTAAAGATGTTCTTGGAATAGAGATTTTTTGGAAATAGCAGATCAATTAGCCACATAATAAAAATCCTACCGACCAAATAACAAATCCGTGCCATAAAGGGGTTGTGAAAAAAATTGCACCAATGTATTCAATAAAATTAGAAAAAATACTTATTAAGTAATAAAAGCTAAAAAGGCACCTACACTAAAAATTATTAATAATATTTTGAAAGAAAGGGAAATTGTAGTAGAACAACATTATAGAAATCCTTAAAGGGCAATGGATTTAAATTCGCCACTATAGATATTAAGCATCTAATGGAAAGGGAAAATATTAAACCGCATTGGTTTTAATTAAAAATACTAATGGAGAATATATCGAAGCCCGCGCCCTTCTTGATTGTGGATCTTTAATTACTAGATCATTTGTGAATAAATCAACCCATTTTCGGCAAAAATGAATTGTTACATTTTACCGAGAATCTATCACATATTACATTTAATCGCGAATTTATTAAGATACCTAATAATATAACCTTAGCAGATCCGTCATTTAACAAAGCGGTAAATATTGATACTTTAATTGGTTCTCAATTATTTTGGGAATTATTATGCGTGGGTCGCATTTATTCAAAGGGTAATGTGTCAGTCGTGCAAGAAAACTAAATTAGGATGGGTAGTTGGGAACAGATCAAACGATAATTATACGCAGTCTAGTTACAATTTAAATACCAATACACAATTCGATCTTAGCAAGTTCTGGGAAATCGAAGAGGTTCCGGTACCTAGAAAAACAAGTTGATAGTGTTTGTGAGCAACAATTTCAAAATAATTGCATGAAAACGGAAGAGGGTAGATTTATGGTACGCCTCCCTTTTCGAGAAAGCGAAAAGGACTCTTATATTGAGTTTATAACAGAATTCATTAGTTTAGGTCATATAACCGTTGTCAAGGATGTGTCCGATGTAGTGTTGTAAACTGCGTGAGAACGTGCTCGAGAAAGGTGTGCTCCCGGTTCTATAGCCGTGCGCGCACCGTGCTGTCCCGTTCTCTTCAGTGCGAGAGCACGGCTCGAGAACGTGCGGTGAGAATGTGTTTGAGAATGGTGCGCGCACAGTTCTCTGGCCGTTAGCATTTAGTTAAGTGTAAAAATACATTAATTCATGTTCGTTATGGTTGAAGTTCTTCACAATCTGGAGGTAAGTAATTAATTTTTAATCTAATTATATTTATACTGATTTTATTAGTTTAGTTTATCCGAAACGTGTAAGATAAAAATAAATAAAAATATATAATTCTATCAATTTAGTTCAATTTTAAATTCAAATACTTATAATGTTTCGGTTTAATTTAACTCTAAACTTAACCTTAAAAATCTTGCTGCGGCCACGTGGTCTTCCATAGTGTAGGACACACTTATAATTGTTTACTTGTAAGTTTTACCTTCATTTAGTCTTTAGTTTATAAATGTCATTATTTTATTTTATTTTAAAATGTAACTTTTAATGTTAAAATTGTTTTTAATGTTTACATTTTAAATTTTAATCATATTGTCAGACCTCTCACAAATGTTACTTTTAGGCTCTGAGGATGCATACATGTTGTATGCGAAACGTCAGCTTGTGTACATATAACAATATAGTGGACTAGAGCACAACCACCATCTTGTATTCTTTGCTCCCTACACTCTAACACACTACATTGGACTTCTCTCACCCGTTAATCTCAAAGAATTGATATTCTACTACGTCTGTTACCATTGGCTTATATTCTTATTAGAATGCAGACATCTTGGTTTAACCCCCGCATTTATTCGGAATTGTATTAAATTTGATCTTTCCCAGAGGCTTTACACCACAATAGTTTAAAGAAAATTGAAGACGTCAAACTTAGGGTAACTAAGAATTTCCTTAACATTAGCATTAATGAATGTAACACTAAAATAAGATTTTTAGAAAAATTTACATATGACCTAGAGCAAACATTATCTTTTAGTTTACCACGATTTATTTTCAACCACCTCATCTTCGTCCAAGAGAAGGGATACACACATATTTTTCATACAATTAAACAAAAACAAATTAACAAAATTAACAGATTAAAATCACCTCCCGCCCAACGTTTAGTCATTGATAAATGGATAGTTAACACTACTAACACACCCTTACCGGATGATATTAATAGATTCCTAGCATGTGGCCCTAAATTTTGCTTACCTATTTCTAATAATAATTTAAATGTGTTTTCTCTTCTCTAAGACGTCGAGAACATTTTGCAATATTGTCCGAATTCGGAAAGAGACCTGACTAGAGCAAGGATCACACATGTCATTACTAATTATTTAACTTCACCTTCAGCTCCTTCTACCTTGAATAATACTTTGAAAAAAACTAAGCAATTTCTAAAGGATAACTCACATTTATTTGTATCACGTGATGACAAAGGTACCTGCACCGTCATTTTAGATAAGAATGATTATGAAACTAAATCTTTGGACCTTTTGGGGGAAACAGAATTTTAAAAACAGACCCAATTCCTAGTTTAGAGCGTTAATTAAATAAACTTGTCGACGACTTATCAAAAAAACGCTATATTTCTGAAGTAGTTGCTAAACATCTCAAATGCTATAAAGGCTCTTGCCCCAAGTATTATGGATTACCTAAAATACACAAACCTGATACACCACTAAGACCTATTATTTCTTGTGTTGATAGTCATACTAAAAATATTGCAGATTTCATTGCCAAAATTATTGATAATTCATTTAATAGTTATAATAAATTCCGTATTAAAGATCCCTTTGAATTTGCTGAAAATAACAATTTCCAATTACCCCCTAATTATCAATTAGTGCCATTTGATGTAGTGTCTTTATTTCCAAATATTCCATTGGATTTGGTTTTATCAATCATTTCAGATAATTTTAATTTAATAGAACCTAACACTCCAATACCCTTCTCAGTTTTCACTTCTATAATGTCGTTTTTATTTCATAACACTTTTGCTCAGCTTAAGAATAATTATTATCAACAAACCTCAGGCTGCCCTATGGGTGGTCCTATTAGTCCCTCGATAGCTGAAATTGTCATGAATTCGTTATTACATTTTTGCTCTGCTCAGGTCCCTTTCCAATTCCCTTTTATCTTCCAATGTGTAGATGATCTTATTTGTGCGGTTCCGGCCACTGAAATTGATAATACGCTTAATGTTTTCAATTCATTCCATCCTAGACTACAATTCACAGTAGAAAGAGAGAAAGAAGGAACTGTACCCTTTCTTGACACTCTTGTTTGCAGACAACATAATTATTTTAGATTGGTATATTAAACCCACCAGCTCTGGAAGGTACATTCCTTTTGACTCATAGTATGACTTTTAAAAAGGACATTGATGACCTGAGCAATATCTATAGTAATTTATTTTCTTTTCAATAACGCTCATGTTTATTTGATTTCAATACCTATTATCCTAACTTGTTGTCTAATAATATTTTCTTTACGTAATAACATAATTTTCATCTTGTTCCCTCCCTTAGGCTACTTTTACAACCCATATTCTTATATAATTTCTTTCTTTCTGCTTTCTTATTTACTCTTTACTTGATCTTTAATCTTCTAACTGTCTCTGCCTCCTTTTGTTTTTCTTTTTCACTTTTCTACTCAATTCTTTCACTTCTATTTACTGAAGGTAATATTTTCTGTCACAACCACCTCTCACATCGCGTAGCAGGTCCGTACCTCGGTATTTCACCATACAGTGGGATTTGCGTTTGTGTTCTCGCTCCCTGCTCGGTTGCTGAGGTCTAACCACCTCAGTGACGGACTGGGGAACTGCACTGCTTGTTCCACCCTTGGCTTGTCACATTCCGATCATTAACGAGTGTTCTGCTTGGGGTTGCCTGAAATTGGGGAGGTTATTCCGATTTGCCTCCATTTTTACCAATCCATTTTTACCACCGTCCCTTTTTTACCACCAATTATTTTTACCACCAACGTATTTACCACCGTATTCTTTTTACCACCAATATTTTACCGCTATTTAAAATCGAATTAGAATAACAACTGACAACTTCAATTCGTAACCTGTCAATGTCATTCTCGGTTTGTCATTCACCTAAATCGTTGGTCACTCGTCAAAATTTGCATCGTTCTGTAAATCATGGCAAGTTATCAAACTGTTGAGTTATTACAAGGCGTAAAAAATCCATTCCTCCATATCGATGGATATATGTATCACAAAACGGAAGAAAAAAAAGGAAGAATATTTTGGAGATGCAAGCAGTATCCGGAATGTAGAGCCAGGGCTGTGACGCGGTCACAGCGAACGCACGGACAGGTTGTTGAAGTAATTAGAGGTCCTGTGCAATCGCCGCACGAAACACACGCCCCGAATCTAGAAGCTGTCGAAGCGGTGAGAATAAAAAATCGATTAAAAAGACGGGCGGAAGAACATCCGGAAGCTCCACCGGCTCAGCTGTTGAGGACTGAACTTCACCAGGTTCCGTGACGACTTGTTTTTGTTTAAAATAAAGTTACACAAAATTTTATTACATTTTAATTCACCAGGTTCCGTCAGGCGTTTTGTCCCAACTCCCGGAACGACAAAATTTAACTAAATCGATTCAGCGGAGCCGATTAAAAGATACGCCGACAAACCCAACAACCCTTGAGCAATTGGGCGACCTGCCTCAAAAGTTTAAACAAACTCTAGGTGGAGAAGAGTTCCTCATTTATGATTCTCGCAATGACGACGCGATTGAGTCGGTTGGACGACTCATGATCTTTGCCACAAAAGAGAACTTGCGACGAATGGCAAGCAGCACAATCTGGTTCGTTGACGGGACTTTTAAAGTCGTCCCGACAATATTTTTTCAACTTTTTGCTGTGATGGCTGGATTTCATCAAGTTATACGTGGAACCGAACAAAGAGTGGCTTTACCCGTTGTTTATGTGCTGATGGAAAATAAAACAGAAGCTGCATATCAAAAGGTGTTTATCAAACTAAATATATGTACAAATGTATAGCTATAAATATAACTAAAACTTCTTTCCAGGTTTTTGATGTTGTAAGAGAGGAGTGCGACAGGCATGCTTACGGGCTTTCTGTTACGACGATTTTAACAGACTTTGAAGTTGCGATTATAAATGCAGCCGTAACAGTGCCTGGAACAAACATTAGAGCCTGCTTTTTTCATATGCGGCAAGCGATTTTTCGTCGCTTACAGGCTGAAGGTCTCCAACAGGCATATAATGATCGTGAAGATCGTTCAATCAAAATCGCGGTGCAGATGATGTGCGCCACAGCCTTTGTGCCTGTAGAAGATGTCGAAGAGGCTTTTGATATATTTCTGGAGGATGTTCCAGATGCCTTTGCTGATATTGCCGACTACTTCGAGAACATTTACGTACGAGGCAAACCAGCAAGAGGAAGACGACGTGCCACATCCCCGCGATATCCGCCAATGCTGTGGAACATGTATCAGGCAGTTCTGCAGAATACGGCACGCACGAACAACATGTCTGAAGGATGGCATAACCGTTTTTCTGTAGTCGTCGGCCGGGATCATCCTAGCCTATATGCTTTTGTCGTCGAGCTTCAAAAAGAACAGGGAGACACCGAGGCAATGTTCCGGGAATTGGACCTTGGGCGAAAAATTAAACGCACGGAAAACCTTGCCAGAATTAAAACTGAGGATAGGATTACAAATATAGTCCGAGATTACGATGTCAGAAAAGAAGAAGGGGAAATTGCAGAATACTTAAGGGCGATCGGTCACAACATACAATTTTGCATAAAACTGATTTTATTTGTAAAAAAGTGTTTTATTGTATAATTATTGGTAAAAATATTAGTGGTAAAACTGTATAGCGGTAAAAAAGTATGGTGGTAAAAATGCGGTGATAAAAATGGATTGGTAAATTTGGAGTGGTAAAACTGTACCCCTACGGGTTATTCCACTCCCAATATTAAGGTTATCGCCCTTGGGGTTCTTACTCAGGGGTTTGATATGTCGGTTACCCTCTTCAACTTCTCGGACCCGGGTTTAGGTTTTTCCTGCGTGAACCGTACTTTCGTACATTCGTTAGAACGAAATTTCGATGTGTCCATTTTGTGTTTGTCTACCTTCAGTAATTGTTCTCTTATCTTTTTACATCATGTTAATTCTATCAATTTAGTTCAATTTTAAATTCAAATACTTATAATGTTTCGGTTTAATTTAACTCAAAATTCTATTTGTTGAGTTTTTTCAATTTTAACGATAAGGAATCATAATGGGAAAGAACTTAACCTCAAAAATCTTGCTGCGGCCACGTGGTCTTCCATAGTGTAGGACACACTTATAATTGTTTACTTGTAAGTCTTACCTTCATTTAGTCTTTAGTTTACAAATGTCATTATTTTATTTTATTTTAAAATGTAACTTTTAATGTTAAAATTGTTTTTAATGTTAACATTTTAAATTTTAATAATATTGTCAGACCTCTCACAAATGTTACTTTTAGGCTCTGAGGATGCATACATGTTGTATGCGAAACGTCAGCTTGTGTACATATAACAATATAGTGGACTAGAGCACAACCACCATCGTGTATTTCTCTCACCCGTTAATCTCAAAGAATTTTTTTTTTTGTTAATAGAAAATGAATACTGGATTGATTTTTTTAATAATCTAAGGCCTTCATATAAAATTCCATCCAGGCATCACCTTTCTAATCATTTCTTAGACCAGGAATACGAAGAAGTTAAAAAAGAAATAGAAAAAAAATTGACTGCTCAATATCTTGGTCTACAATGCGATGGATGGTCAAATATAAGGTAATTTGAAATGTGCCGAATATTTATAATTCTTATGACATTCCATAATATATTTTATAGAAATGAAGCAATTGTAAATTATGTAGTCACAACACCTTCTCCAGTATTATTTAAAACATATACAGTTGGAGTTCAAAGACAGAAGGCTGAATTTATTTCATCCGAAATAATATCTGTCATCGAAGAATTGGGACCAAATAAGGTATTTGGATTAGTTACAGATAATGCTGCAACAATGAGGAAAGCAAGAGATTTAGTGAGTTAAAAATACAAAAATGTAAATTCTTATGGATGTGTTGTGCATACCCTACATCTTTTAGTTCAGGATATAATGAAAATAAAATCTTTCCAAACTATTGAGACTATGTGCAAAGATATTACAAAATTTGTTAATTCATCTCATTATAATTTATCTTTGTTTAATAATTAGAAAAAACACGAAAATATTTTCGTAAAATCTACAGCAAAACAGTAACATTGAAGTCACATTAAAAAATCCCGGAAAAAAAGGTGGGGTTCAATTTTATTTTCACTTAAATCAATGATGCAAGCAAAACCCATTTTATTAGAAATGTTATTAGATTAAAATATTAATTCTAAATTACTCGACCATTTAAGACCAATATTAACATCAAATAATCTATTTTTGAAAAACACTAACAACACTGTTGAAATTTTGAAATCTCCAATCAAATGGATTACAATTTTAGAAGGAGATGGTTGTTTTCTGGAGAGAGTTACAGTAGCTTTCAAGGAAATACAAAATAATATTAATAACTGCATTCTTAGTAATACATTAGATTTTTTACTGCCAACAAAAGAAAGTGAAATTATAAATGTAATAAAAAGAAAAAAGGAAATGGCTATAACCCCACTATATTTATGTAACTCTCTCCTAGATCCTACTATTTGTGGGGATAATTTAAATCCCAATGAGAGTAAATCAGGATTAGAATTTATTCAGAAATTTGTTAAAAATTGTATTGCAGTTTCCCCCAAATATGATCAAATTGTTAAAGAAATGGGACAATTTCTGGTAAAAACAGGGTTTTAGGCGAATGAAATTATTTGGAATTCCTGTAAAAGTATTGATAGTCTGACATGGTGGAAGGGATTTTGTAAATCCACCGCACTAATAGATGTAGCTCTTGCCATTTTAGGTTTACCAGCTTCTGCTGCTACCGAAAGGTCGTTTAGTACCTATTCATTTTTGCATAGTGCAAAACGAAATCGTTTAACAGCAGATAGAGCTGGTAAACTTATTTACATTGCACAAAATAGAAAATGTTTAAAAAATAAAAACATAAATATAAGTGACGAGGTACAAAACGTCTTTGAAGACAGAGGAAGAATATTAATGTATAGATTAGTTATTATTTGTAAAAATAATTATAATAAGATGTCATAATATTGTAAGTTTTTATTATTATAAATATACGGCTCTTATAACGTTACTAGAAGGTTTTAATTAAATTAATCATTTTAATATTTGACATAGTATTTAATTGCAACATACAGATTACCCATCATTCCGCTTTGACGAGTACACATGTACTATTGCAATCCGAAATCAGACCGAATTTCTCGCGAAATTTGCGGGCAGATTTCGGTGTTCCGACCTGGTACAACTGTCGACTTCCTGGCGAATGTTAATCAACATGGTCCTAGTACAAGTAAGGACTTCATTCCGTTTGACAATATTTCGAGCGGCAGCAGCGATTTCTTGGAGGTGACTCAACAATCAAATGATGCCTTTCTTCCAATTAAGGATAATCATCTTTCTTCAAGCATCAGAAGCGACCTTGAATGAATCCCTCAACGTCAACCTGGTTCAAGCACAGATAACAAAAAAGGCAACATTTATGAAGCAATAAATTTATAGGATAGAAGAGTAATTAAAATTCAAATGTATCACAATCAATTAGTTCAGATTGCAAGTCATGGAGAAAAGTATGGTTGCAATTTACAAAATCTCACTTTTTAAATAAATAAAATAGGGCTAACATTAACATTCCGTTTACATTGTAATATGTGCAATGAGAATTTTGTATTGCATACCTCCAAAGATAATTTTATTAACAACGACGCAGTTCAGGGCGCAATGAGAATTGCTTGTGGATTTTATAACATGGAAGAGTTATTTTCCTTTATTAAAGTGCTCTTTATGTCAAGTACTTTATATAACAAATGTCATAAATTTGTAAGCGATGGATGTAAAAAAGCATCCGTTATTGAAATGTCGAAAGCGGCAAACCAAGAAGCAGATTATGCAAGAGAGGTATTTAGGAAATGTTGATAAGGACGGAGTTCCTCTGGTTGTTGTAGTTGCGGATGGTAGCTGGAATAAACGTTCTTATAAACAAAATTATAGTTCATTGTCAGGGGCCACAGCTATAGTAGGGTACAAGTTTGGTAAACTATTGTACTTCGTAGTAAAAAAATAAATATTGCGGCACTTGTTTAAAGACTGGGAGTCTTTAAACAAAGAGCACGTGTGCTATAAAAATTATGAGGACAGTTCAACCGGAATGGAATCGCAAACTTTAGTAGGTTTTAAATCTAGCGAAAAAATGCATGGCATCACAATGATTGCTGATGGTGACAGTAGCACTAGAAATACTAGAAGCACGACCCTACAAAAATTTAAGTGGAAAAAACTGAATGTTATAACCATCTCCTTAGAAATTGTTCTAATAAATTAAAGGTCTTATCAAAAGACACCAGATTCCCAATAAAATATCGTAAATTTATTGACTTTAGAAATAATTCACATGCGGAAAATAAAGTTTTGTTTCTAAAATCAGATATTGACAATTCTATACATCACATTTTTGGAGATCGCAAACAATGTGCGCAGTACTTTTGCGAAAGAAAAACGGAACCTAACTTACTATTAGAAATGAAGCAATCAAGTCCATAGTTTTTATGCCGATTAAAACAAATTATTTCATCAACATCAAACCACAGTAGAAGCCTACCAAAATCTGTCAATAGTAATATTGTAGAGCAGTTTCACTCGATTGTCGCAAAATTTGTGGGGGTAAACGTATAAATTATTCCCGAAAAAGGTCTTATAAAGCATGTTGTCACAGTGTAGCTGTTTCTTTTAACACAAATATGCCTCACACAACCTTTTTACCGAATGTATAACAGAAGTCCAAGAAATTTAATAACAGGTATGGAAGCACGACGTTTAAAAAGGGCAAATTTATTAAAGAAGCTAAGGTCTGTTCGAGATGTATGAATAGTAAGGGCAACAAAAGATAAAGAAATTGATCAAAATTACGGTGAAAATTGCATTACAAGTGATTTAGCCACAGACACCATGGAACAAGAAAAACATATTTTTTTGAACAATTTGCAAAGAACTGACCAAGAGATGCTTTAGTACTCGAGCTAAGCATATCGAATTAGTGTCTGAATTAAATACCGACCCATTTTTTACTGCATTGGGACGTTTTGTAGCCCATCGGGGATCAATACATCAAATGTTTAGTGATTGTGACACGAATTTTATTGGGGCTAGAAGAAACCTAACAAAGTGGGCTCAGTATGTTACTTATTCGAAGGATAATGAAAAGTGCGCACAAGAGCTGGGCGAAAGAGCAATAAAGTGGATGTTAAATCCTTATAATTTATATTTATTTTGGCGCAGGGAGAAATACACGAATTCTCATTCGGAAAATGTTATCTTGGCGTATTTTGGAGAGCTGGCGAAGAAATTTAAACCATGAACATTATATTGAGTGTTGTTCTCAACATACAGTATGTTGCCCACTGTATGTTCAGAACAACACTCAATATAATGTGAACTTCACGATTTTAAACGTCCAAAAATTAAATTTAAATTAAATAGTTGTCTAAAGCCACTTCCTCCAGAGCTGGGCGAAAGAGCAATAAAGTGGATGTTAAATCCTTATAATTTATATTTATTTTGGCGCAGGGAGAAATACACGAATTCTCATTCGGAAAATGTTATCTTGGCGTATTTTGGAGAGCTGGCGAAGAAATTTAAACCATGAACATTATATTGAGTGTTGTTCTCAACATACAGTATGTTGCCCACTGTATGTTCAGAACAACACTCAATATAATGTGAACTTCACGATTTTAAACGTCCAAAAATTAAATTTAAATTAAATAGTTGTCTAAAGCCACTTCCTCCAGTAAACACTCGACATTTTCTGCTTTATCGCGTTGTGCACACGCGAGAACTTTCAGTGTATTGATGTCATCATTTTCGTTTTCCAAATGAGTCGCTTCTTCCAGGCAATTATTGTAATATTTAAAAAACGAAAGATATTCCATTGCACCGGAGGCGCCCATCTTCGCCACCAAGAAGATGGTTAAAGCGACGGAGCTGCTGAAGAAAAAGGACGACCGCGGCGGACAAACAGGCGAAGGCGATAGGGGAGAAGCTGGGTAAGTTACTCAGCTTCACCAAGGACAAAAAGAACGTCCACGCTCCAAGGAGAAAGAAGCGGAGGCCAAGGAAATCTCCAGGTGCCGAAGCGAAATCGGACCTGGAAGGGCGTAACCAACACCTCGTCGCCATCCAGGAATCGCACGAGGAGAAACGAGACCGCCTGAGGAAGATGACGGAGTACATCTTCAGGGGCTCGAACGTCAAGGTACACCTGTACCAGAGCGGGCAGAGGAGAAAAACCCAAGCCAGCAGACCCGAGGCCCCCGACGCCGAAGGGCCGATCCAGAAGGGACGGCCCGCCGACGGAGAAGAAGGCTGGATAACGCCTAAGCCTGGGAAGCGAAGGAGGACCAAGGACCTGATAACAATCATCCCCACGGGCGAACAAACATACGCTGCCCTGGTAAAACGTATCAAGAGCGAGATCGACGTCAGAAAGATGGGTGTCAAAGTGAACACCATCAGCAAGACCAAACGGGAAAACTGACGATCAGCATCATTAGCTCCGCAGAGGGGAGCAGGGAGGAGCTCAAAAACGAGCTCCAGACGAAGCTGGAGCTGAAAGTCAGCACAGCTGAGGCGAAAATAACAATCTTCCTCAAGGACCTCGACGAAAGCGAGGGAGCAGAAGTGAGGGAGCTGGTGGCGAGACACGCCAAGATCGCCGAAGAAAGCCTGAACGTGAGAATGTCCAAGGCGGCGAATACCAAAGGCATGAGGTACGCCATCGTGGCGCTACCACGAGCGGCAGGGGCCAGGCTCATAAGAGCCAAAAGAATCGAAGAAGGGTAGAACAGCTGGAGGGTGGACGAAATCATCCAACCACCCAAGTGCTTCAAATGCCACAAGTACGGGCACCTGGCCAGGAACTGCCAGGAGAGCGACAGCGAAGCGCGGCCCTACTACAACTGCGGCGGTCTCGACCACCAGGCCAAGGGCTGCACAAATAAGCCAAACTGCTACACCTGCAAGCAGAAGGGCCACAGAGCAGGAGACATGGTTTGTCCGGAATACCGGAAACTAGTCGGGGAGATCATTTCGAGAAAAGCGAGCCCCAAAACACCGAGCCACAATGATAAACGTTCTGCAAATTAACATCGGCTGGAACAGGGCGGCGCAGGACCTAATGTCCAAAGCAGCGAGGGAGGGCAAAGTCGACGTGGCCATAGTGTCCGAACCATACCAGAAGGGTGTGTCTAACCGGAGCTGGATAACAGACCAGCAGAAAGACGTCGCCCTGTAGATCTTCGGCAGGAAGGTACAAGCCACCGGGGCGTCCACCAAGACCAGAGGATTCCCCTGGATCGACTGCGGGTGTGTAGTCATCTACTCGTGCTACATCTCCCCAAACTCGGGCCTAGAAACCTTCAGGCGATACCTGGGGGAGCTAGGCGACAGCATAAGGGGGCAGACGAAAGACTTGCTGCTGGGGGGCGACTTCAACAGCAAGTCCCAGGTGTGGCAGTCCGACCGCGAAGACGAAAGGGGCAGGACGCTCCTCGACTGGATGGCGGAACACGGCCTAACAATCAGAAACAGGGGCAACAAGCCAACGTTCGTAAGAAGGGAGAGCGAGTCCGTAATAGATGTGACCATGGCGACCGAAGGGGTCCAGGACCAGGTCAGGCTTGGTTTAAATCTCATTTAACGTCAACATCTATTTTACCCTTCAGGGGTTTAAATTATTTTTTTTGTTGGCTAGAACGCTACTGAAATTATCAGTATTATTATTGTTATTATTAATATTATTATTGTTATTATCATTGTTATTATTATTGATATTATTATTAAAATATCGTTACTATTAACCCTATTATTATTATTATCGGTACTATTATTGTTAGTAATAATATTATTATTAGTATCACCATTATTATTAACATTATTATTATCATTATTATTTTTAGTATTATTTTTAATATGAATTGAAGATTATTATTATTCTCAAGACGGCAATGCTTAATTGTTGTTGAATTAATGTGATCCTAACGTGTACGCTAGGAAGCCCCTATCGTTTTTTTTTTGTTGTTAAAATTTATTAATTTAGTTTAAATTTAGAGTTTAAGGGGCGTAATTAAGTTTAATCGTTTATTTATTCTTAGAAATTAGAAGGCGTCCCTTAGTTATCAATTGTTTATTGTTTCTACTTTTTTTATTTGGAGAATAAATTTAAGTTCATCAACAATAGTGCGTTCAGGGATCCCTTTTTTACTTATACTAGGTTGTGGATGATAAGGATTTGCTTTTATTTTCGTAATATTAGCACATTAAAGAACTTGCCTTAAACCAAACAGGGCAACATGAGAATTGACATCACCAGCTCCAATGAAAAGAGCAGAGAGGAGCTGAGGAAGGAGCTCCAGTCCAAGCTCAAATTGAAAACAAACATTATAAAAGACAAAATCACAATCTTCCTAAAAGACCTGAACGAGACTGTCGATAGGTGACAGAACTCGTAGTGAGGCACACGGAGATTGTCGAGGAACAAATAGAGATAAGAATGTCCAAGACGCCTAATAAAAATGGGATGCAATATGCCACAGTCACCCTACCGAAAGAGGCGGGAGCACGATTGATCAAGGTGAAAAAAATAGAACAAGGATGGCATCAGTGGAGGGTAGACGAAATCATCACACCACCCAAATGCTATAGATGCGATAAATATGCACGGAGAGCACCCTTGTTACAACTGCGGAGGGCAGGACCATAAGGTTAAGGGCTGTCAGAACAAAGCAAAATGCTACATAGGCAAGCTGAAGAAATGGCATGCCCGGAATACTCTAACCCTGGCAGGGCGGGGACTGGGTGTCAAAGACCAAGTCGGGCTGAAGAAGCTAATGGAATTTGCACCGGCGTCGAGGGAGCGCACAAGCACGGAGGTCAGAAAGGCACAACCAGCGAAGATTAGAGTGGAGCTGGGAAAAGCGGGGCATCCAGGAAGCTACGCCGAGGCGGTTAGTAAGCTGGGAGAGATCTCCAGGAAGGATAGGGACCAGATCGAGCTAACGAAAAGAGCCGGAGAAGCCCCGACGACGGTAACCTAGGCACTCGGAAACGGCAAGGTTGACCTAATGACGAAGGGGAAAGCCGTCGAGATAAAAGATTTCGACGAGGCGGCAATCAAGGAAATTATTGCCACAACGCCCGATGATGCGGCGCCGGAGATTACCTGGATAAGGTCGTGCGAAAGCGGAGTAAGAATCGCTGTGCCAATAGCCTCCAAAGGGGCAGGGAGGAAGCTGCTGGAGGCTAAACCCTTGAGAGTGGGCCTGAACAGGTGCAGTGTAGAGTTAAAAGAGCCATTAGGTGCCTCTGCTACGGCACTTTCCAGAAGAATTGCGGCGGGGTAGATATGACAGGACATGAAGGTCAGACAGAGGAAACCTAGGGTGCATAGGGGCCCCCTCCGATGGAATACACCTTGTCGTGGTGGAGGGGCTCAAAATTCAATCCGCAATGACCTCTCCTGAGGGAGTGGATTGTCCTTTGCCAAGATATTACGGGCCTCATCACAAACTTGCGACTTTTCCGTTAAGTGGAGAGAAAGCGAAGGAGGCCAGGACAACGGAGGGACAGGCGAGATCACCATCCGCGAGGCGTCACAGTACGGGAAGCAAGCCCGAAGCATCACCAACGGCAGCGAGCGAAACGGGGGCCCACAAACCCCCCGCAAAGAAGGCACCTGCACCGGAGGGGCCCATCTTCGCCACCAAGAAACAAACAGGCAAAATAGGGGAGAAGCTGGGTAAGTTACTTACCTTCACCAAGGACAAAAAGAACGTCCACGTCGTCATTAAGGAGATCGCCCAAGAACTGACAAACCAATGGCGGAATCTGGAGAAGGTGAACAAGCAGCTGCAGCAGGAGACTCCCAAGACGGACATCCGTGCAGCAGCGGAAAGCAACGGTGGCTCCAAGGAGAAAGAAGCGGAGGCCAAGGAAATCTCTAGGTGCCGAAGCGAAATCGAGAACCTGAAAGCGGAGGTAGAGAAACGGGAACTGGCTCTAAAGACAGTCGAAGGCTCAGTGACCGCCAAGGAAAAGACGTACGAGCGGTACGTGGAGACCGCGGTGACAACGTGGCCTGAAGGGCAACAGGGCAACGCCCTGAAGAACCCAGCGTATATCAACTACGCAATTTGACAGGTGGCCAGAGATATGCGACCTCCAAACAACGGGCGGTCGCATAAAATAACGAAGGCAATTACCAACGCAGACGGGACCGAGACCGAAACGGTCAAAACGATCGCCAGGCTCGAGGGAACCGCGGAGGAGGTGGAGCGATACTGGGAGCTGGTGAAACTACGAGCGGACCTGTGAGGGCGTAACCAACAACTCGTCGCCATCTAGGAACCGCACGAGGAGAAACGAGACCGCTTGAGAAAGATGCGAGCACATCTTCAGGGGCTCGAACATCAAGGTACACCTGTACCAGAGCGGGCAGAGGAGAAAAACCCAAGCCAGCAGACCCGCGGCCCCCGACGCCCAAGGACCGATCCAGAAGGGACGGCCCGCTGACGGAGAAGAAGGCTGGATCGTCTAAGGCCGGGAAGCGAAGCAGGACCAAGGACCTGATAACAATCACCCCCACGGGCGAACAAACATACGCTGCTCTGGTAAAACGTATCAAGAGCGAGATCGACGTGGGAAAGATGGGTGTCAAAGTGAACACCATCAGCAAGACCAAAAGGGGAAGCTGACGATCAGCATCACTAGCTCCGCAGAGGGGAGCAGGGAGGAGCTCAAAAAGGAGCTCGAGACGAAGCTGGAGCTGAAGGCCAGCACAGCTGAGGCGAAAATAACAAACTTCCTCAAGGACCTCGACGAAACCGTTAATTAATGTGGTCCTAACGTGCACGCTAGGAAGACCCTTTCGTTTTTTTTTTTGTTGTTAAAATTTATGAATTTAGTTTAAATTTGGAATTTATTAAATTAAATTTAGAGAACTTGCCTTAAACCAAACACGGCAACGTGATAATTGACATCACCAGCCCCAATGAAAAGAGCAGAGAGGAGCTGAGGAAGGAGCTCCAGTCCAAGATCGAATTGAAAACAATAGTATATTAAAGAACGAGTTCAATAAGGGCGATTTTTTCGCACGCGTCCAAGTTTAGAAAACGACGAGCGAAGCGAGAAGTTTTCTAATGGACAAGTGCGAAAAAAGGCCTTATGAACGAGTTTTTTATAGTATTTTTTCTATTTTGCAATTATATATACCATTTTTTAATAAAAATTCAGAGATTTAAATTTGGGGAATTTTGTATAGGTTGGTATTGGTAGTCCATTGACATTGACATTCAATTTCAAATTGTTTATAATTTGTGTTATAATTTACTTAAAAATGAGCACAGAAAAACACATATCATGTACTCCACCAGAAATACGGAAAATTGCCATGAATACGGTTAGTAATTTACTTCCGAATAAGTCTCGTCCCCAGTATGATAAGGAATTTCGTAAGTTTGAAGAATGGTGCACTACAAACAAAATACAAACAATATCAGAAAACGTTTTACTTGCTTATTTTGATTTTCAACGTAACAAGTATAAACCATCAACGTTGTGGACATCGTATTCAATGTTAAGGTCCTGTTTAAACATATATAAAGATGTGGATATATCGAAATATAGTAAATTGCAGGCTTTATTGAAAAGGTGTTCTCAAGGATACGCACCTAAAAAATCGAAAATTTTAGAACAAGGAGATATTAATAAATTCATACAAGAGGCAGATGATAAATTATACCTGGCAATGAAGGTGGGTGTAATCTTAGATATCACAGCTTTGTATGTAATGTTATTCTATTTAGATTGTTTTGATAATGGGGTACAACGGAGCCTGTAGGCGTGAAGAACTAACTAATATGTCGATTGATGACATCGAATACAGATCGGATTCCATCATTGTATCTGTCCCTAAAACAAAAAATAATGTGCCAAGAATGTTTGCAATTTCTGATAAAATATGGATCGATTTAATTAAAAAATATGCTCAGTTACGGCCAAGCAAAGTGACTAATAAGAGATTCTTCCTAACTTACCGTAATGGTCGTTGTATTAATAGCCCTATTGGGGTTAACATCATGGGGAGAATATCAAAAGACATCGCAGGTTTTCTGAAATTGCCAAATCCAGAACTCTACACGGGACATTGCGTTCGACGGTCTAGTGCGACACATTTGGCAAACCGTGGTGGTGACATGTTAACCATAAAAAATCATGGGGGGTGGAAGTCTTCAGCCGTTGCAGAAGGTTACGTTGAAGCTTCTTTAAATAAAAAAATTGAAGTGTCTCATATGTTTACGTCTTTGGACACTAATGTAAACAACTTACCGGGATGTTCTAGTGGTCCACAAATGCAATTTGAACGCAACACAAATAATAGCAGTGTTGTTACAGATAACAGCAGTTTTCACCAAAATATCGTGTCCACTAATAATGTTCCTGGAGTTAAAATAAATGCTCAAGATTCATCTAATGTAACAGTTTATGTTTATAATAATTGTACATTTCAAGGACATAATTTAAATTAAAATAATAATAAAATAATAGTTACCGTTTACGATTTCTGTTTATAACGTTTTTTACTGGCCGGTGGCTACTTCGAACCGTACTTATCATTACAAGAAGTAAGATACCATAACCTCCAAAATTTCGTCCGAAAATCGCGTCAACGCAAACGGGGCGAATATAATTTTCTCCGTTCTCCGTTCGCACCATAGAAAATATACACACACTAATTTTATGAAGTAATACCCGTGTTCGCGTGATTTTGATTTGAATTTGTTATAAATTAATGTTAGATATTTAACATTTAAGGTTATCTGCTTTGAAAATATCAAAGTACCAACCTTGAAAAAGTAAATTGCACTAGGCTATAAGAGCACTGTACGAGCTATAAACGACGCAAAATAGAAAAACATTATAAAAGACAAAATCACAATCTTCCTAAAAGACCTGGACGAGACTGTCGATAGGTGATAGAACTCGTAGTGAGGCACACGGAGGTTGTTGAGGAACACATAGAGGTAAGAATGCCCAAGACGACTAATAAAAATGGGATGCAATATGCCATAGTCACCCTACCGAAAGAGGCGGAAGCACGATTGATCAGAGCGAAGAAAATAGAACAAGGATGGCATAAGTGGAGGGTAGACGAAATCATCACACCACCCAAATACTATAAATGTGATTAATATGGCCACTTGGCGAAGGAATGCACGGAGAGCACCCTTGTTACAACTGCGGAGGGTAGGACCATAAGGTTAAGGGCTGTCAGAACAAAGCAAAATGCTACATAGGCAAGCTGAAGAAATGGCATGCCCAGAATACTCTAACCCTGGCAGGGTGGCGACTGGGTGTCAAAGACCAAGTCAGGCTGAGGAAGCTAATGGAACTTGCACCGGCGGGCAAAGAAGGTAGTGCGCAGACCCATTAAGGCAGGCAGAGCTGCACCTAACCAGCCCTCCTAGGAGGTTCTAGGGCGTCGAGGGAGCGCACAAGCACATAGGTCAGAAAGGCCCAGCCAGCGAAGATTAGAGTGGAGCTGGGAAAACCGGGGCATCCAGGAAGCTACGTCGAGGCGGTTAGTAAGCTGGGCGAGATCTCCAGGGAAAATAGGGACCTGATCCAACGGATTCGAGAAACCAAGAGCGGGCATCTCGAGATCGAGTTGTTAACCCCGACGATGGTAACCTAGGCACTTGGGAACGGCAAGGTTGACCAAATGACGAAGGGGATAGCCATCGAGATAAAAGATCTCGGCCTGGATAAAGGTCGTACGAAGGCGGAGTAAGAATCGCTGTGGCAATAGGCTCCAAAGGGGCAGGGAGAAAGCTGCTGGAGGCAAAACCCTTGAGAGTGAGCCTGAACAGGTGCAGGGTAGAGCTCAAAAGAGCCATTAGGTGCCACAGGTGCCTCTGCTACGGCCACCTCCTGAAGAATTGCGGCGTGATGCCGCGCGGCCCACGACCTGGAAAGACCGTTCGTGAGATGTGGGCACAGATTCTCTTGCTGAGTGAGCCCAACGACGTCAGGTTGGACGACTCGTGGCTAAGGGATTGCGCCGAAGGAGACGTGGACATGTTGGTGAGCGGCAAGGCAAAGCAGGCAATCTCAGAGTGGGACAGCGCAAGCATAACCATCGTCTAGGTGAAGATTGACAGGAATGCGCTCGAGGAATGCGCCAGAGCTCAAGGGTGCAAAATCGTCACCGGCAACTTCAACTCGAAAGCATAAGCATGGGGCGCCTATGCACGCGACCCTTGCAGGTACCCGCACGGCTACATCCCTGCTCCAAGTCCCCTATCACTAATGGCCGCCGCCTCCCCTCGCCACAGAGCCCCTACAAGCTACCCTTTATAAGCAGCTGCGCTCCCTTAAGACGGCACCCAGTTCTCGTCTAATCTCCGTTCGCGTTAGACGTGTTTCCGAACATGAGGAAGAAAAAGACCAGTAAGAAACTTCAGTGCTTCGAAGAGCAACCTAACACTTCACCTTCGCTCCCACCTTTTCCTCCACCGCTCTCGCCCACCGCCATGATTTCCTCCACCCCCATCTCCTTCTCTTACTCTTCGGAGTCCTCCACGTCCCCCTTGGCCGCCGAATGTACATAAATAACATAAGCAAACTCGCTTCAATGAAGAACCGTTTATGTTTCCTACTGGATTGTAGACGTCGTAATCTCATTCCTGGTTTCATCAAGAACGCACTTAGATTTCGCTGTTTTCCTGACACAACCTCACACTTTAATTTAAGGAAACTTGAAGACATCAATCACATGGTAATGAGAGAATGTCTTAATTTAAGTATTAATTAATTTGTGTTATAAATTTAGATAGTAGCACCAAACATTTAGAATTTATTTTATCACGTAGATTACACTAAGAAGAATGAACGGATAAGTTAAAAACGACATTTATGTGGAACTGGAGTTACCAACTTTACGTCAAAATCTCATCTATAAACCAAGTGCTGTAGAGAAATTCGTCGATTTGGTATCAAAATCGCCGACAGATGAGTTAAACAAAAACGTTAACTTCACTGGTACGTTTCCCAGCATAAACGTAGTACAGCAACAGTAACACCGTTCTTCACCTATAAGCCAGCAGGCAACCAACACCCCGAAAAACTCATTACAGCGAGAAACTTCTCACCGTCCAGCTCACCAACAGAATTGTTAATCGAGATCCACATGGAATTCGAACTTTCAACAGCCACCACCGTACGTGATTTGTAAAAGAGGAAACCAGTGGCTCCGCGATTGTCCCGGGAACCAGGGAAAATACCATCAACGACAGGACAGGACAATGGTTTTCACCATTTTTAGTTTTTGGAGGACCACCAAATAAATTATCGTTTAAGTTGAATCTTTGAATGACTTGATCTAGCTAATTCGATTGCTTACTCAATGTGCATTAGCCCATCACTAATCAAGTCTTCAGAAAGACTGACACTTCTCACTCATATGTAGGAAGCTACCACTTTTTTTAATTTTCAGGACTTCTTTTTGTGCGTAGCAATGTTATTTGGTGAAGTTGTCACTGTGGTTTTCCATTTTGGTTCCCCTTTACGGGAAATTGGCCGAGATACAACCATATCACGTTGTACGGATACGGTGGATGTCTTCACAGCAGCAACAACTTTTGAAACGGGTCTATTTTCAGAAAACGATGAAAGGCAAATTGAGCGATATTTACGCTTTGCTTCAACATATGACAGGGGATCTTCTGGAACCATGAACACTGTATAGACCGAGGGGAGTGCGGTTCCGCATAGTATGCGCATACAGAATTATTTCCGCATTTGTCCGAAACATGAAAAAATTGCTTACAGTTAAAACACCTCAAATGATTCCGCATAAAAGGTCTCACCTCCAAGTTATACATCGAAGCAATCTTCACATTTTTGGGGAGTTGGAATGCGTTGAATGTTAATTTGAAAGCCAATTAATTTACATTCTCTTAATTCCGTTGCCATCACCCAATGCGTCCACCATTGATAATCACGATGCCCTTGCCAAAGCGGTCAGAGAACTTTGGAAGCTAGATCAAGTTCCCAATCAAACTCAAATGACACCAGGAGAACGGCAACACTTCTCGCGTGCAATTTTAACCGCAGTGCACAAGTAATTACTCCATTACCTCCTCACCCAACTTTTCACCCTTTTGTATCCTTAACTGTATAATTTCTAATTTTATTCTCTTCCGTGAGGTCGGAAGCCGCTGCCTGTGAAAGACGCCGCCGCTCGTGAAGGACAATTTATAAACTATTTAAATGGTATTAACCGCCGGAAAACAGTAACGCCGCGCGCGACGCGTAGCTGCCACGTGCTCCTTCTTTTATTTTTATTAAAATTTAGAGAATTGATCATTCAGAAATTATTACACCCTAAGAAGACAGACCGATTGGTGCCACGGTACCACTAAGTTGTTTTGTACATAACGTGTAAATAAATGTTATTTTGTTGAACATCGTTGGATTTTCTTTGGACCCGACACTGAGTTATGATTAAGCCCAACACCGCTTAACAGAAGTTATTAGATAAAAATGTTCCGGATACTCGGAACTCAAAGCAGTATTATTTAAACACTGCCTTGCACCAGCCGAAAAAGCCGGAAACGTTGCATAGAAGGCTACAAAAATATATCACAAGTAGAAAAAAGCGCAGTAGCTAGAAAAAAAGTGTTAACATTTTATTCAAAATGCTTTAAGAAGCCAGCATTGTGAATAAATTGTTTTAAAAATGTACATAAGAATAAATAAATAGTATTGTTTGAAATTTTATTTCTCTAATAATTTTTAATTCATTTGCAACGGGAGATTATTACTATTATGTATGAAAATACTGTTATTGAAATTCTAAATTCCAAATAAAGATAAATAAATCACAACATTCGCTTGCCCCATATATAAACGGTTAAAACAGGCCGACCAATGAGTGTGACAAAGAACCCAACCAGTGGCGTAGGAAAAATAATTATGTATTAGAATACAGAATAAATCAGTATATTTCATTGTTTTGTTCTTTTGTGCCCTCAATATAATGAAAATGATTTTTTTTAATAAAAACATATTTAAAATTCGTGTATGTTCATTATTTCCCGAAAAATGAGATTATGTCAGTACTTAAAAAACTGTATTCAATATATTTATTTCATAATTTAAAGAAAAAACAGTTGAAATGTTTCAGTTTACAAATTTCCTGTGCATATAATTATTATTTCATAACTCGGTTTACGAATTTCCTGTTTTTTGGTTTTAATATATTGGAGCATCAGTTAATTTTCAAACCACAGTTTGATAAATAAGTATATAATACTAAGCATACACCTATAACAGGCGTTATTAGGTAGTTAATCGTTAAGGAGTTAACATCAGTCTCAGTCCAAATTTTAGTCAAGTAGCTGAGGTCTGGTCAGTGTTTTGACTCAGATAACCCCCAATAAAAAATGTTAAAACAAACTACCTAAAATATTAAAGAAAATAAAAAAAAAGATCGTAAATAAAAACATTTCGTTCGAGCGTAAATTAGGTGAGCGACACCTAAGAGAGAGTGACAATGAAGATGTTGCAGTGACAAAAACAATCCTAAGAAATTAGCAACAATAATATCACTACGCGATTTAAATAAGGACAGAATCTACACAGCAGAATCGTTTGAATACTTGCACACAAAAGTTTTGGAAAAAAGTTGATAATAAAATTTAACGAAGAAAAAAATATATTTTTGCCTGAACGGTTTAATAAAAAAAATTTCTTCGAGAAGTCAACTAGATGCTTTAAACTCTAGTCAAATTGGGATCATTTACAAAGGTCTTAAAAAAATTGGAGCAGGCCGTAGGTGTCATGACATGGAGAGAGCTTAATCAATAATCACGATATTTGAAAAAATTCATGCAATTAGAAGACAGATGGAATCTCAAAATTTGAATAGATTTACTTGAAAAGCATTTTTGGGTAACTCAATGAAGGACATTACATATCAAAGTAATTTATATGCAACACAACGAAATAAAATGCTGAAGTCAACTGAAGATGAACTATATTGTTTTATCGGTATAATTTTTTTAAGGGCTACCATGTCTTGCCTACCTATAAATGTTATTGGAATACTGCTGGGGATTTGAATGATCCATTAAGTACTGCAATAGCGCGTGATAGATTTCAACTAATTTTATCATATTTGCATGTGAATGACAACTCCTCGATTCCGAAAAACATTACCGATAAACTCTATAAATTACGGCGGTTTCTAACACAACCTGATGAATAATTTTCCAGTTGTTATAATGAAACTATTGATATCGCTTCTACCAGTGAAAGACAAAGTAATACGACGATACATTCTACACAAAATCAAACAACTCATAGATTGAGAAGTAAAACCCACAAAGCACAGAGCGTAAGGAAGTAGATGATTCTACTGGATCTGTTTCTGTAGCTACAAGTTGCTTTTCTAAATGTGGTAGGAATTGTCTCCGTTTGTATCCTTTTTTTATTCGCCAATCTGAAGGGGGAAGTCCCAAGCTTGTTTCCCCCTCTAGTCAGTTGGCATCATGCTCTGGTCTAGAGAGCAGCAAGCGTTCGCCGTCGAGAGCTTCTTTTCTAACGGTCGCTCACTTGTTGGCAGGAATTTTTTCTTCCAAGCCTCGAAGAAATGAACGTTAGAGACGTGTGGTTTCAGCAAGATGCTCCCCGGCACGCTCTACAGATTCGGTTCCACACGATTTTTATTTATGGGGTTATTTGAAATCCCTGGTTTATGTCGATCGACCACGGACCATAGCTCACTTTAAGAATAATATTCGCGACGTCATTGCCAACATACCGATTGTACTTTTGTTTTTATTGACCTTTCAAATAAGTCAGTTTCTTTGGCGCACCCTATATAAGCGTTTAAAGCTTGTTACAAGCCATCTTCTTGTTTCTCTTTTTACGGTGTATGTTCGATCTAGCTTGTCCATTGTATCTCACCTGATTTTGTGTTATTGTATCAATTATTATTTGTGGTTTGTTCTTTACATTATCACAAATTTCGCCGGATGTATAGTTGATAATAATGTAACCGTTTTCCCTTATTTTTGAACCGTAAGATGCCAACAATGCTTGGTTTTGGAATCCAAATTTAGTTGAGTAAGATCCTTCTTTTCTAATTCTCTTGCTAGTTCAAGACATGTGAAAAAATTATCTGTAGACACATTCCGACCTGATTTTTTTAGACCCTCAACCATTTCTAAGACGACACGTTTACCTTGATTGCGTTCACGCTGGTCGACCGTTTTTCCACTATAGAGTTGGCAGTTGTAAACGTACGAAGTTTTACTATCACATGCTGCCCAAATTTTTATGCCGTACTTTCCTTGTTTAGACGATATGCACTGCTTGAATGGACATCTAACACGAAAGGTAAGCAGCTGTTCACCTACTATTATATTTTCATAAGGCATATACATTTTGAAGTGTAGGTAACCACAATTCAAAAAATGTTCGGATTGGCAATAGCTTATCTGAATCTCCATTCCTTCGTCTAACTTCAGCAGTATCAACACGCAGACACTGAGATTTTGTTGTAAACCTGTTTCGACTCATTATTTGATTAAAAATATGGTGTTTGTTATTCATTCATTGTGAGCTTTATAAACTACTACCAGTATCAACAAACCAATAAATCGTAGAAATTCCTTGTCATCTACAGTATGCCATGAAGTTGCTCGAGTTGACCTTCTGAATTTATCCATTTTACGATATGATTTACAATATTGTCTCTAAAAAAAAGAGGTAAAAAGTACTGCAGATCGTATCCACATTTCACTTTTCGTATCTCGTAGGACCTCCTTCTTGATTCATAACATTACGTTGTGGGCGTCGTTCTTTTGTTGTTCTAAATATTAATTTTCCAGTTTATTCTTCGTGGATGAGCAAAAATATTAGTTTATATGTAAAAAATATTTGAGGTCACGGCAGACCCCAGTGGTATTACATGCAACTTTTTAAGTTTCTAGATACCCTATTTACTAAAATGAAATTATACGTTGGTAAAATGTTAAAAATATCCCCACATCAAAAGTACATTTTTTTTAAATTTAACAATAATCGTTAAAAGGATATTTGATCACATATCTTATATAATAAAAATATTCACAGATTCAGAACAACGAGCGACATCCACCACCACGCCACTAGAAATAACGACAACATTTATATAAAATGTCGACTTAATATAAGTAAAAACTCACCAGACACACTCGGACCTTTACTATTTAATAAATTACCCAAATATATTAAATTATCTCCAAACATTCATATATTTAAGAATAAACTTAAGACATTATTACTAGAAACATTATATTACAATGTACACGATGTTTCTCAATTATTTGTATTACACTAGTGTACGTGTGTTTATAGTATATCATGTGCGCATGTGTGTATGTAAGGATATATTCCACCTTTCCTTTTACGCGTCTAAAATGTTATTACTAATGTAATGTATTATTCATAGATAATAAACTATTATTATTATTATTATATGGGGTCTTCAGTAACCCCACGGTATTATGAGGGTTAAAAATGGAGAGAAAGAGTTTGCAAAAACTTTTATATAAAAACTTTGTCAATAAGTCATGAACCTATTGATACGGCTCTATTAAATAAAAGTACTAATTGTGTAACTTATACAAAGGAAGATGGAAGAGGAAAAAATTCTCCAGTAAATAAAACGAAACCGTACTTATTGAATGAAGTAAAAGGGCACATTGAATCATTTCCTGTAATGGAATCGCACTATTGCCGTCGTCAAATACACCGAAAATACCTTTACCAATATTAAAGATGTATGAACTATACAAACATAGGTAGATACGTCATGGCAAAGAATTAATTTCTACTATTATAGATTTGTACGCAATATAACTTTTTTTAATCGGAAAAAAGATCAATGTCTTTTATGTGTGAAAGAAGAAAATGATGTAAAGTCCGAAGACTACCTTTCTCACATTAACAGGTTGACTGCCACGCACGAGTGGTTCGTTGTCTTCCGCTGCGCCGATCACTCCGATCGGAGTGCGTGTGCTAGGCAAATATAATGACTCAGTACGAAGTTGGCGTTGCATACAAGTGTTTGTAAATTGTGTGGCATTGTTCATCACTTGGTTTTCGTTTTTATTTTCTTATACGTGAAAAATTTTCAATTAAAATGAATAATACACCAGGGCCATCTGGTACTAAAAGGAAGACTTCTACAACAAAAAGAGTAGAAGATAAACGTTGACCGACAGTACATTGGAAGCAGAAGCACAAATAATTATGGATGATGACTTGAGCAGTGATGAAGATATTCTTGAAAATGAATCTAGTTCAGAAACTGATAGTGATACTGTTGAAGTAGGAGATATCGGATGGAGTGATACAGGAAATTTAAACCAATTCCCATTTACTAAACAACGTGATTTGTTAGTGCCAACTCCAGGAAGTGGAAAACCTCTTATTTTTTTAATTAATTTTTGATGACTTTTTCCTATAAACTATCTTAGATCAAACTAACTGTTATGCAGTTGAAGTACTGTTTCGTCCAGGAACAAGTGGAGGATCTAGAATTACGTTGTGAAAGGACCTTATAATAGACGTGGGCACACAAACAAAGATTTCCGAAAGACTGGTTAACCTGGTCCTTATAGATTCAGCTACATGATTTTTTAGCTTCATTACATCTTTTAATTTCCGTATTGTGCCGGCATTTGATTTGGAGAGGACTTGATTAGTTTTCTTTTTAACAATTTTTACCTACTTTTGATACATTGGGTACCACTTTATCCATATCGCACTGAATAGAAATGGTCGATGTTTGCAGAGTTATTGCCACATTTCTCGGAAACATGTCCAAATTGCTGACAATTGAAACACCCAAGGGGATTTGAGATGAATGGTCGTACCTCCAAGCTGTACATTGCTAGGATAAAGCAGCCACTGGCCGATTCGCTTCCATTCTTCCTTGAAGTCAATCTCTTTACTTTAATTACACCTTGGGGTTTTATCTCGTTCAAAATTTGATCATCGCTACAGTGAGTCAAATCAAATCAGTAGCAAACTCCTTTAAAGTTTTATAGGGTTGAACTACTACGTTATAATCTCTCATTTTCGTGCATTTCAAAAAGGTATTACTTTGTTTTTCGTTAACAGGTTGACTGCGTTACCGGTCCCCCGGGACCGGTGCCGAGTTTCTTCGTGGTGCGTGGTCGCAAAAATTTTACACAGACGGCAATGAAAGTTACCGGTCCTCGAGGACCGGTAACGCACAGCGGCGAAGTATTCCGATTTTCAATAACGCGCAACTTCTTAATGTTTTCAAGATGTCCTACTGCACATACCAGTTTACTAATAATACATGGTGAAACATTCTCGAAACCTCTGTCCTTCATTTGTATCAACAAATATTTTTTTTAAATTCATATTTACCTTTAATTCTGGACTTAAAGGGCGACGCCGGACAGCTGAACACAAACTGGCACAAACAGCTAGGCTACACAGAAAATATAGCCGCGAAAATTAGAGGCTTACTTAGATTAAACGCACCCTTGGATCCCACACGACTTGCCCCACCAGCAAGTCCGAAGACTTGATGGCTAGCCGATTAATCCATGCTGGGCTAGGCAAGATACGCCGTCCTTCAACCACCAGTATCATCTCCTCCCCCGACACGGGTCGCAGCGCACGGTAAACGCGCAGGTAGATCACGTCTTGTAGAAAACAAGTCTTGGACAAAGACACACAGAACCCATAAAGGTGGGACAGGCCACTAATCAAAATCTGATAACATATTCAGAACAAGGGACACTTGCAGTTTAAGACTCGATACCCAGCCGGTACTCATTGGTCGCCTCTTACGACTTGCTGAGAGGGCAGCGGAAGTATTCTGTCCCCCATTCGCAGGGGGTAAGATAGGAGAATGAAAACTAAATTCAGTAATGTTTAGATTAGTGATGGGCATAATCGAATGATTTCAATAATCGATTATTACTTTTCGAGTAATCTGAAAATCGATTAATCATTCGGATGATTACTCGAATTGTAATTCGAATGATCACTCGAATGATAATTCGAAAACCGATCGCTCGGGAACCGATCGCTCGAGAACCGACCGTTCGAGTGATTGCACGAGAACCGATCGCTCGAGTGATTGCTCGAGAACCGATCACTCGAGTGATTGCTCGAGAACCGACCGCTCGAGTGTAACACATTATAAGTCATTATAAAAATAGATAGATGTTATCTGGGTGGCACCTACTGCCCCGCGACCTTTTCAGATCTATTGTGGATCCCTGTTTATCTCAGATGACCAGCTCTAGCTTTGCCTCTTTGATTAGTCCTATTAGCCCTGCCAGAATTAGTAAGAATGAAGATAGGCTGATAGGTCTGTATGACTTTGGCGTTAGATCAGCTATTCTGCCTTCCTTGGGTAGGTAGATTACCCTTACGCTTTGTCATGATTTTGGTATATATCCCATGCCAGGCAGGCTTTGAAGATTTTTGACATAATGGAACAAATCCCATCCGGTCTTGCGGACTTGTATGGTTGGAACCTGCTGATGGGCCATTTAATTTTAGTGGGTCTTGTGACCTCCGTGGCTAGTCTCCAGTCCTTTCGGTCGGGCCTTTTAGGTCTTTGGCTGGGATTGTCTGACTTGTTATGTTCTGCCAGAATTTTTGAGGCAGTGAAAGTGGACTTGTAATAGTTCCTTGAGACTTTCCACTATTGTTTCTGTGTAGGTTCCTTCCGGTTTCTTGAGGAAGCCTACCTCTTTGGCAGCACTGCCGTCCTTAGCCAGGACTTTGTGAATTCTTGAACATGCCGGAGTGTCGTTAATCTCCTCGCAGAACTTCCTCCAAGAGTCCCTTTTGGCGTTTCGGATTTCTTTGTTATATTGAGTGAGCTTTCCTCTGTAGGTGTCCCAGTCCTGGTTGTTTTATAAAAATAAGTTCTTGCTGATAATTCGCGTAACACCTTTCAGTGTTTAATTTTTTGTAATTAACTGTTGCAAATATTGTAATTTATACAGCGTTTTCAAAAATTAATCGAAAAAAAATCTGAAATGACAAATTTGGCGCACTGATTAAGAGCAAAAGTAAATTTAACATTAAAAAAACTTCATAAATTAACAATATAGAGGAAAAATATTTTATATATTTGATTACTTTTCGAAGAATCTGAAAATCGATTATTCATTCGAATTATAATTCGAAGTTCGAGTGATCATTCGAGAATCGATTGCTCGAACACATTTGAATTATAAAAATAAGTTCGAGATAACCGATTTTGTTAATTGGGGCGATCGCTCGAGTGAAACACCCGAATTATAAAAAATAGTTCTCGATGACAATTCGCGTAATAATTCGAATCATTGTATTTTTTTTCTAATGGTATTTGTGACCGTGATCAAAACGATAGGTATAGATTACTATAACCTCGATTAATTATGTTTATTATGTACAATTATACTAAATTGAATATAAAGTTGGTGCGTAGTTTTGCGATTTGTTCTCAACTCGTCGTTGCTGTTTATATTAGGGGTTATATTAGGGTTGAGTGACGTCAGCAGTTGTGCTGCGTATGCCTAGCCATATTGGAGCTCGCGGAATACGCACTATTTCTTTAATGCGTCCCCTGTTGCGACTTTAGGTTAAGTATCAGTAATTGCCGGTGGCGCACTTTTGTCCCTTCTTAGAGTCGCAATTTAGTTTATAAATAATAATCTTACGAGCTTGATGTGGTGTGCCGAGTGTAACGTACATAACTTTTTTGAATTAACTATTCGCGATGAAACCTTGTGGGAAAAAAATCTATTGTTTGGTACTATTTTCAAAAGAATGAACAAGCTACGTGTGGTTTATGCAAAAAAGAATTAAAATTTTTCAATAACACCACCAATTTAAAAGAATATTTAAGTCGAGGTCACCCAGTTCAATATTTATCAAAAATATCAGATGAATCATCAGCAACAGAAACTGAAGCGGACGACCCTGATCAACCGTCAACTTCAACAACAAAAGCCAGTATATCTAGAAATAGTATGTTTAGTACTAGTATTACTAATAAGCGAAAAATAGTGGAAGGCAGTAGTAGTACAATAACTCTGAAAAAAAAACTGCAAGTTAAAATTATTAAAATTGCAATCTCCAAAATTAAATTTAAATGAAAGTGAAGTTAATGAAATTAACAAGAAACTAATGACAGTGATAGTGACTGACTTTCAACCATTGTCTATTGTTGAAAATCAAGGATTTTTAGAGTATATTAACACACTATGGACGGGGCGGGTATTAATACTCGATTCCCGAACTGCCTTCTATGGACGGGCAGGGTATTTGTACCCGCTTCAAAACGCTGGCGGTGCAGGCGGAGTCACGCTCGCTACGAACACTTAAACGTTGCATTTATTTGTTTAGTCTTATTTTCATGCATATGCATATAGGAAAAAATTGTTTATTATTTCATAATTTTTCAAATAAATAATCAATATGTGCCCTACGCACAGATTTTTCTTCCTGTTGAGAATTCAGTTTATGATCATTATTGAGCGTAGAAAGATCGATTTAAAAACGTAGCCTTATTATAATGGATATCGATAGCGAAAGTGAAAATAACGTGTACGCCGACAATTTTTCAGACGATGATGCAAACGATAACATTAATCAAGATGATAGTGACAGTGATGACTTATTTCGTGTTGTAAGAAGAAGTAGAGCTGTGCCATTGCCGCCAAGCAGTTCTGACAGTTATAGTGAGGAGAGTGAGGATAATGATAGTGATGACTGGTCCATTAATGATAATCCACCAACAATTGAACCTTTTCTTGGACAAAGGGGGATCAACATTATACCCAGCAATCCTGAAAGTATCATGTGTGTTGTAAAATTATTTATTGGCGACGATTTATTTGAGTTTTTTGCGCAAGAAACAAATAGGTACCATGACCAAAATCGTCATCGATTTAAAGTTGGAGCCAAAAATATCAAATGGAAGGCGGTATCCGCGAAAGACATTAAACAAATGTTGGGTTTGCTCTTGATAATGGGAAGAGTGCGCAAGGAGTCGAGAAAGGAATATTGGTCAACGGACTTCACAATAGCAACTCATGTTTTTGGAAGTGTTATGAGCCGCGACCGCTTTAGTCAAATTTGGGATTCCTGGCATTTTTCTAATAATGCTACTTTAGACCCTAATGGCGATCGATTGCAAAAAATACAACCGCTTCTGGATTATTTTTTACCAAAGTTTAGAAATGTTTATCATCCTGATCGTGAATTGTCACTTGACGAAAGTATTATGCCATGGAGGGGTCGACTGTCCTTTAAGGTTTACAATGCGTCGAAAATTGTAAAGTATGGAATCCTGATACGGATGGTTAGTGAGGCAAAATCGGGATATATTTGCAACTTTAAAATTTACTGCGGGCAAGGACATCGTCTTCAAGACACTATTTTAAATCTTCTGCAGCCGTATCTAAATTTGTGGCATCATGTCTACATGGACAATTATTACAACAGTGTTAAAACGGCTGAAGTGCTACTAGAAAATAAGGTGCGCGTATGTGGTACAATTCGCGTAAATAGAGGACTTCCTCCTCTTTTGAAAACAGCAAAATTGAAAAAAGGAGAATCAATGTTTATGCGTCGAAAGGATGTCTTATTGCATTGTTGGGAATCTAAAAGAACGGTACGAATGATATCCACAATACATTCTGCCGACATTATCGAGAGTCATAACATCGACTGGCATACGAAGGAAAAAATTTGGAAGCCATTTAGTGTAATCGAGTATAATAAATATATGAAAGGTGTGGATCGCTCAGATCAATATTTATCATATTATTCGATGGTACGTCGCACAAAAAAATGGACGAAAAGGATCGCCATGTTTATTTTGAATTGTGCATTATATAATGCGTTTCATGTTTACAAAATTTTAAATGCAAATGTAAATATAAAATATAAATCATTTCTTTTGGATGTAGCCAAAGAATTGATTAAAGATAGTGAAGAGACAATGGATGTGGAGCAGGGACCTAGTACATCACGAAATGTAATGTGTCACAATACACGAGAGAGACTATCCAAAGATAGCAAAAAACATAAAATTGTAAACATAGTTACTGGTGGAACAAATGCTAGGCCCCAGCGGCAATGTCGTGTATGTGCTGCGCATAAAAAGAAAAGTTTAACTTGCTTTATGTGTGACCATTGTAAGGCACCCCTTCACAAGGGTGATTGTTTTTTCAAATTTCATACCGAACAAAAATATTAAATTTAGCTACGTTTACTGGTTTTAATTGTTTTTAAATGTGTTGTTTTTTGTTTTTAATTTTTTAAATTATTTTATTAACATTGCTGATAACATTTTATAATAAATAAATATTATTAACCTTTTAGCTGCGCAAGCCGTATATTCTCGCGAAATTTTACGCGTCCCTATGTGCTCGAAGCGAGATATCTCGCACATGGTTTTTAAATTGGATACTGCTCACCACGGACATTTTCGCTGTGCTGTATTTTTTTATAACACGTCCTAATAGTAAATAAAAAAATTGTTTACATTTTCTCACACGTGCAGGCTGTAGATAGGGCGAAGGAATAATAGTCTGCATTCAACCTGCGAATAACACTCAAACACAATATTTGTAACTTTGTAAATGTAAGAATTGTATTCTATGTGCTAGTGAATAAGTAAAAAAATCGTTTCTACTTTCTTATTCGTGCCGGCTGAAGCTTAGAGGAAGCGAATAATTTGCAATAGAGCAGCTATTGACACGCAATACATATTTTTATTTGTCTTTAACTTGGTGCAGTTGTAAGGTTAGTTACGCATGTGGTTTATGATTTTATAAAAATATATAAGTTCAATTTTAGAATGGCTAAAAAATATCTAAGCGACGCTGAACTCGCCGAAATATTGGCTAGAAGTGACAGTGAGGATGAACTCAACGAAGAAATCGCTGACTGTTTTTCGGATCAAGAATCTTCGTCTGACTCTGAATCAGATTCTGAACCCGCCAATAAAAAACAAAAGGTGTGTTATAATTGGAAATCTGGAGAAACTTTTTCACCGCAAATTCACAATTTTGACGATTTACACTCAGGGTGCAAAAATAGAAGCCTTGGCACTAACTCGACTGAACTTGACTGTTTTGAAGTTTTTTTTTCACAAGATATTATGAAACTAATTGCAGAGGAATGCAACAAATATTATGTTTTTATTAGTTCTGGACAGACACCTAATAATTCTCGACTCAATCGCTGGAAAGATACAGATTATGAAGAATTATACTGCTTTTTTACTATAACTATTCTAATGCCTCAAGTAAAAAAACTTAAACTAAACGATTATTGGTCATCAGAATGGCTAATTTCCACTCCCGCATTTTCGCAAATTATGTCTAGAGACAGATACTTATTACTTCTTCGAATGCTTCATTTTACCGATAATAATTTACCTACAGTTAAAGGCGACACTTTGCATAAAATACGACTCATTGTTGACCACACTAAGAAATGTTTTAAGCAAAACTTTTATCCTTACGAAAACATCTGCATTGATGAAAGTTTACTTCTTTTCAAAGGAAGAATATTCTTCAAACAATATATACCTTCAAAAAGGCATAGATTCGGAATTAAGTTTTTTCTTATTTGCGACTGTGAAACAGGATATGTGCTAGATTATATTATATATACTGGTGCTACTACTGAAATGCATCATGATCAGGAAGATAAGGTTGGAAAATCTGGTAGTATTGTATTAACATTGATGAATCAATACATAAACAGAGGACATTCACTATATGTGGATAATTGGTACACTAGTCCTTCATTGTTCTCGTTCTTACATCAAAACAAAACAAATGCATGTGGAACTGTGCGAGCAAATAGAAAAGGTATGCCAAAACTTGATAAAAAATTGAAGACAGGTGAAGTCGAATGTTATTGCGATAACAAATTAATTGCATTGAAATGGCACGACAAGCGAGATGTTAGAGTATTGTCTACAATGCACAAAAATAAAATGGTTCCAACGGCAAAAATAGATAGAAATACAGGAAATGCTATTGTCAAACCTCAATGCATTGTTGAATACAATCGAAATATGGGAGCTGTCGATAAATCCGATTTAATTTTGAGCTCAGTTGAAACTGTTAGAAAAAGTGTAAAATGGTATAAGAAAGTTTTCTTTCATTTATTAGATTTGTCCATACTAAATGCTTGCATCCTGCATAAACTTCTGACGAAAAAAACATCAGCTGCAGAATTTCAACTAAATTTAGCAAAACAATTGCTACAAAAATATCATAAACCACAAGAACGCAAAGGATCAGGAAGGCGTCCAGAAAGTGCTAACTCTCCTTTACGACTAACGGCTAGACATTTTTTAACATATTTACCTGCAACAGAGAACAAGCCATATCCAACAAAACGATGTGTCGTTTGTGCGACTAAAAATTTAAGAAAAGAAAGTCGATACCAATGTCAGGATTGTGCTGTTGCATTATGTGTGATACCATGTTTTCAGAATTATCACACAAAAAAGAATTTCTAAAGATTTATTAGGTTTTAGCTAGTTTCAGTTATTTGTTAAAATGTTTTAGTTCATTATTGAAATGATAAATATTAGGAATAAACATTTATTTTTACGTAATTTCGTTTTATTTTAAACAACTTTCTTATTATGAAATATTTTTAATTCTAAGACTAGATGCTCCGCACGAGTATACTCGCAGTTTTTTTAATGCAATACATTGCTCCGCACGAATATACTCGCGATAATTATACCGACTCACTGCTCCGCACGACTTATCTCGCATCACCAAAAAATATTGCGCACCAGCAGTGCTGACGATCATATTTCAATGCGCAGCGAAAAGGTTAAAAATAAATTTTACTTTGTTTGATTTCTTGATTTCAACTTTGTCTTGAAGCAGAGCGTTCAAATTTGTGCGCTGACGCTGCAAAACCGACCCGGCCCGCAGGCCAGCCTGACGCTCAGAGCACCCGTCCATAGTGTGTTAAAACACTTCAACCAATGTATACCCCTCCAAGTAGGAAACAACTAACAAGTGTTATATCGCCAAGTTTTTATGAAGAATAAATCATATTTCACACATATTACAGATATGTGGACATCGGACAGCAATCGATCATATATCACCATAACTGCACATTTCATTTATCAAGACACTCTGCGCTCAAACGTACTAGCAACAAAAGGAATACTTGGTAAGCATACTGGACAAAATATCGCTAATGAAATAACCACAATATTGACTGAATGGAATATTTTGAAAAAAGTGGTAACTGTTGTGTATCGGATAATGGGACAAACATTAAAAATGCAATCAATTCGCACCTAAACAAATACAACCACCCATGTGTTGCGCATACATTAAATGTATGCCTTAAGGAAGTTTTAACGGAAGATCCAAGATTGGAAAGTTTATTTAAAAAAGTGTCATGCATTAGTGGCTAATTTTAAACATAGTGTGTATACAGCAGAAAAACTGAAATTAACTCAAGAGGAAATGATGCGACCCATTTTAAAAGTAAAACAGGACGTAACCACTAGATGGAATTCAACTCTAATAATGATACAACGTCTATTAATAATTAAAAATCCTCTTTCCATCACAGCCTTGAAAGGGCTCCAGAATATTTAGATGCCACTGATTGGGGTATTTTAGAAGACATTCTTCCTGTTCTAAAACCCGTTGAAACGATAACAACCATTTTGTCTGGAGAAAAATACCCTACAATATCTCTCATTATTCCCTTGTAAAGAGGCGTTTTGTACTCATTAAACACTTTTAATTCAAAAACAGAAGTTGGATTGTTATTAAGTAATGCACTAGTTCATGTTATTAATCGTAGATTTGGTCTACTAGAGACAAACAAAATAGTAGCAATAGCAACAATTTTGGATCCACGATTTAAAAAAAAAGATTTCTGAACTAAATTATAAGATATCAAAGGCTCAAACAAGCACCATGGTGATGCTTGCTGTTCAGCAGTATTTAGAAATGCCTCATCTCAATCGGACAAAAAATCCTCTGGAGTTTTGGAGCAAATACAAATTAACATTTCCACAACTTTACCAACTTGCTTGTAAATATTTATGAATTCCTGGGCCTTCAGAACGAGTGTTTTCCAAAGCTGGACAATTAGCAAATATTCGGAGAAATCGATTATCTCCACAAAACTTTTTGTAATTGAACTTTGCAAATATTGTAATATATACAGCGTTTTTAAAAATTAATCTAAAAAATCTGACAAGACATATTTGGCGCACAGATTATAAACAACAAAAAATTTAACATAAAAAAACTTTATAAATTGACAATATAGAGGAAAAATATTTTATTCGAAACTGTAAAACACTTTTTTTAACATTTTTTATTGCATACATCTTTTAAAATAAATAATTGCTATTATTGCAACTTATGTAAGTATAAATAAGTGACACCACTTAAATGTGTTAATCACTCTTATTCGGAATTCATAATGTATGCTGGTTCTTTTTATCTTCAATAATCGAATACATTTTCTTTCACATTTGTGTATGTTCATATTCGATATTTTAATTCGAGTGGTCACATAATTCGAGAACCACTCGTTTGAATTATAAAAATAAGTTAATATTTAATCCATATTTTGATAATCCATTATTTTGATTTTTTTATGTATAATAATCGAATAAAATGTTCTTTCAACTATGTATACGATTATATGAGTACAGATCGCTATAATTAGAATGATCATTCGAGAACCAATTGCTCGAGAGAAACACCCGAATTATAAAAATAAGTTCTCTCGATGATAATCGATTCTTTTCATTCGAGTGATCCCATAATTCGAGAACTGATCGCTCGAGTGATTGCACGAGAACTGATCGCTCGAGTGATTGCTTGAGAACCGATCACTCGAGTGATTTCTCGAGAATCGATCGCTCAAGTGAAACACTCGAATTATAAAAATAAGTTCTCGAGATAATCGATTATTTTGATAATCGAATGAATCGATTATTTTCATTCGAATGATCCCATCACTAGTTTAGATACAATTATAATGAAGAATATAAAGTTTCGAATGTTAAAGAAAAGGCAAGGGGCAGTCCTCGTAATATGCTAGTTTAGATACAATTATAATGAAGAATATAAAGTTTCGAATGTTAAAGAAAAGGCAAGGGGCAGACCTCGTAATATGCCAGAAGATACATTAAACCTAAAAAAATGTTATTCACAACCTTTACCTTTATCTGAAAGATTTAGTTAAACTTTGTGAAACTGAAGTTATTCTATGTGAATATCATGGTTGGTATATGAATTTACCAAGCGACAGCTCTGTGATAGACAAGTGTCCTTAACTGGCCATTGATGAGGAAAGTGATGTAGAAACATTAATTACATAAAAATACTTTTTCATAATGTCAGCATTCATTAATTTGTTATTTGTGTTTAAAATTGCATTTCATATTAAGCAATTGTAACCCTAAACATATTTGAGTTATTAAACATTTCATTTTTTTTTTTCGCCGGGTGATCTAATTTCACAAACTAAATTATGTAGTAAAATCAATAAAAGATGTCATTGTGGCTATTCACTGAATTGAAATGAAACGGACTTGGCCATTTTCTCCTGTATACCAACGGTATGTCAATGTCAATATTGCTTTAATGCTGGCTGTATATATACTCCATCAAAAGTTGACGAAATAATGGATGAACAAATATTTCAAGATGATGATAGCCAAGAGAATCAACAAAATAATGCAATGATTGTTGGTTATGTATTGTAAATGGCCAAGTGTGTCCATAATATGTTATCTTGAATCATTAATTTGTGCATTTGTTCTACCTTTGTTTATAAATTCATACAATTGTTCATCCACATTATATTTTTAAAAGTAACACGCAACAGTCTACTATATCATAAACAAAATGTAGTGCATCTATTAAATGACCACCCCTGTGTAACCGCTGGTCTACCCCATATGTAACCACCTGTAAATATCCCAATATGTAAAAATACTAGTCAGTTTCCGACTAACAGCAAACACAGTATTAAATACAGTTAGTGTTCGTGTTAACTCTATTGTTTAATTTGACAAAAGCACACAAACCATATTCTGATTTATATAAGAACAACTTCATCAGAAAGCATGTAATTAAGATACATCCTGGTGTCACAACAGTAAATTAGACATACAAATAAATCAACAAATTCTGACAAAAAAACCTTCAAAAAAAATAAAACAGCACTTATTAACAATGAACCCCACTCGTATAAATGGAGACTTAGAATAAACAGATATAAGAATAAGTAGCGAACATCAAAATCTTGAACAAATAGAACATGAATGAACCCAACCCGATGAGGGTTTTTTATTTAAATTTTGCAATTCAGTATGCATTAAACGTTCATTATCTAATTGTAATTATGGTCTGAGTGTTATTATGTGTCCTTTAATTAAACAGTACTAGTTTTACTGCTTAATAACTCAGTAAGTATAAATGAAGACCTATTTATCTACAATCACAGTTTTAGGTTAGATTCGCCTGAATTATTTTTATATATAATAATAACTCTTATAACACCAGAGAACAATGTTCATTATATTATTAAATAAATGATCATCAGTGACATCATTGAATATTAACAATGAAGTAACAATTTGTTTACGATCAATAGACTTTTCAGCCTTGTTTGCCATGTGTAAATATAGAATTTTCAAGATTCGACACATTACTAATACACAATAGTCCTATTTTTAACATAATTCGTGGTTGATTAGTAGTTATTTTAGTTTAGACTACTGTACGTGATTTCGACAAAATATTGAGCATAATAATTACAATAAGGGGAGTCATCTTTGAACCAAAGTGGCAAAGCGCATACAACTACACATAATACTTGACTGTTGTGTAGCATCAACTTTGAGCCAAATCGATAAAGCGTAAACCCTCCCTCATTTTTGTGATCATTGTTTGGAATAAGTTAAATTTGTTTTGATAACACATTAAACATCGTATTGCGACAAACGATCGAGATAAAATGGCGTTCGAAATGAACAAGGACATAGTGACGCTGTCAAAAAGAAGGGAGGGAGAAAAGCCTCACTTACACCGGTGTTAAATTTGCAGAATAAAACATATGTAAAAAGTATAATACATACGTGTAATTACTAATAATATTATATACATTATTTATAGTTTTACGTTAATAATTTAAAAACAAAACCTATAATGGCTGTATTGCATCATTTTAAATTTTCCTGTAGGAAGAAATTGTTTTTATAAACTAATTGCGTCGTTTTAGGGATGCCCTTAAAAGACGCATGCACGGTTTCGTGGCTTATAGCTAGTTTTGAAATAAATAAGGAGAAAGTCAAATATAGATTTACCAAATAACGTTTTTAGAACAAAAAACTTAATTAAAATACAGGAACAGTATTGTTCAATGTTTTTTTTTTTACCAAACATAAACGTTTAACTCTATTTCTTAAACTCTTTTTTTATTAATGGAACTCAACGAACCAAAAATTTAAGAATAAAGTTAATTATAGTATTAGATATTCTTTTACAAACAAAAGATTTAGTAGTGTGTTTAATGCTCTTTTAACAAAATCAATTCAAAGTATTAAAACAAATCCATTTAATATTTTCAATATTTAGTTAATAATCGAAGTTGTTGAAGTAATTGTATTATTTCCAGTGGTGATTTCTATTTATTTCCAGAATGTATGCAATGTTAACTTGAATTTTAATGATTCTATAATATTATATAATAATTATTTAAACTAAATCACAGTCACATCAGGGAATAAAATTGTGTCCATATAGTGACTATGCTGTTAATTATCCATTATTATTAAAATTTATTTATAATGATGTCTCCAACTTCATTATAAATTACTTTGTTTAACAACTTTATTTAAGATTACATGTGACTAGAGTTTCGACTAACAGCTAGTCATTATCAAACATAAAGTCAAGATGTGCCAAAAAGTAAACACCTCCAAAATTAAACATTTATTTATAAATATAAATGTATGGTAAATAAACATTTGTTATCCATAAACATATAATAGTTGGAGAATGCCAACCAAATATTTAAGTTTGATTAAAACACTTAGAACCTTTCTTCAATATTTTATTTTTATCCAGATGCACATTTCGGACACAAAGTGTCCATTATCAATGGTTTGGTATCAAATTATTATCTTCAAGTAACTCAATCAACCAAACAAAATAAATATTTAAGTGCTACTAACAATCTTAGAGAAACTAGGGAAATTGTTATAGCTATTTTCATTCAGTAATACATAATAACAACCTTCTTTTGAACACGATAATATAAAACTTCACGGTATATGCATAACATCAATAAGTTAACCAAATATTTGATGAAAATTAGAAGTTAGAATAATCATCATTATTAAATAAGTTTCTTAATAAAGCAGTTTACTTTCATGATTTATTATTTGTCGGATTCCATAATTGCCTTGGTCCTATATTTAAATTCTAAAATAATATGTTTAATGCAACATCAATAAATAATGCCATAATAATGTATATAAGTCGTAACAATTTTGTTATACATTTAATAATAAACAAATAACCAGTTGCCTTGTATAAAGTAATACACTTACCAAACTAAAACAACAAATATAATTACTTTATGCGGTATACAATTAGGTAAAATCAATTGTGTTTAATAGAACCATCTCAAATATTATTATTATAACTTTTTCATACATTTTTTTACAAATCATTTGATGACATAATGTTTTTTTTTATATAATAATGTTGTGTATACCTATAGTATATATACCTCAAGATTTATATCTCACTGATGTTTTAATTACCAGTAGCTAAATACTATAAATGTATCTATATTTACATCCAGTACATAAATTTACACAAAGAGGTTCAACTTAAGAACAATATGTCGAAGTGAATACAACTACAAATAATACATATTCATTGTGTATCAATTAAACACTTGACATTTTTTAAATTATTTAAATTTAGTGTGAAACAAAATAAAATTTATTCTAGGCAATCTGCTAAGTTCACCAAGGGCTAAATTGAAATAAGCTTTAACAATTAAAAATATTTTATTTTCATTTGGCTGGTTATAGACCAAATTTTGTATTAAAAAAAAAACACTACCATTCCATTATTATTTGTTTTATTTTTTAAAGAAATGGTCACTACTAGTGTAATACATTAATATGAACTGGTTATATAATACACTCTTAACAAATTGGCAAGTTAAAAACTGAACAATTTCACAATATATATGGTAATTATGAATGGGTTGTGTAAAATAAATATATCTTATTAAGTGATCAGGTCATAGTATGGTCCTTACAGGGTGTTTATGTAGTTAATTATGGTTGGTATTGTGTGGTGAATAAGTTTATTTTTAACAAAATGATCATATTCTAATTTCTTTTCCTTGTTTGAAATAGGACATTCAAAACAGGCACAAATGATAAAAATTGATATCTTATTAAATTTTCTTCACAGAAAAGAATATATTTGCAAAGAGTGCACATCACAAGACACTATGTTGGTAAAGGTAGTGAATCTATTTAAATGAAACAAGACTAGGTTTAATGCAGATGCAGTAGATCTATAAAAACATGCTTACTAAACCTGATACTGGAAGTAATTATGGTATAGTTCTTATAAAAAAAAAAACAAGAAAATATGAAATAAGTCTGAAATATAAAATTTTTTAATATACTTCAGAAAAAAACATAAAATATAACTTCTTCGACAATTAAATTAAAATTTACAGAAAAGATATCACAGATAAAATAATTGCTAACTTTTCTAATAAACTCCACAAAATTAAATACAGTAAATTTTACTCCTTAATTCATAAACTTGTTCATATTCCCCTAACAGAAAATAACTTTAATGAAAAATTAATAGGTTATAGTACCACAATAATAGATACATTTTGAAAAAGAAAAGATTATCGCAACACTTTTTCAGTGGGAATTTTAAAATTTTGTATTCAGGTAAAAATGGATGTGATTTAAATCTGGGAAAGGGTTTAACAATAAAAAAAACATTAAAACGTGGAAAAGTCATGCTTAATAACATCGGCATTTGGAACTCTTTTTATCAGAAAAAAAAAAAAATAGCGAAACAAAACCTAGTGTTTTAAAGATAATCCAAAAATGTTTCACCGCAGGTTAAGTGAAAAATTAATCAACTATATAATTAAATTTTGGTTGAAAATTTTCATTTAGATATAAACCTTTAATAATATTAACACCACTAATTCCCTTTTTATAACATGTTTTCCATCTCGTTTGCTCCATTTCTTCTTTATTGGCTCTCCCCCAACCTCATATTCACTATTTCTGGAGAGTTCAATCCTTTTTGACCTTCTTTAAAGTTGGTACATTTTATTCTCAATGTAGTTAGCAGTTCTCCCTTATTTTTAATTAAATTTTCCCATGCAGTGATAATTGTGTAGGCATGAATGGTGACATTTTCCTTTCTCGTTCCATGTCGTTGGACCTCTGACCAATTTTCTCACAGAAATAAGTCCATTTCTGCTGAAAATTAGCCAAGTTGCATTTTTTTGTGAATGCTCTAAAATAATTAAAATTTATAATGTTAAATTGTTATATACTTATCTACTACACTTACAAAGTTTCTACCATGAATGTAATTTCTTGAAAATATGTAATCTTTGAATTGTGTCAGTTAGTATTTTGTTTATAATTAGAACAGGTTATAAATAAATATTAATAATTATTATTTAGTAGAATAATTTTGCATATCTTCCTAAACCATTTATAAAAATAAATTTCTGTCAAAAATACAGGGTTTTTAGATGTTCTCTATGGGTAACTCGGAAACTATAGGAGATAGAAAAACGGTTAAATGGGGAACGAAGTGTAGATTTATGAGACGAATAAAATTCCACTTTCAAAGTTTTCAAGAGTAACTAGATATTTTGAAAAAAGTGTAAATTTTTTTTAGATCAATATTAATTAATATTATAACAGAAAAAACTGTTAAAAGCAAAGTTTTAAATAATCTTATGCAGATTAATAAAATTTTTATCACCATTATTTTAATCTTTAATCCAATATCACATACAACATATTTATTTCTAAAAATAAGTGAGTTATAGTCAATTTAAGATAAAAGTAAAACAATTGCAGTTGTTTATAATAATAGCAATAGTGTAATTATTAGTTTTACAAAGATAAACAAAAATTGCATATACCCACCATTAAATTTGTAATACACAACTTCACCATCATCTTCTCAAATGGGCCTCTTTAAGGCAGCATCGATGACCGTTATCAAACAAGATTAGATGAGCTTGGTCAGTTTGAACATCTGTCTGGCATTGCTTTATCATTCTTAATGTTACATGCTTGATATTCATCCTCATCTTCTTCAGCCTATAAACATAATTTGATAAAAATCATACTAATATTTGATATAAAATAATAGTATTTATTCAGATTCATCAAAAAGACCATCACTATAGTGAAGAACTAAAGTAAATCAAGATTTAATTTTACAGTAAAATAACATATTGCTGCTACTAATATTTATTAATGTAGAAAAAAAATTATTTAGAATTGAAACACATTTATCCCTATTAATAATAACAATAATAACTTTATTAGTGCCAAATTACAAAAGTCAGAAAGGTTACACATATACATATATTGTATATTTATACATATCCTAGTTACAGATTAATAAATAATAATAAAATATTTATAGAAAACAATATTGCTGCAAAAAAATGTGGAATTAAAAAGTATAGTGAAATTGTTTCATTATTTATCAAGTGAGTATTTTTTTCTTTGATGTATACAAGTATAAATTATTTAGAATTTCTAAATATGAGAATAAATGAGCAACAATAAAACTAGATTATTTATACGTACTTTTAGAGTTTTAAGTAAAATGCATGGAACTCTAGAAAAATTTTGCTTAGCTCCTAGACCTAATAAATACACAATTCTGCTAACTAGAATCTATACATTTGCCTAAACCTTCATATAAAATACTATTTCTATCAAATGTTTGCTACTCTTTAAACTTAATATGCCACAAAGATGGAAAAGCTGTATATCATAGTCATATGTGAGAAATGATTCACAAATAAAAATTTATAATTATAGACTAGAATATTTTCTTGAAAGACCTTCATTTCCAACTGCTTCAGAATTTTACTTATATTATGTATCAGGGATAATGTTCACATTCAATATAACAAAATTGCTTTGCAGTCAATGCTAATTTTCCATCTATTTTCTTTCTTATAATATTATATTTCCAATTTCTTAAGTTATATCTTATCCAATTGGCAAAATTATTAACTGGTTATTTTTTTAAAATAATAATTAGACACAATCAACAACCAGTTTATTAATTTAGTATATAAATAACTCATATTTTCAGAAATAGGGATAATATTTTTAATGAATAGTATATAAACCTCCAATTTGGTAGTAGCTTTATGAACCCAATCCTCTCACCCTGGTTACTTATTATCTTGGAAATATTGGTAAAACTAGGGGCCGGTTTCCTTCAATCTGCCCAAGGCTTTTTTTATGGTCCTTTACATCTTGTTCACTGCCATCTTCATCTTGATCATAATCATCTTGAGCATCAGACTGGATTTTGTCAGTTTGAGTATTACTGTCACCCATTCACCTTTAAATTCAATATCTAAAGTATCAAGTTTAATTCAGATTTCCTTAAAAAGATTTTTGGTTTTTAATTTTATTCTTTTCTAAATGTTGTGTAGACTAAAATTTAAAAACATTACAACATGTAGAGAGAGAATAACATCTTTATTCGAACATACAACTATATATACTAATTAAAACATTTACAAATGGAATATAATGGTTAGTCTGTCCGTTTGGGCTATCGACCATCGGTCTTTCTGGCCTGTCTTGACTCTAATTATGTGTACAAAAATGAAATGAACTTTGCTAGCTAGCTTAACTGTCTGGATGATTCGCACTAATGAATTGATGTAGGGTGACTGACTGAAGGGTGTTTAAATTTAGGTGGGATAATGGGATTTCGTGGATACAACATGTATTATTCCTGTCATTCTAAAGCCAAATATAATGGTAAAAAAATATTTGTCCTAATGATTGATAACGACCAGATACACCACAGGCAAATATTCAGAACAAGCATTAAAGTAGTTAAGGTATCAAAGGCGTTAGTAAGGAATTAATGCACACCGTCAACAGTTGTACTCCGGCAAAGAACATTTTTTCCTCGCTCTGTGGTGCCTTCAACATTTTATGTCCCCGGAAATATGATGTAATATTATATTCTATTTTCAATTAATAAAAATATAAAGTCAATCAATCAATGTGGTCGTTCCTGTCATTAATTGGCATATTTCAATTTCAATTTAGAAATTTAAGTTCAAGTTGAGTAAGAAGGCTGCTTTACCAGAGGCAATAAATACAAGAGCAGAAAAGGCAAGACAAGTGTTTTATTTCAACAGTAAATGTAGATTTAGAACACTATGCGATCATTATAAATAAATAACTAGTTAAGGAATGTAACTGTTTAATTATTATTGCATTAATTAATGATTGCTTTAAAGGGCAGAATATTAAACAATCAAGGGATGTTCAGTAAATAACAACATATAGATCAGGTGTGATTTTAAATAATTGAATTATTAAATTACTGGTTTATTAATCCAATTTAGTATTTATTTTTAAGTTATAATTAAAAATTAATTTCTAAACAATCCTAATAAGTAATTATAAAATAAAGTACTAGAAACCATTCCTCACACAGTTTATTTGAAATACCAAATATATACAGTTGACGCCGCTTATTAGAATAATGTTATCAATCGGATATTGTTATCACATTTGCGAAGAACGGGCCGGACGTGTAATACTACATACAAAAATTTTCGTTTATAGTAATCATGATTTCGGTTTATCTTATTATTTTTTTCTTAGAAATGTTTTCGTCATGAGCAATGCAACCCCCAACAATTAGCGAAATGAGAAAAGCGCTGGAAGTTTTGCGACGTGGTGTGCAGCACAGGTCATCTGATTTTCAGACGCATTACGACTATGAAATTTTTGTTAATAATTTGCTTTGCGAAAATCAGAGACAAACAACGCTGGAAGAGTTTTTTTAATATGAATTTGTTTTTTATTTTGTTTCAAATTTAAATGAAATACATATTGTATGTAGTAATAATTTTTTAAGAGTTTATGTTACGTTATTATAGTTTGTTACGTTATATAATTTTAATTAAAATAAAGTTTTGTTTTTTCGGCTATTATTATCAATCTGTTATTGTTATCAAAAATGTAATACGTATTAATAAAATTATAAAAATTACCTTAATAAAGACTGTATGATCAAATGTCCTATTTTATTGAAATGTTTAACTCTATCTGATAAGTTTATAATAATATTATAATGCAGATTCATTAATGTAAAAATTAAATAACAACAATAATAAATGAAGTTTTTATATACATCTTATTTAATATAATATGATTTAAAAAACATTAGCGGAAGCCTAACATCTTTATAAATAATATTTAACTAGATGTACTATAACTGGTACTATACACATTACAACAAACTTGATTTTTCACTATTAGAGCATATATTATAAGCATTTGTGTTGTGTGAAATTAAAACTGAAAATGTATCTAAATTACTATGATTACCTTTTTTAATATCCCATTGTCACAATCTGTCCAATTGACAATTAACTTTTTAAATTTTTCAGGTGACTTACTACCTTTTGAGTTTAACTTGGATGCATTTATTTTTGCCATATTAATTTAGAGAAATTAATGTCAAAATCATGTATTTTAAGGTTATGTTTAAAATAATACGTGAGATGACCGTAGATAAAACTGTTGATTGTACTATTCCAATCAACGATAAAACATAAATAGAGTAAATTATAATTCGTCGATAACGAATTAACTTTTTAAAAATAATTCTTTTACTTTGGTATAATAATAATTAATTAATTACAATATACATATGAACAGGTAGAAAACTTTGTTCAGACTGCAAAGTAAGTATATTATAATTACAGTGGGATCCTAGCTGCGAATTTATATCTACACTATGATTTTGAAGAAGCCAAAAATACAACAATTTAGAAAATAGTATACAATTCAGTTCACCTAACTTCCATCGTCATTAATGACTATGTTTCGTAGGTATAACATGTAAAATATATATTTTTAAGTTAAATAATAAAATTGGTAGAAGTTTGCCTATCATTACCGCACAGCAGTGCAACTTGTGAAAGGTTGTCTTCAACAATTAATTTAAATAAAACTAAAATTAGAATTAAATTATGTACCCACACACTTAATGGAATACTACATTCTAAAAGTGTGATAGGTGAATTGTTATGATAAATTTACATTTGAGTTTACCTATTGCTTTTTTATAATTATTTAATATACAATTTTTGAAAACTTTATTCGTCATAGTATTGTTTATTTGCCTCTTTTATAACCAAATATAAGGTTTTGAATTGGTGCACTAAATTTATTTAGTTTTTTTTTGTTGCAATAATTTGTTTTTTTTTAGATGAATTTTTTATTAATATGTTTTTGTCTTTCTTATTTTTATCTATTTAATATGTTTAAAATAAAATAAAAATCAATAACATTTATTTCGTTACTTAAAACATTTTTGAAAAACTGAACATTTTAAATTTGCCACCATGTTACGTTAGGGTGGTGAAAAGTAGCGATTTTTCTTAAGTTGGTGTTCTGAAAAATTATAAACACGCATGGCAACACTGACAAGCACGAATTCATTGCAGATCATTTTATTACGTAATAACAACGTTAAACAACACCAATGTGTTTAAAAAATAACTTATACCAATGATCACAAAAATAACGGGGAGTTTACGCTTTATCAATTTGGCTCAAAGTTGATGCTACACAACACTCAAGTATTATTATGTGTAGTTGTATGCGCTTTGCCACTTTGGTTCAAAGTTGATCCTCCTTATTGTAATTGTTACACACAGTATTTTGTCGTCTAAACTAAAATAACCACTAAGTAACCACCATTCGTGTTTAAAAATGGCTAATTGTGAATTAGTTATCATGGGTTTAACCTTGAAAATTCTATGTACATTTTACACATGGTAAACAATGCTTAAAAATCTATCGATCGATAACCAATTGTTACTACATTAATATGATTTAACGATATCAACATTATTTAACTAATATTATGAACATAATAAAATTGTTCTCTGGTGTTATGGGGTTATATAAAAATAATTCAGACGAATCTAACTGTGATTGAAGATAATCAAAAGTTTTCATTTATGTTTAGTGTGTTATTAAACATTTGTAATAGGTACTGTTTAATTAAGTTACACATTAAAGGTTTTCCTTGTCAATTCATGTTTTAGTTGTTCAAGATTCTATTATTCTTTGGTTATTCTTTCATGTCTATATTCTACTTCTCCATTTTTCCAAGTAGGGTTCGTTGCTTATAAGTGTTTTGGGTGAGGGGTTATTTGTCGGAATTATACACTTTTATTTTGGGAATTTGTTGATTAATTTATATTTCTTTTTTGCTCTTGTGACACCAGGAAGTATTATAATAACATGTTTTTTGGTATGGTTTGGAAATGATTAAGTTGTTCTTATATAAGTCAGGATAATGGGTTATGTACGTACGTGGAACTAAACACTGGAGTTTACAAGAACACTAACTTTATTCCACACTCCATGATAGTCAGAGATTTACTTAATAATAAATACCAGGGCCGGGTTATGCCTGTCGGGGCCCCTAGGCAATGCTCATCCAGGGCCAATTCAAAATTACACCGTTTTTTACTAACCTGGGTATATCATCATATTATTCAATAAAAATGTTGAATCAAATGAACAGAATGTTTATTTATGCATTTAAAAAAAACATACATAGCTTAAATATTAACTCTTCTAACTTTTTTTGATACAAAATCGTTCAAGATATCCTGAAAGGTAATCTTCTCCAACACGTCATTTTCAATTGCCATTATAGCCAATGAATTTAAACGGTTTTGAGACATCGTTGAACGAAGACAGTTTTTAATTAATTTCAATTTGGAAAAGTTTCGTTCACCAGTGGCATTTGTAATCATTAGACTTCTATATATTTGCAAAGCTGTCATTACATTCGGGAAAGTTGACTGTGCCATGTTACCAATAATCAGTTTGTAAGACTCCTCGGCTGGCATATTTTTTTGTCCGGCGTCATCTAATTGTAAGATGAAGTATTTATACTGCACCATTTCGTCTATAAACTCAGGCTCAATGTCCTCGAAATAATGATCCTTAAATTTTGTACAAGCCTGTCTAATTTCAGCGTCCGATTTTGTCGAGAAATCTGTTAGAAACCCAAACAGATCATTTATTTCCCGGTAAGCTTCTAGGCGCCGCGACAGTTCTGTAAATAACATGTCTAGTACTGGCAAATATGTATCAACTTTTAACTTCTCTTTTCCTCTGAGCACAACTTCTTCTGCTGATCCGTCATCGTGATGCCTTTTCCTTTTTCGCTCACGCTGATTCTCATCACTGTATTGAGTATCAGTTTTCTCATTTGCCTTAGTCTCGTAGTCGTCAAATAAATCTCTCTGTGAAATTAAAAAATCTAAAAGCGATTTTAAAAGATCGACTGCCGTTCGTAGTTCAATTGTTTTCTTTTGTAAAGATATGCTGACACCATTGATCCGATCTAGTATGGCAGCCCAGAATACGGCCATTACAGCATTTTCTTTTTTTCTTAAGTCATTCAATAGACATTTAGCTTCGTGAATCGCTTGTGATGTCTGAGTCTCATCGCTAGCAATAGACTGCAAAGCTTTCTGAAAACTGTTGTAACCAGTTGCCAAAGCCTTAGTAGCATCGGCCCTTGCACACCATCTTGTATCGGATACACTTTTCAGAACCAATGACGAATTATGCTTACGTTCATCACGTTTTTCAAGATTTTCGAGCATAATTGCCCAGCGATGAGTTGATGCCGAAAAAAAGTTGTATATTGCCTGTACAAATCCGAAGAATGAGATTGCTCCAACGCAGCTTTCCGCTGCACGTACTCCAACCAAATTCAGTGAGTGCGCTGCACAGGGAACGTAGTGTGCGAGGTGATTTATTTTCTTTATATGCGCCTGGAGACCATTGTAACGACCAGACATATTCGACGCATTATCATAAGACTGACCTCTCAAATTTCTTACATCAATATTATATTGGCTTAAAAAATTTAATATTTCGGTGGCTAGTTCTTCCCCTTTGTGGTTCTGTATGAGAAGAAATTTAAGAAAACGTTCAGCCACTTCTCCATTCGACGTAACATATCTCAGCACTACAGTCAACTGATCAGTGTGTGATATATCAGGTGTCGAATCGACACTTATTGAGAAGTATTTGGCTTCAATAATTTCATTAACAATATATTTTAAAACCTTATTTCCCAATATTTCAATAAGTTCCTCACAAATCGTTGCAGATAAATACGATTGTTTTCCTTTGCCTTCATTACCATATTTTGCTAAATGCGAACTAAGAAAAGGATCGTACTCTGCGATTAACTCTAAAATTCCCAAATAATTGCCATTATGTTGAGAACCGAGAATTTCATTGTCACCACGAAATGCTAATCCACGGGATGATAAAAATTTTATCACAGAGACTATTCTTTCTAAAACTTTTTTCCAATATTCTTTTTCTTTATTAAATGTAATCTCTAAAGAAGTGTCGATTCGTCCGTGAATGCGTCGTCTACTTATGAGTGTCTGTACACATACTCGGTGAGTTGCATTATTCTCATGCGATTGGATTCGGTGCAACGCATTTTTCCAATCAGAAAATCCAGTTTGAAATTGTGATCGGTTTTGTGCTTCACCAAAAAGGATACATGGAAAACAGTATACTTTTCCAGTAGACGGAGAATACATGAGCCACTCCCGTTTGATTTTACCACCACTGATGTGTTTCCGAAAAAACATAGACTGAGAAAAAAATCTTTTACTGTCGTCGTACTGTCGGGCCGAAGCAGAAAAATTACAATCAAAGTGTTGACATTCGTTAGGGTCTCTAGTACACCAAAAATCTTGCATTTCGTTGGTAATATTTTGCCATAAGCCAATGTCATTCTGGTATTCCACCCCTAGATGAACTACGTTTTGATGTATGACCCCTGTCTCGGCCTCACCTTCCTCTGCACTGACTAACGTAGGTGTTTCTTGATCCTGGCCAATCTGTTCAAAAGGCTCGCAAGGAACCTCTACTGGGTCTACTTCCATCTTGTGGCTGGTAGAAGACGTACTTGGAGTGTCATGAGGTTGATGTTCCTTTAATTCGCGACTAAATCCGAGTTCGAAAAGGTTTTGTGTCTTCTTTAATTGTTCATTAAGTTTATTTTGTTGCTCTTGCCGCTTTTTACGTTTTTCGGAACCACTTTGATGCTTTTTCTTTACGGGTACCTCCGACATTTTGTTCCTGAAAGGAATAATCTTTTGTTTTAAAACAGTAAAGAAAATTTCACCTTAGCAGCTCAAACAATATAATAATAATAATAGTTTCCTGCTTAATATTAATAAACACCCAAAGTAAAAATATTTAATAACATAGAAATTAATTAAAATATCCAATTGAATAATAAAACGACACTTCACATTTGTCAAATCCTGTATCAGGTAATAAAATATGTAAAAAATAATAAAACTTACGTAAAGTAATTTTAACTTCAGTTAATGAAACTTTAGTTTCCACTACACTGTTTTTAACCCGTCGTTTCACCGATTTTCACAAAGCCTGAAGCACTTCTGCAGTCTTTATAAATAAATATCCAACACTTATCCTTAAATTCGTAATTTTTAAAACACAAATTGTAAAACTCTCTTTTTATTCACAGCCGTGAAACTTGCAAACGAATTGCACGAAGTAAAAATTGAACGATTTAATTGAAAATGGTTCGAAAATAATGTCTATGACACATCATACAATACGTATTTAACGACTCGGGGAATTCCCCGGTCATGCTAACGAACCAGTACTGCCAACCTTATGAAAGTAGCTTGGCCATAGAATATACATACTTGGTAGGTACCAGTATAGTAAGTGTGCATTCACAACAAAGAGTTTTGAGCGTTTTTAATTAAATTACCGCGATAAAATTGCTTGCAATTATATTACTGCGTTATAAACTTTTAAACTATCATAATAATCATAATAATAATATCTAATAAGGAATGCGTTCCGAAATGTACTAAAATAGCGTCGATGTAATGTACAGAGCAAATTTTCAAATTAATTTTTTACTGTTTAAGAAACATTGCCTATTCTTTTCCCTGTAGCACAGGGGCCCCTGAACGTGGCAGGGCCCCTAGGCAGTTGCCTATAATGCCTAATGGATAAAACGGCACTGATAAATACTATTATTATATAAAACAATACATTCATAGGTGGTCTTTTAACAGATGTGCTACAATTTGTTTATGATAAAATAGACTACAGAGTGTTACAATTACAATTTCTACATTACAATGCAGATGAACATTTGAATATATAAACAAAGCTAGCACAATTAAATGATACAAGATAACACATATTAACATACTAGATGGCCATTTACAAAACAAAAATAAATGTGCATGAATAAAAGCTAGGTACACAACATTATCACTAATGAATATGAATGAACAGTTTGAATTTGGTATGATAATTATCAATTTAGTTTTATTTGATTTGTTGTACTGAATCAATAAATTTATAATCACCTGCATTGTACAATGTCATTTAGTCCGATGTACTATGGCCACCCTTTTATTAAAATATAACAAATTGCCTAAAATTTGTTTTATTTTAAATAATTCGCCGTACCTCTTGATTATCCCCTACAGCTTTTATACAGCGGTGCGAAGGTCGTGGTTCAAAATAAAAATATTAAAAAAATATAACAGTCAATTATGGACTAAGATTGGCGCCAGTAATTTTTAATTCAAGAGATACTCAACCACGGAATCTTAATAAAAATTACAAAATTAAAATCCCTTACTACTTATTAAATAAACACAATACATTTTCTTAAATAAGTATTTATTAACAAAAAATAGTTCTTAATAAAATATAAATAAAAAATGAATGCAATAATAAATAATATCTAAAATTAATCAAAGTAGTTCTAACTATTAATAAATCTAATTCATAAAACTTATTCAAAACTATCAACAATAAAATTTAGCAAATATTTTGTAACTTATTAGCATCACCCTGTATATTTCCAAAATTAAAAATTAACAAACATCAGAAAATTAAATTACAAACTTTCAAATTCAACTTTATATCAATATATTAACATTTTTAACGTTTATGAGAATTCTAAACTCACTTCAATATGAACTATATTACACAATTCTTAATATTTACACAATTTTAAAATTCAACTAAATATCAGCAGTTTTAAATTAATTGATTTCATGGACAAACCATTCTTAATAACAATATGTAGCAATATTTAAAGTATAAAACAAATATTACCCTGTATATTACTAAAATAAATCTTTAACATGTGCTACACTAATATAAAAAAAAACGATAACGCGCAACGCGTTGGATCCAAAGCTCATACGCAATTATTCACATCATACGCGAATCTTACTTATCTTTAAATATGGAATCCATGTATCATAACACACATACATAAATATATACATCATACACACATGAATAATTTTCATTTATATAGTAAAAAATGAATAATAATAAAAATGGAAAGAACTGGCCTTAGTTTTTAATTCCAAATTCCACGAAGTAGTGAAATTGATCGTAGCAACTTCCAAGAGGATCAGTATCACAGCTATGGTACCTCGTCTCCATCCAAAATTCCTTGCTACTGTCTTGTTCCATTACTTCCTCTAACAGACCTCCGCCATCAAACACTACGCCGTCCTCAACGTGAATTATGGAAAACTAATCTCTTGCTATAATTTGTACTACATTCCATCTGCCAATATCCGAGCATGATTAGTGCTCATTTTTAGTCACAATAAGGATGAGTGTAATGAAGAGACCTGAAGAATCGAAATCGACAATATAATGTTAGAAATATAATTTAAACTAATGTACTGTGTCAGACGAATTTAATAATCATTCCATTTATTTTGACAATAAAAAAAATAACGATGCGATCTCCTGGACGACCCACACTCTAATGTCCCGTGCTCTCGTATTTTCCCCTCCATGTTCACCGAATTCTCCAGGGGAATCCCGGTTGGGGTCATTGACTTCACAACATTTGGCTTCTCCTGACTTCCAAATGTGTCCCCACTTTGCCTCCAACTGGCCACTGCAATTTATGAAATTATTAGTTTACTGAGATATATTTTTTTTACGAGCATTGGGGCTAATCTAGAGTGCTAACTGGATCAACTGCATTTAAACTCCTAGACATGTAAATAGAAAATTATACTTGGCCAAGTAACAACTTACAAAATAAAATAATAAAATAACGTAATGGTACCATGTAAATACTTAATTATGACCACCAAGTGTTGGGCCCACACTTATTCCAGTGATCGCTCAGGCTATTCATATACTGTTCAGGCTCCTTCAGCTTCAGCTTCAGTACCACCCACCTTTGCCCGTAGTCAGTTATTTTGTAGACCTTTCCCCCTTTTAGGGAGTACTGGTTAAATATTTTGTTCGTTATTAGCATCCCCTGATTCTAAGACTTTCTTAATGTTTTGTATGTTTTTATCTAGGTGCTGTGCCGCTAGCAACCAGTCTGACTCCTGCACAACAGTGAGACAAACGGTCTTACTCTGGCGGGTTTCGACTTAGAGCATCTACATGTCGCATTTGTCGACTCCCTCGATGCTTAATGTTGTAATTGTATTCGTTTAGGGCCAGGATATTGTTTGGGTCTATGGGCAATAGGTTTATCGATAGTAAGATTTTCATTTCAGATAGCGAGGTAACACCTAATTGTAACAAATTGTCGGCTGTACACATAGAATATTTATTTAAAAGATCACATAGACCTCTGGCCAGTTTGGGATCATTTGTGCCTATATTAATTTGCGAATCTGTTATTAATTTGCAGTTATTGCTTTTAAACTCTTCGGTTTTCGTAAATGTTAGTTTATTATCTGCTTTAGTATAATTTATATCAGGAAGTTCTGTAAAATTTTGCCCTATTAGCACTTCTACTCCCATTACACAATTGTCAATAACAAAAAAATCTAAACATTTTTTTATCCCCTCTAAGTTTAGTTCTACCTGCACACAGAATTGTGGTGTAATTTCTGCTTTACCAAAAGTTGATAAAATTGTAACTCTTTCAACTGGTTGCGGACTTAACGATAACCTGTCAGCCTCCCGTTTAGTGATTATTGAGCATTCACTAACTAAGTCTATAAAACATTTAACATTTTGGCCATTTATTAAAACTTGTTTAAAGAATTTTTTGCTTGTATTTTGACCTAGTGTCACTGTCTACATTTATTTTGGATGTTATTACCACTCTAGATTCATCCAACATTTTTAAGTGACTGGCTAAAACACTAGGTTCTTTAATATTAGCTGTTTCCACTGAAAATGCAATTTGCTGATCATTAATTCTACCCATTATTAAATTGACCTTGTCTTCATCGCATATAGTTAGTTTAAGTTTGTTTATTAAGCTAATTTCTCAAATACAAATTCATATAAGCTTTGCCCTGATTTTGGAACACAATCCATCATTTCTTTTAATGATTTATGTAAATTTCTCTTTGTCTTCAAATGCTGACTAAGCATTACTTTCCATTCACCCCATGAAAATATTCGAGTAGGCAAACTCCTATACCACACTTCTGCGGGCCCCCTTAATTTATTTAATGTTAGATAACAGGTAGTCTTGTCGTCCCAGCCATAAATAAATACATATTCATCAATGGCATCTAACCACTCTGTTATATTTTGAGTAAGTGGATTGAACTCTTCAATTAAGTTGTTACTAAAAGAGGGCACACTTACCGATGGTCTGTCGTCACTTACTCTAGAACTGACAAGACGATCCATACTTTTTAATAATACCTCTCCTAATTGGGATACCGAATCTGTGGTGACCCGATCCGCAGGTGGCTTATTTTCGGCTGGGGTCATTGACTTCACAACAATAATAACAAAAAAAAACTAACGAAATATGTCTAGTCAAATTTAACGGAATTTATTTAATTAGGATTATTAATTTTCATACCTGAGGTGGTAGACGGTCTCCTAATTTATAATATTGTGTTTTATTTAATTTGATTTGTGTGATTTATAACATAACTTTGTTAATACGAGCGCCATTCTCTCGGGCGTTGTTCTTTCTTTGCTGCGCAAATTCATTCTCCTCAAAAACTCTGCGCGCCCGTTGTAGCAAAAAACTACTCCAACGGCCGTGTTAAAAATATCTTCGAAGGGACTTTTAATATATGCAACTTAATTAGCCAATTTTGATTTTAAATTCAAATATTTAATTAAACATCTCATAAGATATCAAAAGTTGAAAAGTAAATGTTACCAGTACAGTAATTTTTCCTTGGGATTTAGTCATATTTTCACAAAATATATTATTGATCACAGTATTGTGTCTACTCGACAAGTAGAATTCATAAACATATCTTTCTTATCATGCCAATTTAGTATAATTGTACCAGCATCTTTTAAAATTTTTAAACCTCTTAAGGATTTCCTTTTCTGTTTGATATTTTCTGGGACAGCTTTGTACTATGTTGGTGGATTTGTTATATAATTGTGTTAATAGCAACCTCATATACTGCTCTTTGCAATATTCTATTTACATCAATACGACCACAAGATTTTCCGGTGTTTTAAAAAACAATTTGTTCTTTTATGACAATATAAATGGGGTTGAGAAGGAAGTTGCATTACTACAAAAAATAAATAATTCAATCGAGGGACGTTTAACAAGTGACCATTTAAAATATATACTAGAGGATTACACGCAAAATTGAAGGTTTGGAATTATTTAAAATTTGGCATTTATTTTAACGATAAAGACTTTCAAAGAAGACTTCCATGTTTCATGCAATATAATACAGGAAGAACACATATTGATGGACCACCCCCACCAAAATACAGGTGTTGTGAGCGCGAGTGGAAATAATCACAAGTAATACTATAAGTGATGGCAATTTACTCGAATAAATTTTGTTTTTAGCGCATTCAAGTTTGTTGCTTAATCGCGATTTTTATTCGAGCAACTGATAGCTTCGTGACAGTTGCTCTCATTAAAATCGCTAAGCAACAAACTTGAATGCGCTAAAAACAAAATTTATTCCGATTTAATTGTCATCACGAATGGTATTTGGAAAGACTATTCCACGACTTGAAACGAATATCGGTGAATGGTTCAATGTTTATATTAAAATTTTTATGATATATCTCCTGCACTATTTTGGTCGAAAAATTCGACATTGATTATGTTAAATAACACCTCCCTTATAATCATTTGCATTTACCTTCTTTATATTATACGCCCAGTCATCAGAATCGCGGCAAGAGTTTCCATTAAAGTTTTGCTAACAACTGGTAGTTTTTATCGGCGCAGATTTCTTCAAATCGTTTCCAAACACACGATCTCGTTTAAGTTTGATTTTTTGGTGCAGAACTTGTCACCGTCGCATTTATTATGGATGATGAAGTGTTACTTTTGATTTTATAACCTACTTGCAACTGACATACGTAGAAACAACGTTTTTCGCTTTTTTATCAAGGCTAATTCAATTCATTTGTCGGGAAATAGCTAACTTCAGGTTATTCAGGTGAATAAACAGCAACTTGGTGTTTATTCACTTAAAAATTGACGTGATTGGCTAAAAAATATCACATGCCTCATTTTCATTGGCTACATACAATAGGAGTGGAATAGTCAATTTAATTATATGTTAACTATAATATATAATAATATTCTAGCAGAAAGTGAATAATATTAAATTTTCCCAAAATATTGTTTAACCCTTAGCTGCACCACTTCAATTTTGTAACATAACTGCATATGGGATCTTCCAAGACTCCAAGTTGAAAAATTGCTTTAAAAATTCTTCTGTTCTCTATAGAGGACTACAGAACTGTCCAAAAGGGTTAATTGATTCATTATGGACTAGAAAAATCAGCCATACTAGAGAGTTAATTAACTCTTTGCCCTCGAGGATTGAGGAGCGAATTTATTTTTCGCATGATAATTACTATAAGACGGCTTATATGTGAGCGGCTGATAAGTACGCGGAGGAATTCGCGGAGTATTGTTTTGATTGACGCGGCGCGGAATTTTATCGGACTTGTGCGATGGTTGCAAAGAAAACTTATGCTGAAAATCATTTATAAGCATGTTAAGCGCAATGTGAAGGTCTGTGGGGTTTTTGACCCTCATCGGACTACCATAATGTTCCTTTAAACCTTTTAGGAATCACGTAAAGCATTGTCATTAAAAAATTCTATTAACCCTTTGAAGCACATGATTTCAATAACTGAAAAAGATGAAGGAAGATCCCACCATGCAACTAATTAAATAAATGAAATTTATTAAAACACATATTTTTACCAAGGCACAGTGGCACTTTACATACTTTACAGGACCATGATGTACGAACTTCTTTCTTTTTTGCAGAGTGCGCATCGTCTTCTTGTAGACTGCTCTGGAAGGTGTTTTGCGTCCTTTTTTCGTAATTCTGAGGAAACAATAGGTTTAGAATTTCTAATTTGCAATGTAAGTGCTGACATTGGTGGTGTGTTTTTTTTTTGTATTAAAGTTTGGGTCACAAACCTTTCCACATATTAATTGTCCAAATTTATCTACAGCATTATAATCGGTGGTTATTTTAGGGCAATTTATAGAATTTTTTTGCCACTTTTGTCCTTTCTCTGGACTGATGACACCTTATTAGAGTCGTGAAAATATACACTTCTCTATTGTCAATCCATTTTGCAGCATTTACCTCCTGCACTGCTAGTGAGTGATATAAATTCGCCCCGTTTTTTGCCTTTGGTAGATGCAAAGGATGGTAAAAGTTGTTTTGTTAACAACTCCACAAGCATTTATTTACCGTTCCTTTAAATTTTGCATTAAATTAACGCTAGTAAAATAATTGTCAAAAAACAGTTTGTGCTATTTTCCACTGAGATCACAAGTGAGAGAATTTACCACCTTTTGTCCAAAATTATATATATATATATATAACTGGGTACTGTTACAATATATATATATATATATATATATATATATATATATATATATATATATATATATATATTGTTTTATCCACCAACATCCACACTTTATTTTTTGCATTTTGTTCAAAAAAGGTCTGACTTTGTAGAGCTTTTCGTAATTGGCAGTATTTCTTAGAGGTGATAGAATATTATCGTTTAAGTGAATGTGAGACCCCCTCCGAAGGAATACACCTTGTCGTGGTGGAGGGGATCAAGATTTAATGCGCAAGGACCTCATCTTGAGGGAGTGGATTGTTTTTTGCTAAGAGATTCCGGGCCTCATCACAATTTTGAAGCTTCCCTTCACTAGAGTCACATTCGTTTCTGCTATGAACTATCGTCCTCTCTTGGGCAAACTCTTCGGCCACTCTCTTAGGTTTCGAGGGATAGGGGGCCAAAGACTCTTTTATTTACTGCCCCCCATGTCCGGCTGTAGTATCGTGGCGTAGGGCTTGCACAGATGGTAACGATGCCAGGTCTGCTCGCAGACCTGTTATACCGGGCTTGCTTTCGTTGTCTGTGGTCAAGCCTCGCGGACGGCGCAAGCTTAGGGGATCTTAGCTTAACCGCCCAGGTCAAGGTGGAAAGGAAACCACTATAAAAGAAATACCTCAATCCAAGGCGGAACAGCATGGCCGAGGGATGCGTTTGCTTTCCGAGCGATTCGTGAGAACAATATGGACCATTCAAAAAGGTGAATGTAAGACAAGATCCATTAAAATCTATTTACAATCATTAGTTGACTAATATATCCATTTCTTATATACGGTGTACTACTCCAATAATCCCTATAATTGGGCAATTTAATAATACCCATTAGAAAATGTATTCCTATAAATGTACTAATTTCTACTGCATTTGTTGGAATGTCTTGTTCGGCATATAAATTTTTTTGAAAGACAATCAAGTTAATTAATTCATCGCATATAAACTGGCAACAAATTTCATATGGTGATGGATTTTCAAGATCCATAATGTGTTGTGCTGGGCCAGAATTAGCACAAAAAAATTCCAGGTGGTGTTGTTTTGTTGTCACTACTCTATTGTATAATAATATTGCTTTGCTCTGATGTATTTTGTGCCAAGTCACGTCCCTCATTCTCAATTTCGTCTTCAGAAGAAGATATTCTTCTTACTGTTCTTCTCAGTAGAAGAAGAGTAGATGAGTTTACCTGACGCGAGCTCACTCCACACTCCACAAAGTCCTGGAACAATATGTAAAAATCTGCACATGGTCCAGCGCCCCCTGGCATAAAAAAACGTAACATTGCTGAAAACTATTTAATTTAATTGTGGAAAAGTTTAAGCTGCAAGAATATTCTTATAAATATAAAATATATATTTTTTTTACTTTCGTTCTCCTTTGTAGAATTGGCTCCTCTTCGCCTTCACTAAAATCAGTATTCGATTCTGAATCAGAATGTAGTGACTGAATATCCTCTTCATCAGATTTAAATTCAGTTACTCGCTTCCATGGTGATTTTTTCCTGTTATTCATATTATAGAAATTTACATAATAAAAACTAATATTAATATTAATACAAATGTTCTGCTGATATATCAGCAGAACATTTGTATTAAAATTAAATTTAAAACTGCATATTTGTAAAAGACAATGTATATCAAATAAAAAACAATTTATTGAAATGTTACATTTGGTCAAATGTCAAACCTGTAAAGAATTTATATGATCCTTTTGGTTTAGATGGCCCTGGTTGCGGTTCGATGTGTGTAATAACTTCTTTTTGAACTTTAAATTCGTCTGATTTATTTAACTACTCTGCATTATTCATCTCAAATATTGAAATATTTCAATTAGATTCCTTCCACTTATTGGTTAACTTTGAGGTAAAATTTTTAATTAACTTTCGATGAATATTATTATTTTCATTTTCCAAATTTCATGAATGTTTAATATATTCACAACGAATGAAAATACTGTCGAATTCTTATTTTTTAAAATAATTTTTCCGCACGCCAAAATAACGTTTTTCGGGGAATGGATACGTCTTCTAAAAAAAACAATAAGTTGATTGTTCGCAGCTTTTTGCAAAAGTTATTTAGTTAGTTAATAAGATAAGATACAGGCCTCAAATAAAAAATATAGTTAATCGCGAATCTGATATACTTTTACCTTTTTTTCTTTAGAAATTAAGAATTTAAAGGCTAGTGCGCAGAATCAATTTTAAATAATAATTTAGCGAAATTTGTTGAAACAATCATAAAAATTCAAAGATCAACAATAAAAACATACCTGTGGGGTACTTTTCCATAATCGTAGTAATCATAGTAATCGAATTCACTTAAAGTGATCGAAAAAAACAGCTTAAAACTTTGCGTCGAAATCACGGTCGGCACGAAAGATGTAGCGTCTGGCAAGGCAGTACGATATGCAATGGTTACTCGGGTTCCCAGAGGGCTAAAGGTTTTATGTTATTACCTGGTCTTCAATGGAACATTGTAGTAATGATATTTGTATAATTGACTGTTATTCCTAAAAATATATTTTCTACGAAATGTTCAGCTAGATTACTAAAATCAACCACTGTACGCACAGGTGGTGACGCCACCACCCTTGCATCCATTGACCAACTACACATATTCGTGTTTCTACCACTCTTCTTTTGCGAGAAAAAAGAGGGAAAATAGAATATTTGTGGAGTCATTCCAATAGCATCGTCCAAGCCGATAAGAACCAATTTTGTTAATGTAGCTGCCTATTTTGTAATCACGCAAGATTAATATACGTATAGTTTTAAAAACATATTCATTTTTTGGCAACAAGTGTTGTCTGATCCTTCGAATTACTCTACACCGTTTTAGCTCTTAATTTCTTCAACTTGTGATCTCTTGTAGAGGAATGATTTTATTAATATATAAAATATTCCCGACAAAACCATATCTTTCAAGCTTATTAACCCTTAGCTGCAAAACTTCAATTTTGTAAAATAACTGCACATGGAGTCTTCCAGGACCCCAAATCGAAAAATTGCTTAACAGGTTGACTGCGTACAATTTTTCCTCCGTTATATAAATGTAATTCTTTATTTGCTTGCTTAAGCTCTTTATTAGGAAATGTTTTATTAAATAATAATAAGGAATTGTGTCGAAAAGGGGTTTGTTGATGGGGTTGTTGACGGAAGAACGGGAGGCAAATTTGCTGATTAAGTTAGTTATTCTGTTGGCTAAGGGAATAGAATTGGAGGAGGTGTAAACTACGTTGTTAGGAGTGTCAGGTGGAAGGTTGCAATATTTTCTAAGGAGACGGCGTTCTAGAGAGAAGAGGGATTCAAGTTGAGAAGGGGTAGAGGAAGTGAAAAGAGCGAAAGGGAATTCCAATACAGGTCTAATGTGCGGAGTTGTATATTGGAGGTGTGGTCGGGGAGGGAGGATTTAAGGGCTGCGAGAAGAGCGTGTCTTGAAAAAGCTTTTTTTCGTAGGTGATTAACGGTGACGGAGGGACTGAGGTTATGTTGAAAGAGGACTCCGAGGTAGGTGACTTGTTTTAGTGGAAGGAGATGGTGGTAGTAAGGGGGATGGAACGTGGTGGGGGAAGTTTGCGGTGGTAGCGCGGGTGGTGGAAGATAATATATTGAGATTTAGAGGGGTTGATATTGAGATGCCAGGTATGGGCCCAGTCCGTGAAGCTGTTAACGTCCCGCTGCAGTTTTGTGACGGCTGCATGGGGAGATTTGTGGGATGTCCAAAGGGCAGTATCGTCGGCGTAGGTTTGTATAGTGGAAAACGTGGGGGAAGGGACGTCGTAGGTGAAGATTGTGTACAGAAAGGGAGAGAGCACAGAACCTTGCGGAACGCCGCAGGAGAGAGAGAAGGGGGTTGATGAAGCAGGGCAGTAGAAGACTGAGTGAAAACGGTTTTGTAGAAAGGATTTGATGATTCGGATGAGGTGGAGAGGGGTGTTGAGTCGGTGGAGTTTGAGGATGAGGCCTTCGTGCCAAACAGTATCGAAGGCTTTTCGGATGTCGAAAAGAACAGTAGCAGTGTAGTGCCCACAGTTAGCTGAGTTTGTGGCGGAGGGCGTGAGGGCATAGATGGCGTTGTGGACAGAGCGTCCATGTCGAAAACCATTTTGGTGGTCAGGGATGTGTGTTTCCGGGGAGTCAAGTAGTTCAGAGAGGATAAGACGCTCAAGAAGTTTACTCATGGTATTGAGTAGGGAGATTGGGCGATAAGAAGATGGGTCGGAGATGACGTTAGATTTCTTGAGGAGCATTATGACTTTGGCGGCTTTCCAAGGGGATGGGAAGTAGCCTGCGGCGATGCAGGAGCGGAAAATAAGACAGAGGAAGGATACAGTAGGGGATACCGTCAGGGCCAGGGGAGGTATTTTTGGAGAGTTTAAGTAAGTTGAAGATGCGTTCTGGGGTTATGTCCGTGTCGAGGGGTAAGGGGTTGAATGTGTCAAGGGGTAGAACGTTAGGGTGTTTAAAGAGTGAATTGGCCTCCATGTCAATGTAGGGTTTGCCAGAAAGAGAGGTAGAATGTACCTTGAGAAGGTGGGAGGCGAAACAGTCGGCAATGTCGGAAGGGTCAGTCATGGGGGTGCCGGAGGGGGATATTAGAGGAGGATGGCGAATAGATGTGGGGCGGGAAGAGAGATTGCGGAAGGTTTTCCAAAAAAGAGCAGAGTATTTAGGGTCAAGTTTGTTAATGGTATCGAGCTATTTCAGTTTTTTGAAGTTTTGAATACGGGTTTTTATGAGGGAGTTAAGATGATTCCATTCTGTCCTGTCTTCGTTGTTATTGTAGCGTCTGATAAGGTGGTATAACCGTCTTTTTTGGCGGATGAGAAAAGTAATGTCGGGGGGTAGAAGAAAAGAGCGGGGGGAGGGGCGAGAGGAAGGAGTATGTTTGTCGATGTCTTCTTGTATTAGGGAGGTGATTTCGCGTACGGCGTCGTCGATGGCGTCAGTCGAAGCAAGTGAAGGAGGAGGTTGGATGGCCTCTAATGAGGATCTGAATTAGTTCCAGTTGGTGCGCGAAAATAATTTTTTGGGGGGAGGTATGAACGGGGAGGGGGAGTTATATAGAGAGCAAGAGGAGAAAAGAGGGAGGTGGTCAGAGTTTATAGGGGTGCCCATTGAGCATGGGCCAAAGTGGCACACAATGTCGTCAGTGACGAGAATGTGGTCAGGGATGGAGTGGCCATGGGCGTTTATGAAGGTGGGGAGGTTGTTTGGGAGGCGAGTAAAAGGGGAGATAAGGACAAGGTTCTCTAGTTCGCGGCCAAAGGGGTTGGTTTCGGTGTCTCCAAAAGAGGAGGACCTGGCATTAAAGTCGCCTAGGATAATTGTGCGGGGTTGAGAAGAGAGAAAATTAAGAAGTTTGGCAGGGAAGGCTCGCTCCGCCAAACGAATGTATATAGAATGAACTGAAATGTCAGGGAGTTTGGGGAAAGAAATAAGGGCAGAGGTTAGACAGGTGTCTGGGTCGTCAGTGGGGAAATTGAGTGGTCGATAAGGGATTGATTTATGCAAGATGATCGCACAGCCGCTGTGAGGTCCACGGTCCGAACGTATGATGTTAAAGTCGGGGATAGAAAAGCGAGTGGAGGAGGAGAGAAAAGTTTCCTGGAGGCAGAGGATGGGATGATTTAGATCGGAAAGAAGAGAGATGATTTGGGGTGATTTGTGCCTAGCCCCACGAATATTGAGGGAGGCGAAGTTTAACTGCTCGTGGGAGTTGAATTTTCATCAAGGGGCGTGGGGTTGAGCGGGACGGTGTAAAGAAGAATAGAAGAGGAGTTAACAAAGATGACTTTGACACCAAGGATTTCTGCAGCGGCGGCAGAAACAGCTTCCTGGATTTCTAATGATTGAGTGGGCCGGAGTTTTGATAGATGAGGTGAATGATTTTTTCTTCTGTAGTAAGTGATTGGGGGGCAAATTTGGGTGGGGAGGCTGTAGAGTCGGCGAGAGACATGGCGGCTGATTGTTTTTTGGGGCATTTATTGGAGAATGCCGGGTGGTCGGCGCCACATTGGGCGCATTTGGGAGAGGTGGCATTGCATTTATTAGTATTGTGGTTGCCGGCGCAGATGCCGCAGGTGATGGGTTTGGTGCATGGGGTGGAGGGGTTGTGGAATTCCATGCAGGAAGAGCATTGAATGGGACGAAGAGGAAGAGGGGCGGAGGGTTCGGCGTAGCGTTTGAAGGGGCCGATCATGATGCCGGATTTGATGAGGCGTTCAATGTCCTCTTGGTGGCGTGAGAAAAGCCTATAAAGGCGGGTGGGGCGATTTGTGGCTCGGGAGATGATGTCGAGAGCATTGTGGAGACGAAGGTTTTGACCTTCCGCGAATTGTAGAATGTCTCGTGCCCCGAAGTAGTCTGGTACGTCACGGATGACGCACGAGAAAGATTGTTGTCTGCGGGAGAAAGGGAGAGAGGTGGGCGGATTTTTGGGGACATGGTCGCTAATGGTAAGTGGCTCCCCAACGATGTTGGGTAGATGAGCTTTTAAGATGGTGGCGATGAGTGGGTTGTATGAACGTATAGGTGCAACGCGATTAGAGGGGGAAGGGGGAAAAGAAATTGTGACTATGTCGAGGTTGGCGTTGATGGTGGCAAGGATTTTCGAAAATTCAGGGGGATTAAGAAGCTGCGGTGGGAGTCCAGCAATGTTGATGTGGTACACGTACCTTTTTGTTGCAGCGGCGTACGAAATCGGCTTGGTGTTGGACCTGGTACGGGACTGGACTTTGGTCCAGCCTGGATCCTCTGAAGATGGTGCCCCAGGTGGAGGTTGAGGGTTGGGCGAGGCTGCAATGCCTCGCCTCGGGTTTGGTGTTGAGTTTCCTCGGAGAGGACCTCCAGGTCCTGGAGGACTCTACGGCGATGGTGTCCAGGGGGCGGCGCTTGGTGAAAGGGGGCTTGGTGAACTTGGTGCCCCAGGAGACGGTGACCTCTTCGAAGATGGTGTCACGTTGGCGGTGGTGGCGGCGACGGTGGCGGTTTCGGCGGCCAAGGGGGATGAGGAGGACTCCGAAAAGTATGAGAAGGAGAATGGAGGGGTGGAGGCTGCGGGTGAAGAAGGTGGAGGTGGAGATGGCGGAGATGGAGAAGACGCTGATAGCGAAGGGACAGGTGGCGTGTTGACTGCAGTGGCGTCGAAGCCGGGTATTTTAGGCTTCCGTCTTGTCATTGTGACGTCTGAACGTAACGGCGGACAGACGAGAACTGGAACGGAACCCCTACAGGGGAATCGCGGAACCTTAGGGTTCCGCGCAACACACTTAGAGTATGGCTGCACTACAGGTTCTACATGTTCACTGTTTACTATTTCACTATGCACATTTCACTACAACCTATATTGTGTTTTAATACTACATCCACGTTCTCATTAGTTAAAACCTGATATGTAGTTTCCACGGGAAGGTATGGCTCCAAGAAATCTTCGAAAGTATTGTACTTATTTTCGTGAAAATTTGGAAGAATTGGTTGTTTTTCTTCAGCAGGTATGACTATATTTTGAAATATTTGAACATTGTTCGACTTCTTTTTACCAATCTGCTACTAGCCAAGGTTGCACAGGTTGAGAAGGTGGTGTATACTAAGAATACAACCAACCCCTGCCAAGTGTTGAGGTTCTCTTCTCACGTTGACACTGATTCGAGCTTATTTGTATACGTTGCAGATCACGTTATACGACTTAACTGCCTTAAATTTGCTGACAATATATAGTACATTTGTTGTGACGTAAATTGTCTGCAATTGACATCATTTATATCAAAATTATTTATTATAAAAACAATTTTATATTTAAGATAAATTGTATCATAATAAAAATATATAATATTAAATATTATTTTTAAATTTTAATGTTTGATCAAAACGAAATTGCTTCCGCTCATTCTTTGATAGGAGAGGTGGTGGTTTCCTAATATCATCAATGGTTCCCATGCAACTGTCCGCTCAAGAGAGGTGTCCGCTTAAGAGAAACCTTAATTTAATTAACACAATATAAACAATCATAATAAAGATACATTTTTCTATACAAACATATTTTATTTAAAAAATGAAAACTCTACAAATAAATTAAATATATTACATTCTTATATGTATGTATAAGTACATAATTTTGTAATTTCAATTAAAAAAGTCTAAAATAGTAGTTTGACGTTTTTTTGTTTCCACATTATTTTGGTAATTTAATTCTAATTTTACTAATAATTCTAAAGATTTCAAATCATTATTATTTTTTGAAAATGTTTTTAAATCATTTACGGACGTTAAGGCATCCTTAAATGTTTTCAATGGACATTCAGGTTCGGCTGCATCTTCTTCATCTTCTGAATCTACTTCTATGTTTTCTTCAACTAATGAACACATAACATCCAAATTTTCATCTTCTATTATTAAATTATTGCCAATGTCCATAAATTCCTCTGGATCTCTATTTTGTCCAGTTGTTTTTTGTATATTTTTTGAGATTTCTGCCCATCTGGCTAATGGCAAATCATCACTAGGATCAAACTGTGTATCAATACAATCTTGATTGAGTTCATGGGAAAATCCCGATTTAAGGAAACAGTTTGATATGGCTGTAGGTGTAACTTCTCTCCACGCAGCATTGATTAAATATATTGCATCCAAAATATCAAATGATTTACTCAATTCATTTGCTGTTATTACCATATCCATTCTTGCCAAAATGTGTTTTAATATGAATGACCTGTAAAATGTTTTAAACATTTTTATAATTCCTTGGTCAAGAGGCTGACAAAAAGCTGTGGTATTTGGAGGCAGAAAAACTATTTTAATATTAGTAAGATTTAGAGCTCGAGGGTGAGAAGCAGCATTATCCAAAAATAAAAGAATGTTACGTTTTTGCGCACCCATTCTATGGTCGAACTGTAATAACCATTCTGTCATTATATTATTTGTCATCCAAGCTTTCTTGTTTGATTTCCACTGAACAGGTAAATCATTTAAATTTATTTTTTTAAAGGCTCGGGGTCGGGCTGCCTTTCCTATAACAACAAGTTTCTCCTTTTCTCCATTCATATTTACGCAATGTAAAATTGTTAGTCGTTCTTTTGACATTTTCCCCCCTACACACTTTTCGCCTTTTAGAGCAAATGTTCGGTCAGGTAAAGCACGAAAGAAGAGACCGGTTTCATCTGCATTATAAATATTTTTTGGCTCATATCCATTTAGAATTGACGGAAGTCGTCTTTTAAAACAAGAGACATCTTCTGGGCTTACACTAGCTCCCTCTCCTGAAATTGTTTTGTAACTAATGTTATGGCGAACTTTGAACTTTTCAAGCCATCCCGAAGATGCATTAAAATTCATTCGGCCCAAGCCAACTAAAAAATGTATTAAACTAAATTTAAAAATTCAAAGATTAACCAACGAAGAAATTACCTGCAATTTCCTTCGCTTTTGATCTTATTATAGGTCCAGAAAGTGGGATGTTTTTATTTCTTGCTTTAAGAAACCATTCATAACACATGTTGTCTATACAAGCCCCATCCTTGTTGAGGAAGTTCCTTTTCAGATTCACATTTACAGCATTTGATTCCCATTTTTTTATAATTTCGTCCCGTTTTTTAATAATGTCGGAAATTTGTGTTTTTCCTACTTTAAATCGAGCTGCTAAATTACGTACACTCACTTTTTCTTTTTTGTACACTTCAATTATGTCAATTTTTTCTTTTAACGTTAAATTATGTCTTTTGTTTCCTGACGGCATTTTATAAATTAACGAATTTTAAATGTTCACTTTAACCACAAGCACTTATTGAACCGTTTCCTGTGATATCGGGATTAATACTAATTATGTCGTCATTCTTATAAGCCTCGCTTTTTTTTATAACCGACGAAATTTGTTTATGGCCGCAAAAACGCATATTTACGCGGATACAATAAGAGCACTGTATAATTTTTGCCGACGAAAAATACGCATTGAGCAACACATTAATATTTGTTTTTCACTTATGCGGACAAATCGAAAAAATCTGTCCGCGTCCGTCTACCAGAGGTGTCCGGCTAAGAGAAAATATTTCATTTATAACTTCCATATACTGAGTTCGGTACCCAACCAGTATCCGGCGATGAGAGGTGTCCGTTTATGAGAGGTGTCCGTTAAGAGAGAGTTCACTGTATTTGGCTCCGGGTTTGGAATGTAGGTGGGCACAGGTGGATGATCATCTCAAAATTCTTCATCACCTTCCTGAGTTTCAGGATGTTGATTCTGAGGAACGGTAGCAGGGGAACCTCAATATTCTGCAGGTGCATGTTCGGAGCTGCGTTGCTCCGGTGCTCTATGGGAACGATGTAGTTGTCTAAGATATTTTAATTTGTGGTTTTGCAACCAATGCACCTTTACATATGGACAGACAACCATTTCTAGAATATATGAATAACTAATTAATAAGCAAATTAAACATGCGGCGGAGCTTAAGGATAAGGCCTTGGTGCCAGGCGGTGTCAAAGGTCTGTTGAATATCGAAAAAGACAGCGGCTGTTGGCAGCGTTGGTGGAGGAGGAGGTAAGGGCATAGAGTCGTGAACGGATCGTCCGTGGCGGAAGCCATTTTGATGGTCAGGGATGTGATACTCAGATGAGTCTAGGAGTTGGGAGAGTATGAGACGTTCGAGGAGTTTGCTCATAATGTCCAGCAAGGAGATGGGACGGTATGATAATGGGTTGGAGGGGTCGTTGGATTTTTTTGCAGAGCATGATTACTTTAGCAGTTTTCCAGGGGGTGTGGAAGTAACCGAATGCAATACAGGAGCGAAAGATTAGACAGAGGAAGGATATGCAGTAGGGAATGCCGTCGGGGCCGGGAGAGGAGTTTTTGGAGCGTTTGAGTAAGGAAATGATACGTTCGGGAGTGATGTTAATGTCGTTGTCTTGTAAGTTAAAGTCAGTTAGGGTGAGTAGTTGAGGGGTGTTGAAGTAGTAATTAGCTTCTAGGTCTCCCCGTGGGTAAATTTTGGTGAGGTGTGCTGCAAAGCACTCTGCAATGTCGGTGGGGCATGTAGTGGGGGAGCCTAAGGGGGGGTAACGAAGAGAGGTCGGGCGGGAGGAAAGGGGTTACTAAGGGTTTTCAAAAAGAGAGCAGGGGAGTGAGGCTCAAGACTGTCGATGGTGAGTAGCCATTTTTGTTTCTTGAGTTCGTTAATGTGAAGTTTGATTAACGCGTTCAGTCTGTTCCACTCAGTTCTGTCTTGTTGGAGGTTGTGTCTTCAAAAGAGGGAGAACTAGAATTAAAGTCACCCAGAATGATGGTGCGGGGCTGAGAGGTAAGAAGTTTGAGCAAATTGGAGGAAAAGGGAGAGGAAGGAGGAATGTATATGGAGTGGACAGAGATTAGGGAGAGATAAGAACAGAGGCAAGCCGATGTCATTATCGTTGGTAGGATTGACTTGTGGAGTATGATATCACAGCCGCCTCTGCGGGCTCCGTTCTCAGCGCGATGAATGTTATACTCAGGAATGGAGATGCGGGAGGAAGGAGAGAGGAAGGTTTCTTGGAGGCAGAGGATAGGATGGTTAAGTTCGGTTAGCAGAGCGAGAAAGGGAATTTTATGTCTGGCCCCTCTAATATTTAGAGAGGCAAAATTTAAGCTGTTGTTGGTGGTGAATTTTGATCAGGGGGAGGAGGAGAGAGCGGAAAAGTGGTGAGGATCTTGACAACGAAGCACAGTAGGAGAAAAGCCCAAAATTGTGGCCAAAACCTCAAATGACCTCTGATGGGAATAAAAAGTGACTTTAGGAGCCGATGAAAAACATCTTCCATTGTTTTAACCCTGGAACTTTTTTCCGCGAAATCTTCTCGATATCGTTTGACGTCTTTGTTTCGAGCTTCCTGAGCATCTTCAGATAATTGGCCGATTGATAACAATGCATGAGTTATTATCAGTGGACCGTGAATCAATAGCTTGTACACCGAAGTAGGCATGTAATACCAAAGGTATAATGCAACGGTCTTTCTTGCCGTTTCAATAGCATACTGTTCAAATTTTTTAAAATTTATCTCGTGGCCACACGAAATAACTTGTAGGATTACGTAGAAGCGTTTAATTACTTCTTCGTTGACCCCGGTTATCCCAGCAGAAACCGTCGAATTCTCAAAAAATCGCCGAGCTGTGTTGCCATCATTGCTGCGGCCGTATCCAGGCTTCGGGCGATCAATATTTAGACCCAATTGCTTCTTGAATCCTTCTTGAATTGCCCTCTTGCGTTCCTGGGTATTTTTTTCTTCTTCGGTACTTCGAGCTTGCCATTTTTTAATGCCGGGTTTGTAAGACAAGTGTACGCAATATTCGAAGCACCGTATCCACGCATGCAGCGTCGACAATCCGAACTTCAAATTCGTTTCATCGATTTCCCTTTGCAATACAGTGTCGATTGCATTGAAATCTTTGCTGGTTGCTTCACACAAATAGCACCGTTGAGCAGATTTCGTCGATGATACGGCGTTACAAACTTTACCATCTATCATGGTGAACATCAACTTGTATGGTACAATTTGAACTTCCTTGAGTGTTGACTCTGTGTCTTCGCGCAGAAACAGTAGTCTAAGCAATGATTTCTTCCTTCGATTGTTGATCATAACACACGAGTTGTAATGGCACAACTGAAGTGAAGAACACATGCGCATCTGATTTGCTATCATCACTGAACGTCTGCTTATATTCACTTTGCCCAGAGCTTCCATCGCAACCCCACTTGCAAATTAAGCCCATCGTACGAACATTATCTTGAGTCAATCTTTGAATGACTACATTTTGGACGAGAAAAATACGATCAACTGTATGGTCCAATAATGCCTGTAGTTGGACTTTTGCACTACTCTCTGTAATCCTGATAGCGTCACGCGGTGGATAACAACGCTTTTTTGCTTTCATAACTTTTTCGTAAGACGGATATAGCTTACAGTTATTTTCCTTGCCTAATCTTCGCATCCCTTGGTAAATACTCTTTGAGAATTTATATTCAATCATAGCGGAAAATGCAGCCTCTTCGGATAAAGTAATTTCATCCGTTTTTCAATAAGCTTTACGATACTTAGAAGCTCTTAAAGGACACGTCATTGTTACGTCCTTAACAACTTTTGCAGCGTCTAATTGTCCTGAAGAGCGAAGGTTCATTTGAGGAGCGTATGCTAACTCGTCCGCGTTCAACGATGCACGAATATCTTTGGTTTTCCTTCGTTTTGACCATTCACTGGACATTGTAAACTCAAGGGACGGGCGGTCACCTGTATTACCTAGGTTTGTCCGTACAGTGTCTGTAGGTACGGCAAAACGTACCTGCCCGCTAAGCCATTCACCGTTATTCTTGAAAAAACGCCCGATTTTCTGTGAGCTCGTTGCCACCTCGGTCTCATTTGATTGGGCTTTTCTTCTACTGTGCGGCGGCTGAGACCGCCTCTTGGATGGCAGCAGATTGGGTGGGACGGGGTTTGGAGAGGGCGGCAGTAAGGTTTTGGATGAATTTTTCTTTTGTGGTGGGGTTATGGGGGGAGAGAATTTGGAGGAAATAGCGGTGTCATCAGTGAGAGATTTAGCGGCATCAAGCTTTTTAGGGTATCTGTTAGAAAAGGCGGGGTGGCTGTTATCGCATTGGGCACATTTAGGGGAGGGTGGCGGTGCATTTGTTATAGAAGTATGGGGGTCGGCGCAGATACCGCAGGTGATTCCTTCCTTTCCGTCAACAATTGTTTGAAAAGGTGTCAAGTTGCTCTCTTGCTGTTTAACCCTCCGTCGGGCGCACTCGGCCTGAGAGACCACCCAAATATTTTAAATCCCTCCTTCGACTATAATTATTTGCAATGCAAAATTCTTGTCGGGTGGTCATCACTAGGATCAATAGAAAGGAATTGTACAACATTGAATACAAAGAATGAATTTATACCAACTTTACTATAATTAAACTAAAATAAAAAGAACATTTTTACAAAAAGAAAATAATAAGATTTTTTTACAAAAAGTCGTTTCCACTAGTAGATGCTGACGCGGACGCTTCGAAATCAGCCCCCGAAAAACAAGTTTGACACAGGGCGTTAACGTGTTGCAAACAAATAGGTTGGTAGCAACCTAAACATTCATAGTTTGCCATCCTCATGAATCCACTCTCAAACATACACATTCCACACTTTCGTCTTTTTGGAGGTAGTGCTGGCGATGAGGGTTTTTTTTCAGGTTCCTCTTGAGGCCTAAACCTCTTCAAACGATTCTGTAAATGAAATGGCATTCCACTTGTACTAACACTTCATCGGGCTAATTGTCCAATTACAAGTTCATGAGACAAAGTTTTTAGAAATATTCGTCTTTTCATTGGTTCCAGTTGACTTCCAAAAGAAATAATTTGCGAATTTATACCGGTAACATTCAGGCAAGCAAAAACATTACCATAGGCCAGCGCCTCGTGTTGCGGCTCACCCTGAAAGTGCTACACATCTGATCAGCTGTGTCCACTTCAGCTTTTGTGTTGTTGTAAAACGTAATAACATCGGCCTTCTTCTGCTCTCCTGTGTTTTGGTCAATCCCATTATCTTGGTGGAGCGAGGAAATGAGGAGCCGAGAAAAAACTGCTCAACCTCTTCATCATCTTCTTTGGACTCTCCTTCATCTTCCTGTTCTGTTTCTGAGTCCTCATCTCGTTCCTCTACCTCATCTCATCGAATTTCTGTTTAAACGTGCTTTGACCAGATTTGTAAATGGGGATTTACAAATCAAATTGAGATTGTAAAGATTGTCGGCGAGGCTGCGAAAGACATCTTGTTGTACCAGCAATATTCTTTATACCGTAAACGCAGGGCTTGAAGTTTTACATCAGCACTACTCTCTGTGATACGCATGTCAATAGCGGGGGTAATATTCTTTTTTTCGCGCTCAAAACATTTTTGTAATATGGATATAATTTACAGTTCGATGTCTTGTTCGTCTCGCGTATTCTGCGTTCTTCTCCTTTTAGATCTCTCACTGCACGCTTGAAAATTAGCCGATGGACGCCCTCGAGACAGCTAATTTGTTGATCATAGTAGGGAGACGGCGCACAGTGTGTCCAAATGGGCGTTTTGCGGAAAAAAATCTATAACTTTTTAATTATACATTTTTCGAAGAAATGTTACTCTTGATAAAAGACTTAAAATACACGTTTTAATATGAATATATAATTAAATCTAAATAGTACTATACAGGGTGGCCAAATTCATAAAAAAACTAAAATTTATAACTTTTCTAACAATTATAAAATTAAAAAACGCATATTTATATATGTTAAATGAAATACAATGGAGATATATCATTTTCGTGAATATTTTCGACCAATACAATTAGTGGAAACAATTAATGTTAAGGTTACCTATGTAGATAAAGTCGTTTTTTAATATATCTATTTGTATGTCTACCCCGCTGGAGATTTTGAGTTTAATATTTATTCTTAAGATTTTTATTACCTTTTAAAGATGTCATAAGTATTTAGTAAAAATCTCAAAACCGCGTGTATGTTTACTCCAAAGACGCCTCCTTACCAAACGAACATGGCATTCGCGAAAGTTCACGCTATATTCGTTTGGCGTTATTTTTGTTTCCTTATTATTAGTTAATATTGACATTATTGATAATAAAACCTCAAAATAAAGAAAGCAATAGAAATACAAATAGCCCCCATACTTGTGAGAATTTTTGATAAAATATGTATCTTTTAAATTGCGTTATATCTCATAAAAATGTACAAACATTGAAATTAACTAATGAAAAAACACAAGTTACTAATATTGAAATAAACAGAAAAAACACATATAGACCAGTACTATACAAAACAAATAAAAACATAAATACTTAACATAAAAATTAATACTAATACGAAAAATCGCAACTGAATATTTACAAAACAAACGTAAAGATGAAAGCAATACCAAATGCATTGGCATTGAAATTAAATTTAAAAAGTTAACATATAACTAATGTGAACAAAAATAAATCTATAAAAGCAAATTAATAGCATCTTCACTGAGAGGAATGTATTTCTTTTTTGGTTCGGGTCGCAAATAACTTATAAGTGGATCTGAAGATATTAATATCATATGAAAGACATCTTCGTTTGTAGATATACGAGACGATTTTCTAGAATTGTGGATTCTGAAATATTTATAGTCTTTATTTCTAGATTCCTGAGCCTCTTCGGAAAGTGTTCCCACTGGAAATACCGCATAATTTATTATTTCTCGTCCATGTAAAAGCACTTTGTGTACTGTGGGTGGCATGTTATACCAGGGGTACAATGATATAGCTAACTGGGCTGTATCTCTCGCATAGGTCCCAAATTTGTCTGGATCTATAGAAAAACCGGCACAAATTGTTTCTAAAATCACTGATAAGCGCTTAATTAACATTACATTTATCAATGTAATGTCAGCTGTTATTTCAGGGTTTCCGAAAAATCTTCGAGATGTATTGCCATCATTTGTGGTCCCACATCCTTGTTTTACAACATCAACTTTAAGGCCCACTTTTTCGAAAAAATCCCTTTGAATACGTCTTTTTGCGTCTTCCCTAATTGGACGAGTAGATTCAGATGTTCTCCAAGCCTTAAAATCTAAATTGTAAGCTAGGTGTAGTATATACTCCATGAATTTAATGCGAGCATGTAATGTAGACATTCCCAAGCTAAGCGCTTGCTCACTCGTGCTTCGTCTTTCAATATCAAGAATATTATTCATTTGTGTCGGTTTTGCGCCACATATTATACAATTACTTGATGATTTTGTATTTGTGATAATTTGAGCAACTTTGCCATCAATCATTGTAAAATGCAAATTATGTTTCACTTTAATGTTATTATTTTTCCAATTAATAATTGTTTCCCGAAGTTCCTTTATTTCATTCTGAACTCTATTGGTTTCTTCGCGAATAAGTTGAGGTGTTTCTTTTTTAAACTGAAATTTCAAGGCTCTGCAATATCGCGTTGAAGATGGGCGGGTATTTTTCCATATTTCTACATTGTCATTATTTTCCAGTACCATTTGAATAGGTACAATAGATGTCATAAACATTTGCGAGTCTGATGTATCCAAGTTTCCATATGAAAATTTTTGTTTGTATTCACTTTGGCCTGAAGCCCCATCACATCCCCATTTTGTGTGCATAATAATATTGGAACCACCCAATCGGTCCATTTCGTCATCACTTTTTGTTTTAAAAATTCTTTCAGTTGTGTGATCAAGTAAATCCTGCAAACTCACGCTGGCGGATGTCTCACTTATTGCGACGTTTTCAGGGTAACACTCTTTTTTCGACCGGAGTATTGCTTTATAACTTGGAAATATATTGAAGCCGATACCTTGAATTGCCTTTCGTATTATTTGATACTGATACGTTGATAATTTAGCTTGTGTTATGATTGCTAAAGCAGCATCAGGAGTAAATGAGTTTTGGTCCTTGTTTATACACGTAGATGATGCTGCAGCATCAATAAGGTTACGAGAATGTGTAGCACGAAAATCGTTTATTTTGTACCTCTGCTCGGTCACTACACTGCTCAAATGTCTTAGTTGGCCTGCCTATACCACTCGAAACTCTTGAAGATAAACTTAAGTCGCCCGTAGGTAATGTAACCGAAAACTCACCCTTCATCCATTCGGAGTGCTTTACCAAAAATTTTGATTTTATAAAATATGCTGATTTCCACCTCTGGGTAAAGTGGGGAAGAAATCTCTTTTTAATTTGAGAATCTATGAAGCTCACTTGGAATTCTTGTAAATGAGGATATTTTTCACGCAAAAACTCTTCAAAATTGTTACTGCTTGAAAAGGCAACTGGACACAAGTCTATATAAGGCACCGCGAAAACAGACATCGTACTTAACCTTGAAGATGTTAATGCAACTGACAGGTATATTGTCAAAGGCGCCTGTTTATTATTAATAATTTATATGTAATTATATACGCGCCCCAAATTGTTTAAAATAAGATTATGAGAAAAGTTGGTAAAAGTAGGTGACAATTTTTACGTAGCAGTTAGGTAATAGTTAAACTTAAAAGAAAATGATAATGAGAGCTTGGAGCTCCGTGGAGCTTTTCTTATAAACCAATGCAAACACAGAAAATTTTACATACCTATCTTTAGGCTTCAATTACACAAAAATTAAATTATTTATAGAAAATATAAAATTATATACATAAACTATATTTCATTGTGAATAACCACATATATAATACTTATATAAAATTTACATAAAATGTGGCGAAAACCAAGATTTAATTATAGGGTTAAATTCAGCCAAATCAACTAAACTCTGGAAACTCACATTTTACATGAGGATATCTTAATAACCACAACATGTAAAACTGTAAAAATTTGGTATCATATACTTTGATATATGTAGAATATATAAACCACAATGAAAGTACTCAAAAACAATTTTCATTTTTTGATTTTTTTCCGCCTAGGAAACACTGTGCGGCGTATTCCACCCTTTGCGAGAGACGTCAAAATTCCGATTAATTGCTTTCTCATCGAGTCGGGATGTATCCGGATGCCGCTCTTAGGTCCAAACCTTTGGACCTCATGGGCTCACGCTTTCGGATCCACATGACTGAATTAATGCTATTTATTCGTTTAAGAATAAAATAAAAAAAAAATAAAAAACTGGATAGGTGGACGTGATCTTTACTTGAAACCATATAAACGGTTTGTACATGAAACAACATCCAAAAAAATATAAACAGCCTATCCAAACGTGCACTTACGGATGTAGATTTATTTATTTATTTATTTAAGAAAATTTAGCAAAAATATCAATGATTTTAGAGGTGTGTTCATGCGAGATAATCTACCTTTGAAACCGTATCGTAATGAATCTGCAATAATCAATTTAGATTTGATACGGGGTATGGGCAAATTATGCTGATCGATCTTGGTATCGGGTTTTTAAAAAGATTTTTTAAAGTACAAGTAAGTTACATATGATGAATTCAAAATAATTAGCGCAGAGCGCAAAACTTGATAAAATGCGGATTCCGTAATCGCAACGCGGTCGGCGCAGGTTGCCGCGATCAAATGTTTTTACGGGAAGATGCGTTTCGTCCATGTAACACCTCCCCCATCAGGGAAAAGACTGTCCTTAGTCTTTTGTTCTGGATTCCCTTTGTTTTTTGAAGTGGGTTTACAAATAAAATATTTTTTCAATTTATACAATAAAAATATTACAATCATAATAACTAATAAGAGAGTTATATAATGTTTATCTTGATATTCTATTTTAATAATACCAAAACTATCATCAATAATTTGGCTTAATGTTAACGGATCTGTCAGGTTTAACATACTGACATTGTTTGGTATTTGTAATTTAGGTAACTTTATATTCATGGTTACTTTATCAAATTCATTCTTATAAGTTTGATCTCTCATTAATCGAACAGTGGTATGGTAATTGAATCAATGAATTTTGTTTAAGCTCTAGCATTCCTTGCGTTTTACATTTATAATTTAAGTATTGCGATTGATTTAAAACTATTACAAAATTATCCTTAAATTGCGGAATTTAATTTAATTAGCGTACTATTTTCAACACTATTTTGAAACAAATTAGTTATACAGTTGCTTCTGGATTTCGGTTGTAATTCAATCAAAATTATATATTTGTCCTCTAAATTCACAAATGTCTCTACTCATCCATATTCGGTTGATGACAGTGCCAAATTTTTACAATTATCTTTAATTACGCTCGACCCATAGGGTACCTTTACAATTTTATACAATGTCAATTCTACGTTTTCAATTACAGGAAAATCAATAATAATTAACATTTTATCAATATCAAAATTAATTTTAATCTGCAACAATGAATAGTAATAGTGATTATTTTTAAAAGGAATGATTCCATTTTGGTAAATTTTGTTTACATGTTCTATGGTGTTAATCAGGTCTGAATACGATAACGGTTGTGGGTGGTTTTGATTTCTTTGTCCGAAAATAATTGCATTTTGCATGTTATTAAAGAATGTTTGAACCTCGTGAATATTAATTTCTAGTAAAGTTATTATTTCTAATAAAGTAACATACTTATTTACGAAAGTTTCAATTCTATTAATTTTATCCTGGATTAATTTCATATTGGTATTAATTAAGCTTTGAGTTTTAACAATTTGACATTCTATTGATTTTAAAAGGGAAGTTTTTAGGTTTGCTTGATAAGCAATTTTATTTTGGTTCTCATTCAATATTTTTATATTTTTATAAATTTCGTCTTTTTCATCTTTATCTACTATGCCAAATAACCAATTTGCGGCTTTGCCAGCGAAATCAAAAGGTGATCGTTTATTTCTATTGACTGGTATTATATTAAATAGGGTGATTTTTAGATTTTGAATTTGATATTTTGTTTGTTTCGAAATTTTGTTTAAATCTGGATCAGCAAGGTCATTCTCTTTTACAATCCTAAATATACTATCATATTGAAAAGTAATATTATTAATCAAGTAATGAAAATTAATAAAATCGTAAGAGTAAACTAACTTATGTGTAGCCTTAATATTAAAAGAACTTCCTAATTCTAATGGATTCATACTGTAACAAATTAGTAAACTTCTTAGTACGTTTTACTAAGTCTCTTTTTAATTTTGTTGTAATATTTTTCTTATTTTTGAATTTAAAAGCTTTATCTTTGAAATCTTTAATTGTGACTTTTTGTGCATACGGTTTAAGTTTAGTTCGTCTTAAATTTCTCCTGACAAATACTGTTTGACCTACTTTGATTGGTTCGATATCTCTAGGTTTTTGTTTTTATTGAACTTTATTTTTGGCTTTTTGATTATTTTCTTTAACTTGTGCATTGATTATCTTAGTTGCTTTATTTCGCTCTTGAATATAGTCTTCTGTTAGGTTATTATCAGTTTCATCAATTGGCAAAGGTGTGTTTGTTTGACTATAAATAATTTCAAATGGTGTAAATTTTGTGGTTGTATGCAAACTATTGTTATAACCAATTACTGCTAAATGTAATTGTGTTTGTAGGGTTAGATTTTTGGATTTTATTTGGAAAATGCATCTACAATAGTGAGAATAGTATGTTTTTGAACAAAAAATAAATCCATGTGGATTACGTGAAATGGTTTAGTTGATGTGGGTGTCAATGCTACTGGGAGTTTCTGAGGATTTCTGTCATTTGTGCAAATGTTACAAATTTCGCAATTGTTAATATATTTTGTAATATCTTTTTCCATATTCGGCCAATAATATAAAGGTTTTAATGAATTATATACTTCGTTAATACCTCGATGTTTTGTTTTTCCTGTATGATAATATTTAATGGATTCTAATTGTTGATTTTCTTCTTCTATATCTTCTAATATTTTATTGCTTATTTCTAATCGTATAGTGTTATCAAAATTGTGTCTAATAATTCGTAAAATGTCGCGTTCCATGTTTTTATTTTTAAGGTAAATAGTGGTTTTAATTTTTGGTTGTATAATTACTTTTAAGGTGTTAAAAATTTCATCTTCATTGTAACTTATTGGAATATTACAGTAAATTCTTTGTTTATGTTTTCAAATAAATGTATATGTTTTATAATGGCAATATTTGTAGAATGATTAGAGTCGAATATAATTTGATGTTTTGCTAAGTTGATTATTTTTTCATTATATGTTATTTCTATTTGTATATCTCCGCGTGAGGTATGAATCGTTTGTGTTTCGTCGTGTTGTTTCGTCATTACTTTTTTCGAATTTTGTAGTGGTGGTTTCCTTAGTATTTTGGTTTCCTTCTTGTAATCTTGCTAAAATTTCATAAATTTTCATAATTTGATAACAAAATTAAACACAATAATCACTTTGTTTTGTATAACCGTTATTTATTTATATGGTGACCAATGGTTTCAATACATCAGCGTATCATTTTCAAATCGAAAGTAACTTAAACTAACGTGCGGTATTTATATACGATTGGATTATGGATTAACAATGGCATTAAAAATAGGAGTGTATACTAGGTCAAGCTTGTCGTTAATTACTGGAGAGTCCGGATTAGCGCGTGCTTTATGAATTTCCAGTGATTCCAGAAGGTCCATTTTACGACCCTTTTCGGCAAAATGAATAACCGAAAGTGCATCCTCGCCAAAAGAATGATTATTTTCAATCATATGTCTGGCGAATGACGACTTAAATTTTGTCGAAAAGAGTGTAAATGTTCTCCCAGAGGAGTCTTGAAATTACGACCAGTTTGACCAACATACACACCTTTACAAGATTCACATGTCAACTTATATATCCGTGATCTGTGTGCTGTTGGTATTTTGGTCATTGACTGTTGTTGGTAGGTTTACTAGTAGTACTAGTAGAGCTAGTGTGTACTGATTGAGTAATCTTTTCTGCTGTGTTCATTTTGTTCTTCATCGAGTCATCGATATAACCTTCTGCAACTCTAGTTGACTTCCAGTCCCCGTGTCGTTTCAATGCTGTGATGTCAGCTCCTGCATCTACAAGTAGGGTAGCAGATGTCCTCCGTAACGAATGTCCGGTATACATTTCTCGGTTTGGGAGGTTGAGAAAAGTAGCAATTTGCTTCCCTATCACAGAAAATTTATTAATTCCTATTTTCTGAGAAGTACATTTACCATTTTGATAATTCAAAAACAACGAAGGGCACTGAGTATTAGGTGAACGTGATGACATATATTTTTTCAATATTTCATTGAAATTTCCGATTATGGTAAATTTGCGAACTAGGTACTTTAGTTTTCGTTTTCGGTATATTTACTAACATGGCTGATCCAAGATCTTATTACCTATCTTCAACATTAATTTCTTTCATATCATTACAGCGACAAGCACCCACAATACACATAACTAACACTACCTGCAATAGAAGAAGATTATGAAGTAATTGTTGTAATTATTACATGTACTTACTACTTTTATTGATTTTATTTGTATATGAATTTTATTGCTTTCAATCCTAGACTAATAATTTTATTTATTTTGTTTATTTATGTGACCATCACAATACACGAAGTTGCCAATCTATGAAAGATTTGTGATTTTATTATCTTAATACAGTTTTGTATTAAATAGAATATTAATATCTGCGACTAACCGGTATCTGTAAATTTTATTGTGTTATTGTTCTATTATCGATTATGTATTTAATCTATTTCTCCAATGTATGACATGTGTAAACTCTGTTGTAGCACGAATAAAAGTATATTATTATTATTATTCTTACTTTTGTAGCAAGATATTTGTGATCACTGGCGTTTGTAATGAAATAATTTATTTCTTCTGTAGTAAATATTTTTGCCTGATAGCCATCTGATTTGCGTTTGAGAAATGCCCTTAATTTTCCGTTTAATATTGTGTCATATTTCAAGTGTGCTCCGCAAATCAACAGCATATTCTCGGAGAAAGAAGTAGTTTTTTGCATATGCATAAGTTCTTTCTTCAACTTGGTTTGATTATTTATACATTCCCATTCTCACTTCTTGATGAGCAAATGTTTGATAATATCCGGGACAGTTCTCGCTCCGTCCCTGAATGCTTCCTACATTTTGTAGGGATGACTTTTCTTGCTTTTCAGAATAAGAGTTATTCCGGTGCGGAAACGAGACAAAATGGCGGCATCCACTTCAACCGAAGAAGCTTGAACTAAACTGCATCCTTGGGAGGCCGGTTCGCTGCTTCAGACTTACACGGATTATTGCCCTCATGGATGACAATGGCATGGGTTTTGTCCCCTTTAACAATTTGAAACTTTGAACCGGATGTTTAGGTGATCCAATTTTTCTGGTTAGACAGGACAGAATAATCGAAGCATTCTAAGTTCACTGTGTGACTTTTTGTCTTAGTATCCTTCTTTTTCAATATGTTGGTTGCCTTTGCCTCTGCCCCCAATCCGACCATCCCGACCTCACTGGAACCTTCTAAGTCATCTTTGGCAGAACGCTCAGAGCCCGATTCGGGGAGGCTATTATTACACGGGTCATCGGAATCGGATTCCTCTGTGTCTATAGACTCCGTATTTTTGGTAATGGGCTCCGGTTTTAACAAACTACTAAGTGTTGGCTGTGCAGGTGTAAGGGACGTCGATGGGGTATGTGGAGTCGTGTCCACCACAATACACGAAGTTGCCAGTCCATGAAAGATTTGTAAGCTGTTTCATAAGGTTTCCGAGACTTCTTAGGTAATAAATTTTCTGTTACTAATTTCGCCCCTTGATCAACCTCTAACGGAGTATAAATTCTCCTCGTCACTGCTAATCTCCATGTTAATTTTACTACACTTATGCAGGAAGAAGAACTGTTTGTAGCACATCTTTGAGCTGCACGTGACGTAAACAAATAAAACAATGTCGACAGATGCGCAGATGACTTGATCGCGGTCAGTTTAACAGCCGGTTCACACGGCACCGGTTATTTGTCGTGTTCTATTTGGCGTATATATTTTAATATTCGTGTTCACACAATAATGCGGTCGACCATATACGGTAAGACGGCAATATCGTGTGAACACGCATATTAAAATATAAGCGCCGTTACAGAACACGGCAAAAAAACGAATCGGTAAAACTCCGGATTTAATGCCTTGAGAACTGGCTGTAAAAACATTTAGAATATCAACAGATGCAACATATTGAATAATGAAATTCCTCGTTTATGATTGGCTAGAAACAGTGAATTATGAATTTATAATTGAATACTCTAAATTATAGCTATTATTATATACTATTTCGGGCAGTGTGGGAGTGTAGGATTTTTTTTTCTTTGTAATTTTGTGTTTATTTATGGGGGGGGGATGGGAATTAGGTAATTAGGGGTAAGGGCGCGTTTGCGTGCTTCGGGACGTAATTTTGCTGTAGGGGTTAGGTCATCTCCAGAGTGACCCCGACAGGCATGGGTGGTGATGGCAGGGTACGGGAGCTTTTTGCTAGGATGGGTGGGGGTATGTGATGGAGTCAATTAATTGCTTGTTACTAGTAATTACGGAGGATGTGCGGGTAGCAAGGGTTACTAATTAAGCGGGCCAGCCATGATATGAGTGGAGGGGAGCCTGCATGTGGTTAGAGGGAAGTTGTTGACTGAGAGGGAAGGAGAGGAAGGTGAAGGAAGTTTTTTGTGAAGAAGAGGGTGGTGGAAGATTGTGAATTGGGAGCCCAATCGGTGAAAAGGTTGACATCTTCCTGGAGTTGAGAGATGGCTGTGCGAGGGTTATTGTGGGAAGTCCAGAAGGCTGTGTCGTCGGCGAATGTCTGTATTAGGGATGAGGTTGGTTGAGGGATGTCGTAGGTGACGAAAGAGTTGAGAGAGGCAGATAGCATGGAACCTTGTGGAACATCACAAGTGGGGGAGAAAGGGAAAGAGTTTGCAGAGAGGAAGGAAATCGAGTGTGAACTTTTCTGGAGAAAGGATTTAATTATGCGGATTAGAGGGAGAGGAGTATTCAAGTGTTGTAGTTTTAGGATGAATACAGCAGCGGTGAATTTGCCGCTGTTGGCGGAGTTACGGAGGAAGATGTAAGGGCGAAGATGGAGTCGTGAACTGAACGTCCGTGTCGAAAGCCGTTTTGATGGTCGCGGATGTGATGCTCGGAGGAGTCAAGGAGTTGGGAGAGGATGATGCGTTCTAATAGTTTGCTTCTGCTATTGAGCAAGGAGATGGAGCGGTATGAGGAAGGGTTAGAGAGTATCTTTGGATTTCTTTCGAAACAATATGACCTTGGCAGCTTTCCAAGGAGAGGGAAAGTAACCTACAGAAATGCAGGAACGGTAGATTGTGCAGAGAAAGGAGATGAAGTTGGCTGGAAGGTGTTTTAGGATGCAGTAGGGGATGCTGTCGAGGCCGGGCGAGGAATTTTTGGAGTTTTTAATGAGGGAGACGGGGGTGGGCTGCCAAATTTTGAACAACCGGCTCGGTTTAATTCGAAGAAAAATAAAACGGTAAATGAGTAAATTGTCTTCATTTATTTTTGTACAGTATAAAATATATAATATATACAGGGTGACTGACGAAAAACCTTTGGTGCTGTATCTAGCTTATTTTTTATCCGATTTTAATTAATAAAACATTAAATTAAATCATTTTTAAAATACTTTAATATGAACTGAACTGATATTTTTTTGTATCGAGTTTTTGACAAAAGACGATCAACTATTTTTTTTTAAATTGCACTGTATATATATTTTTTATTGATCCACAAGAAGATTTTTTTGTGAATATAAAATTGTAAACAATTTTATCCATATATAAAACTAAAGTCGAGAAATTGAGGATTTAAAAATAAAAATAAAAAATCAAGTATCCATAGTAAACCATATACAGAGTCTATTTTAAATGTCAAAAGTGACAGTGTCAGCCATTGATACGATACTGTAACGATTTTTAATAATTTAATAATTAAAATGTTGCAAGACTTCAAACACAGTAGTACTACTGTACTAGAATTTTGTGCCTCTACAGAAATCGTTTTTCTGATAAAGTAATTCCATGTGCCGACAAATTTGGAATTTGGTGTCTAAGACTATTTAATATTAACGAGTACGCGGTATATTAGCAGACAGAGAAGTGCCTAAATAAAAAAAATGTTATTGTTACCTAACAAACGAAAAAAAAAGTACTCAGCGATTTCGGCCAAAACGTTCATATAAGGATTTTCGGGGTCGCTGAACGCGAATTTATCATCAGATTTTTGAAAATTCAACATGGCGGACCAAAACTATTTATAAGTACTAATTATGATCAGCAACAAAGGTAATTTTGAACAATATAAGGGTAAAAAAAACTGTGAAACCACCCTTCAAAAAACACTTTTACTGTAAATATATGCAGTAGAAAATACCTTTAGTCAGCAATTCAGGCGCCATACAATTGCCCTTATGCATTCGCATCAAGGTAGTCCAGGTGTTTTCTTGCCGCAACGCTGTTTCTGCAGGCCTCTCTGGCGGCATCGCGCTGCACTCGCTGGGCGTCGGCCTTGAAGTAGAAATTATAGCACTCCAGACCGATTGCGAGCTGCATAATCTGCATTATTTGCATTATGCTGTGGAGTCCGTCGTTGTAATTGCAGGCAGCAATTCTGTTCGCGATGTCCACCACGGATTTTCCAGAATGGAAAATTTTGGGAGCGAGCTGCCAGAGCGTCGCGTTGGAGCTTTCGTTGGAATTTCGCGTGAACCCGCCTAGGCTCCGTCCCAGCAACTCGTCCCGGCTCAGCTCTTCGTAAACGGGACGGAGAGCGTCGAAAATCTCCTGCTTCATCGCTAGTTTGTGTCGGTATTCCGGAAGTTGACCCGTTGCGTTTGCCTGCTGCCAGGAGCACCATTAATCCTCGCCTACTGGACATTTCTCGTGCTGCGGCTTGTCATCAGTGGACACTTTGTGGTACAGAGTGGCCTATATTTCCCGCTTCATTGACTCAACGGATGACGAATTTCGCCGAATCGCCAAACCGTAAAAAATTCAATTTCCCCTTGCCTCCTAGTCATTTCGTTGATTTCACAAGCATGTGAAGATGAAGGCCCATGGGATTCTGCACATGGTCGATGCACTCTTTCTTAGCCACGGTCAAATCGTCGTACGGGTGAGACTCCAAAATCCCCTTGAAGGTCTTGCTGTCGCCGTCTCCGATGTACTGACAGTACTTGGCGTTGTAGAGAGACTCCGAACGCTTAAACATCTCGATGACGGCAGCGACCTCCATTTTCCTCGATGATCCGTCGTGGTTTCGTCCGCAGTGGTCGCCATGGTCGTTTTTCCTCGTACTCCGCAGTTCCTTTCTTACTTTTCCAGGTGTCACAGGGCTTGCAAATCTTCGACTTCACCTGCAGGTCAACTATCTTCCCCGTGCACCAGCCGATGAGGGTCGTCACGCCTAACAACGAAGAAAAACCTCTCTTCTTTCACGTACCGTCACCGGATATGGTCAGCCCCCTCGAATCCCCATCCTGCTCCGACAACTCCTTCTCCTTGGCAGCTGCAGTCTTCATTGACAGGTCTCGGACGACACAGGTGGCGGTGGAAACGGTTCGGACCAATTTGTCGTAAAAAGATCCGAAGACGGGATGGGGCAGACATAAAAGCGCAGAACTTCTCGATGCCGTGCACTCTAACGCCAATACCAGACGGCGATTGACACCGTATGCATGGCCGATTAGCGAGAACGAGTTCACGTACTGCTGCTCACACGTAGCACAAGCAACGACGATTTTCGAACCCAAACCTCGAATACTGCTTTCCTGGAATCGAATATCGGAATCGCACTTTTTACAGACCACCAATTGTGCTATTGTTGTAAATACGCTGACGAACTCGATCAGCCGACAGTCGAAAGTTGGATCCATTTTCACGTGGTAGTCGTCCGCCGACGTGCAAAGTATCTTCGCCGACTCTGACACTTTCTCGCTGTCACCCTCCATCCGCTGCGGAGTCGGCGGCTCTCCTTTCTCGCGGAATTCTCCCACAGGCGACGAGGTTTCCCTCGAACCTTTGTGGCCCGAGTACACGCGTTTGCCAGGCATTTCGGATGCGGCTAAACACGCGGCAACTAATGCGTGGAATGACTGAGGTTAATGAGACCGGAAACTACGAATATCAATATTTGGCGATGTCAGCGCCACCTGGAATGAACTATTTACGACCCAAAGATGGTCGGTAAAGAGGAAAAAAGTCCACCGAGTTTCCACCGCGCGCACTGAGGATCGCTCAGCGCGCCGGGACATTTTTACGGAAATCGTGTCGTTAAATGTTTCTAGCGGACTTGGGAGGCATAATACATTAAAGTACACATCCCAAGGAACATTTTAAGCCAAAAAAAGATTCTTTGAAACCGTCGGAAAAAATGTCCATTTCGATTCTGTGTGTCCATGTAGCACAATCTTATTCTATTACCATACTTGGACTTTATTTAAATGACCGCAATAAAAATAATATATTAACAATTTACTAAGATCTAAAACTGAGAACTCTATGTAGATTGGTTTATTGTGTACGGCTTTTAATCGGTGCAATTGGATCGTGACCTGGTTCTTAGTAAAAATTGAGCAACAGTTGAAATTTAATTTTGCAATTAAACTTTTCGCGCCTTTGCGGTGATCGATATCTTCCCAAAGATTAATTAGTTTAAAGGCCCCCCTACACGACCAATAATATTGACAGTAAAAATACTGACAATATTTGCTTCATTCTCCATCAGTATTTTCAACCTTACACGATCATTCCAAATCGTCATTATTTTCTTGAGTATTGTCCTAGTAGTCAACATGAGCACTATGGATTCTCGACAAAAAGCGTGTTTGGCCATAATTTTGGCTTGTGCTGCTAATAAGCGTGTGAAACACAACAGATGGGTCAAAGACTAGCCAAAAAAACGTGAACAATTCTCTCACATGTTTGTTCTTAAGTAAATTCTCAAGACAGATGCAGATGATTACAAAAACTATTTTCGAATGAGCGATAATTTATATAATAAATTATTGTCAATGCTAAAACCGTTTTTGCAAAGGCAAGCTACAAATATGAGACAATGTATATCAGCTAAAGAAAGATTAGCTGTCACATTACGATATCTAGCTACCGGCATACAATTTGAAGACCTAAAATTTTCAGTGATCAGTGCATTCCATAAAAACGATTTAAATCGTAGGTAATTAGTATAATTTGTTTCCATATGATCTACCTCCATTTTTTAATTTTAGGATTGAACATTTCAGAATTATTAATAATAAACCTTGTCAGAAACGAAATTTTTTATTTTAATGCAAATGTTGAAGTAAGAAAAAAGGACGAATTTTTCTTAACAATTAAAAAAAACACAAGTATTTATATAATAAGTATACAATAAAAAATTATTATAAAAGTTATTAAAGATAAAAATTGGTTAGTTTCATTTATTAATTTAAATCCCATATTGCTTCACATGTAGAGTTTTGGATTTCCAAATAAGGGTTTGGAAACGGGGGCGGTGGGGAATTTACCCAACTATTATTGGTTCCAGAACTGGTAGAAAAATTAGAATAGTATGGACTTGGCGTTGCGCGTTGGTAATCTTCATTAATTTCACTGAATGACGATGTAAAGTTCCTTGGGAAGCTTCAAAAAGAATGTCATTTACAGCTTTTTCAGCAAAAGCTCTTTGCTGCGGTTTTAAAGTTTCTAATTTATCACCCCATGCCATGAGAATTGCGGGCACAGGCTTTTCTGGTTTGTTGGTTGACTCTAAAATGGAACATGTCTTTTGTAAATGCTCATTTTGTGAGGATGATTTTTCTTGTTCCTTTTCTGCACCGTTTTCTTCCACAACCGTATCATCAGAAACCTGAAATAATACATATACTTTTAGGTAAATTCGCATAATAAAAATATATATTTTTTTCATTTTCAGTTTCCTACAACCGCGGAAGAGTGGACTAATATCGCTGCTGGTTTTGAAAGACGCCATAACTTTTACAACACTTTGGGTGCAATTGACGGAAAGCACATTGCTATCAAGAAACCAGATCACTCGGGTTAAATGTATTACAATTACAAAGGATTTTACAGTATTGTATTGTTAGCTCTGGTAAACGCTAATAAGGAGTTCATTATGATAGATGTTGGCATTAACGGAAAGATATCAGACGGGGGGGGGGGTCTTTTTTTTATTCTAAATTTGGTGAACTAATGGAACAAGGTCTTAATTTACCCGAAGCAACTACTTTGCCCAAAACGGATGAACTGTATCCATACATTTTTGTGGGAGACGACGCATTTGCATTGCATGTTCATCTAATGAAACCATACTCATGCAATTGTAGAAAACGCATTTGGGATTTTGGCCACTAGATTTGGTGTTCTTCAGAAACCTATAAGTTTAGAGCCATCTAAGGCAATATTAATAACCATGGCATGCTGCTATCTGCACAACATTCTTGCAAAGGAAAGCCATCAAGCATCAAGCGTACTTCAGTGGACAAGAAGAAAAACAATGTTGAACAGTTTGTTGGTTTAGAGAGCACTCTGGTAAGAAAGTTAGAGATAAATTTTGTAATTACTGTAATACTGAAGGCAAAAATATGTAAAAAGTGTAATTGAATCATTGTTTGAATTAATAATATAATTATGTTTCGGATATAATATTTTTTGGCACTTTTAATACCTATCTAATATTTGTTTTCACTTTCTTGGGGTAGAAAGGGAGGGGATGGCATAAATGATTATGCAAAACAAATATGAAGGCATTCAAAAAACAATCGGGATATCTACATTACTACTAGTTAAATGAAATTAAAAACATATAACAAATACAAAATTAAAAAAAATGGGCGACTTAATTAATATGATTAATAATTAAATCAAATTAAAAAAGTTATGGTTTACAAACAGAAATAGTTTACAATATTGTTAATTTGGACAAAATGCATGTATTAGTTCTAATAGTGGATTATTTAACTAACTTAAATCAAAATTAATTTGTTTTCATGGTTTTTCATTTCGATTGTTTCCAACATATTTGTATTGTTGATTGAAAATCCATGAACTGTGTTAACTATTGATATGAAACATATTGTGTTCCAAATGTACATTTAGTTAATAAAAGAAATTTGTGAAAAAAGTGCTAATATTTTGAATACTATTATTTTCGGGGTGGATCGTCTTTAAACACTTTGTTTTTCTTTTCTATAACCTCTTTATTCACACACCACACTTGCTTACAATACGGGCTTCTTACTACAACTGACAGGTTAGAGCAAAAAACGGATATGGCGCACTACGCAGTTTCACATATCGGAGGTAGATGGCGCAGTACACCGCGGGATATTTGAATGCAAACCTCAACACGCCCCTTTTGCATTCAAACTCATAATGAAATATCAAAAAATTAAAAAAAAAAATTATCCTAAAGTTAAACATACAATTCTAACTATCTAAACCTATGCCTAAAAATAATCATAACAATATATCTTATTGCAATTTTAGAAGTTCCCTAAATCTAGTAAATTTTTCCTTGCCTAGCGCTTTAGTAAATATGTCGGCAATGTTTAAGTCTGTATTTATTTTGACAATCTCGACCATCTTGTCCCTACAATTTTGATGTACATAGTGATACTGAACTTCTATGTGTTTAGATCTTCTGGTCATGTTGCCGTTATTGGCTATTATAAATGCGCCCAAATTGTCTTCATATATCTTAATAGGGTTAATTATTAGTACGTTAAAAACAGTTTCTAACATCCCTTTTACAAAAACAATCTCGGTTACCGCATCAGATAACGCTATGTACTCAGCAGCAGTTGAGGATTTTGTCACTGACTTTTGTTTACATGATTTCCATACTATGGTGTTACGATAAAGTCTTATTATGTAACCTGATGTCGATTTTCTGTCTACAATGTCACCTGCCCAGTCCGCATCAACAAAACAATCAACAATTTCACTTGTATTAGACCGAGTGAATGTTAATTTCAAACTTTTTGTTAAATATAGGTATTTTAATACTCTCAAAGCATAGTTGAAATGCGTTTTGTTATAACCGTTCTGAAGACGACTAAGGTAGTTTACGCTGAAGGCAATATCAGGTCTTGTTCCTGAACTAATATATAATAGTTCTCCTATAATGTTTTTATATTTTATGTATGAATCTACATTTTCAGTAGGTTCAAGTTTAAGGTTTATTTCCATTGGAGTTGAGTATAGCTTAGCGTTTACTATTGAATATTTCATTGCAAGGGACTCTATGTATTTTTCTTGGCTTAAAGTAGTTGTATTGTTATTTATATTATGATTAATTTCAATGCCTATATAATTACTTATAGATCCTAGATCTTTCATTTTAAATCTGTTGGTCAAATGGTTTTTTATTTCTATGATTTTTGGTCGATCATTACAACAAATAAGTAAATCGTCGACAAAAATGAGAATATAGATTTGAGTAGTTTCTTCTCTTTTTACATAAAGGCAATAATCGTAACTGCATCTTTCAAATTTTAAATCTGTGACAAAATTATGAAAACAATCATACCAACACTTTGGACTTTCCTTAAGACCATATAACGATTTGTTTAATTTATAAACTTTATCAGATCCATCTTCAAAACCTGGTGGTTGATTAACATAGACTTCCGAGTTAATCTTACCATTCAAAAAGGCTGTTTCGACATCCATTTGGTCGATATATAGTTTGTTTTGACATGCATATGACAATAATATTTTTAGAGTTTCTGTTTTTGCAACAGGAGAATATGGATCTCCTATATAATCGGTTTGTTGGAAACCTCTTACTACCAATCTAGCTTTAAATATGTTATTTGATTTTATTTTATAGACCCATTTTACATCAATAGATTTTTTGTTTTCTGGTTTTCTTACTAAAGTCCAACTTTCATTTTCCTTTATACATTCTAATTCTTTGTTCATAGCTTTTGACCATTCTTCTGCCTCTTTACTATTCATTGCTTCATAAAAACTTTTTGGAGTTTCTACATTACAGTAATTTACACTTACATTATAGTTTATAAAATTGTTATTATGATATCTTGGGTTTGGGTTTCTATTTCTTACTGGTCTTTGATTTTCTCTATAGTCTTGAATTATCGGTTCGGTTTTATTAATTGTGTTATCATTATTTATTTCATCGTGTGTTTCATTTACACTATTTTCGTTTGTACTATTTTCATTTTCACCATTTTCATTTTCTAAACCAATGTATTTTATATTTTCATCTGTAACATCGACATGCCTAGCGTGAATTATTTTATTATCTATCAATACTTTATATCCTACATCTGTATACCCCAACAATGTACCGAGCTTAGCTTTATCATCCCACTTAGAATGTCTTAATGTGTCTGGTGTTCTTACAAAAATTTTGGACCCATATAATTTTAAGTATTTTACGTTAGGTTTGACCTTAAAAAATATTTCATAAGGTGTTTTGAGTTCTTCGGTATTAGCCAAGGATCTGTTTTTTAAGTAAGTAGCCGCTGTGATAATTTCAGGCCAGTATTTCCTATCTACAGCTGCTTCATTTAATAAACATCGAGCAGTGTCCATTATAGTTCTATTGAATCTTTCTGCCACTCCGTTTAATTCGTGAACATACGGAGGACAGGCTGCAATTATTATACCTTTTTCTTTAGCAAAATCATTTACTTGTTTATTTGTGTATTCTTTTCCATTATCGCAACGAATTGTTTTTACTCTTTTACCAGTTATGTTTTCTACTAAATTTACATATTCTTTCAAACAATCAAAAACTTCTGATTTACATTTAATTGTGTATACTTTGGCTAGTTTACTGAAGTCATCTATAAATGATACAAAATATTTTTCGCCCCTGTATCCTACAGTGTTGTGGGGACCATGAACGTCCGTGTGTATAATTTGCAATATTTCGTTTGCTTTTGATCTATTATTATTAAATGGCAAATTGCTTAACTTGGATTTAATGCATATAGCACATTTTAATTCTTCTTTTTCAATTGCTGAAGGCAAACCCACAAGTAGTTTATTGCTGATTATTTTTTCTAAGTAATTGAAATTTACATGCCCTAGTTTTCGGTGCCAAATTTCTCTTTCCGACATTTTGTTGTCATTTGTTACTATGTAGCTGTTGTTTGTATAAGTGTCATTGTTTAAATAACTATATAATTTATATAAACCGTTTTCCTTGTTGGCTATTGCAATTAATGTATTATTTTTATTATAAATTTTTGCTATATTATCGTGTGAGTGAATGAAATTATTGTCGGTTACTTTTGCATAACTTATCAAGTTACTTTTCATTTCCTTAATATAAAATACGTTTTTTATAGTTACATTGTGGTAATCGTCTCCTACTTTAAATTTTAAATTTACAGTACCTATTTTAGTAGCGTTTAATATTTTACCGTCACCCAATCTTACTTTGATGGGGTTTTCAAAAATCTCATAACTACTAAATAATTTTTCGTCGTTTATTATGTGGTCTGTGCACCCGCTATCCAAAATAAATGCAGTTTGATCGGACTTTCTGACATTGAAGACATTTGAATCGACATCGACTACAAACACATTACTACACTCCTCAACCACATACCTTTCCATGATGTTTGCGTTATTGCGACTTGGAGGACCTCCTTGAAAGCCTCTTCTTTGGAATCGCCCTCTGGTTCGGTTGGCCCGTCGATAAGATTGGTTTGCCCCTCTGTACGACTGGTTGGACCCTCTGGACTGGTTGGCCCCTCTGGACTGGTTGGCCCCTCTGAACTGGTTGGCCCCTCTGAACTGGTTGGCCCCTCTGGACTGGTTGAACCCTCTGTAGTTTTCTGGTTCCTGTGGCGCGTACCAACAGTCTCGTGCAAAATGTCCTCGTTTTTTGCATATGTAACACTCCAGACCTTGGGTATTGAAGGCACTGGCATACTCTGTTATACCTTCGTTTGTAATCGAAACTGCCAACAGCTTTGCTTTTAGGTAGGCAGTATTTCTTTCGATTTCGGGCAGCACATCTATTAAGTCGCCTAGATGGCTGAATCTTGCAGGCAACGCTTTTAACATGTAATTTAGTAGCTCCTGTTCGGATACTGTTGCCCCTGCTTCTTTTAGTTCGTTGGTCTTCTTTTCAAAACAGTTTATGAACTCCTGGGCGTTGCTATATTGTTCTAGTTTTATACTATCCAGCTCGCTTCTCTTCAGTATTTGAAGCGATGTGGATTTCCCGGAGTACATCTTGTCTAGTTTTTTTTATAATGTCGTACGCACTGTCAAAGTTTTTGATATGCTCCAGTTGGCGATTGCTTAACGTCGCATATATATAGTTAATGGCTTGTATATTTTTCTCCGCCCATTCTTCAGCGTTGTCTGAGGCAATCATTTTTCTTTCTGTAGTCATCTCTACCTTTTTTAATTTTAGAAACATTATCATACGTGCTCGATAGCTGGCATAATCGGCGCCATCAAATGTGGGGACAAATGTCGCCGTACATGCCATGATGTTAATCTTCTTTTTTCTTGCCTTTAATAATCAATCTATTATTTTCACTTGTATGGTGCTCTTCTTCTTCTCCAACCACGCTCTGCTACCATATTATTTTCGGGGTGGATCGTCTTTAAACACTTTGTTTTTCTTTTCTATAACCTCTTTATTCACACACCACACTTGCTTACAATACGGGCTTCTTACTACAACTGACAGGTTAGAGCAAAAAACGGATATGGCGCACTACGCAGTTTCACATATCGGAGGTAGATGGCGCAGTACACCGCGGGATATTTGAATGCAAACCTCAACAAATACAATTTACGATAATAATATCTTCAAGTAACTCGAGAAATATATTTCTAAAATTATGCGTGTTCACGTACTAACCTTTGCTGAATCACCTGGTGAATCATTAGGGTAAACTGCAACTACCGGGATTTCAGTGCCATGCAGAAATTTTAAAGCGTAATATTTCCAGCATGTGGGAACATAAACTTCTTCCGCTCCCACTCCACTACGCTGTGACTTCTCAATTTTTTTAACTCTTTTCTAAAATTTGATCTTTGATGGCCTAAATATTGAAGGAAAAATAAAACACGTCTTGCTCGTTTCAAGGCTAAACAGGAACTATATATATGTTAGGTTATACAAAAGTAGTACAGGGATGCTTCCGCCTAGAGGGCGGAAGCTTAGGGCGCGAAATACGAAATTACATTTTCACACTCCTCCTTAATTTCGTATTTTTAAGCCTAAACTAAAAACTAGTTTTTTATGCTTTGGTGAAGCCAAAGCCTTCGTTAATATATCCGCGATCATTTCTTCCGTAGGCATGTATTTTAAAGAAATGTCACCGCTTGCAATTGCTTGCCGAATGAAGTGATAGCGGACGTCAATGTGCTTTGACCGTTTGTTGCACACTGGGTTTTCGGCAAATTTTGTGCGCACTTTGGTTATCATTGAACAGTACAATCTTCTCGTATATGCCCATTAAGCTCTTCAAAAAATTCCGTAAAAACACAGCCTCCTTCGAAGCTTCACATATTGCCATATATTCAGCTTCGGTGCTGCTAAGCGCTACAGTGGCCTGTTTTCTACATTCCCACGAGATTGACGCGCCTGCCAACTTAAATGCGTAACCGGTATAAGACTTTCGGTCTTTTTCATTTATTGCGTAATCCGCATCAACATAACCCTCCAGTATCTTATCGTTTTTGGCAAATTCTAAGCACATTGTTTTAGTACCCTGCAAATACCGCAAAACTCGCTTTGCTTGCCGCCAATGAACCTCGCTATAACAATTATTGAACTGACTCAAATAATTTACCGCGTACGTTATGTCGGGCCTTGTTAAGATAGACAAATACATTAAAGAACCTATCAATCTTTGATACGGCAACTTTGGGTCGCAAACGCTTTGCTCTTCGCCAACAAGCTCGCTTTTATTTAAGGGTGTATCTACCGGTTTACAGTCCTGCATATTAAATCTATTCAATACATCATCTATGTATTTTTCTTGGTCTAAAGTGATTTTATCTTCATCTCTTCGACCCTCATACCGAGGCAACTTTTCAGTTCACCTAAATCTTTTATTTTAAATTTTCCACTCAATTTTTCTTTTAAAAATTTGGTTTCTGATTCTGAGTTAGAAAAGATGAAGAAATCATCGACATACACGGCCACTACGACTATATTATCTTTACCCTGCTTTGAAAATACACACGGTTCATGTACATTTGTTACAAAATTCAAATCATTTAAGAATAACTCAACTTCCTTATACCAAACGCGTGAAGATTGTTTCAAACCGTAAATTGCGCGATTCAGTTTTAAAACTTTGCCGCCTTCTACATTTAAACCCTCAGGCACCTCCATGTAGACCTCCTCTTCCAGTTTACCATTTAAAAAAGCTGTAACCACGTCTAAGTGTGTGATTTTCAAATTATATTGCACTGCTAAGGCAATTAATAATCTTAGAGTTGAATGTCTGACTACTGGGGAGAATGTCTCATGGTAGTCAATGCCTGGTTTTTGACTAAAACCTTTAGCTACTAGCCACGCTCTAAAAATAACATTATTGTCGCTTGTTTTCTTTTTAAATACCCACTTGCACTTTACTGTCTTTTGACCATTTGTTAGGTCTACTGCACTCCACGCACTGTTATCTTGAAAACTTTGCAACTCACTTTCCATCGCAGCTTTCCATTGGGCACTGTGCGGGCCTTCTAGCGCTTCCTCGACTGTAGTAGGGTCTTCGACGTCTCTCACTGAATTTGTAGACTCTTCTATGGCAAGATATGTTACGTAGTCATCATATGTTTTCGGTTTCCTTGCTCTCTCTGATTTTCTTATGGGTTCTTCGGGAAGTTCCATCGAATCAGCAGGAATATATTCTTCATCTGACGTATCGGTGACCTGAGACGTTGACGTAGCATCTAAAAAAGTATCATTTTATTATTTTCAATGTCATGATTGGTTTCTTGTTCGAAAAAATATTCTTGAACATTTTTAGAACTTGGTTTTTCCATTATTCTTACGTCCCTACTGACTATAACATCATTTGTTTCAGGGTTATGCAGTCTGTACCCTTTTGCCACTTCTGAAAAACCAACCAATTTAAGTTGAATGGATTTCTTGTCCCATTTTCTTCTTTTTTCTTTTGGTATATGGGTCATAGCTACGCTTCCAAATGTTCTTACGTGTTTTAAATTTGGTTTTCGTCCGTAAAACATTTCATAAGGTGTCTTTGGTAGATTTGTGACTGCAGACCTATTTCGCAAATAACAAGCTGTGTTGACAGCTTCAGCCCAAAAACTTTTTTCCATTTCCGCTTCGAATAACAAACACCTGGCCTTCTCCACTAACGATCTATTTAATCGTTCTGAACGTCCATTTTGCTCTGGAGTATACGAGGTAGATCTTTGATGCAAAATACCTTCTTTTTTCAGATAACTTTCAAACTTGGAGTTTATATACTCTTTGCCGTTGTCTGACCTTATAGATTTGATGGATTTTTCTGTTTGTTTTTCAACAAAATTCTTAAATTCTACAAACTTGTTGAACGCTTCGTCCTTGTGTTTTAAAAAATACACAAATGAGATTTAGCTGAAGTCGTCCTGGAACTCTAGGTAGTATCTTGAGCCACCAATTGAAGGTGTTTCCAGTGGCCCTGCCAAATCGGTGTGTATAAGTTCTAAAATTTCTGTCGCTCTGCTTTGCGACCTGCCAAATTTCATACGACACTGTTTTCCTTCACAGCATACCTTGCAGTTTGTCAAATTAATGTTTGCTGTACCCTTGTAGTTGATGCCATCCACCAGTGAATTTTTCATTAATTCTAAGGCACTAGAATTTATATGGCCTAGTCTTCGGTGCCATAACTCTGCATCACACGACGACGTTGTTTCGCACCATCTTTTAAACATGCTTTGGCAATACATGTTCCTTTTCCATTGTAAATAAAGCAATTCAGTCCTTCGAACACAACTTTATTTCCTTTGCTTACTAGTTTGCTGACTGATAGCAAATTCGTTGTCAATCCTGGAACGTACTGTACATCTTTAACTTCCACTTCATAGTTACCATTAACTTGAGTTACGATTTTGACATCACCACCACATTCCACATGTAATTGTTCGTTGTTAGCTGCGGTAATATTATTCACAGTTGGTTTTCTTTTCTTTTCGAGCCAGTTATCATTACATGTTAGATGTATGCTGGCCCCCGAGTCCACATACCACTCGCCTTTGTTGAAAACACCACTGGAAAACACTGCACTAAATGCATTTCCTTTTTGCACACTCTGACTGTTTTTTAAATTGCACTTTGAAGCAAAATGGCCCGGTTTTTTACATATAAAGCATTTGAGTTGTTTTTTTGATTTGGCGCCATCTTGAGGCTTTGCCTGACTATAACGCCCCTTCTGCCGACAATTGGTACTAAAAAATGCTCCACTAGCGCCATCTTCCGGTAGATCTTCCAACTGCATGTCGAGGAGCTTTGTCTTCACAAGATCTGTAGATATTTGTGTGTTGGAATGTTCTAAAGCCATTAACATTGGCTCGAAACGTTTCGGCAACCCCGCCAGCAACATAGAACCTGCCAACTCATCGTCGATATTTAGGCCAATTTTTTGTAGCTTTTGTAACTTCTCCATCATTGTGTTGACGTAGACCTCCATTTTGTCAAAATGCTCAAGTTTCATGCTCATGACTGTTCGCAACAGCCCCAACTTTCTAGTAGATCCTTCACTGTCGAATGCCTTTTTCAGGTTTTCCCAAACCTCCTTCGCTGTAGACTAATTCTTTACGTGCACATATACACTCGGATCTATGGTTAAGACAAGCTTTGTCTTGGCTTTTCTTAAATTTTCTGGGTTTATTTCGGTGCCCTCTATGCACCCTGTCAAATCTTCATGTTCGAGAAAATTCTTGACGGCAAACGCCCAGTCTTCGTAATTTTCTCTGCCAACTAAACGGGGCAATAAAATAATTGCCATTTTTGTGTTTTCTGTTACAGCCTTTGCCACGTGGTACCACTATCACTTTTCACAATTTCGCCGGGAAACACTTTCACAATCGCGAAAATACACCTCGCGCACTACTGAACAGTCTATTCACTTCAATTCTAGGGTACTGGGCCCATAACCTGTTGAAGGATGGCCTAAATATTGAAGGAAAAATAAAACACGTCTTGCTCGTTTCAAGGCTAAACAGGAACTATATATATGTTAGGTTATACAAAAGTAGTACAGGGATGCTTCCGCCTAGAGGGCGCAAGCTTAGGGCGCGAAATACGAAATTACATTTTCACAGTTATCACGTTTAGCCTCTTTATTTAAAAAAAATAACAAGTAGCATTATTCCGTCTAGTTCGGTTCATATAAGAACTACTACCGCTATTCCACAATTCTGGTAAAGTTTCATACAATTCTATAAATTGCATCATTTTTTTTTTCTTCTGGTAACTCGCCCTCTTCTACTGAATTATCAATTAATTCTTCATTTATAATTATTGAATCATCTGTATCATTTACAACCATTTTTAATAAATTTTAATAATTTAATTTCAAATCGACACAAAAAACAAAGATGTGTGAAGAGAACGATAGATGTGAACAGACAGGCACTCACTAAATACTGAGGTATTGCATCACTTTTGGGGCGTGGCCAAATACTGATGCTGCGATATCAAAATATCCGGATATTCTTCAATATTCTCATCACTCTATCAGTATTAACCCTACACGATCAATAATACTGTCATATTTTACAATAATGTCAGTATTATGACCCTGTAGGGGCCCCTTAAAATCAATCTACACGCTTATATATATTTTCCATCTTGCCAAAAACCGAATTGTTCATTAATTTATAAAATCTCTCTCGAAATCGTTTCTAGCAGCCTGCCTCATTGAAGTGTTTTAAGCAATGTACCTTTATAACCAGACTAGATTACTTAAAAGTTATTACTCGGTGAATTTGAATTAATTTTAAACCGTTTCTTAATGCTTGTTTCAAATTTTGGTAATGAATTATATATTTGGTTTTATTGTTTTGAATTTGGAATTAATTTATCATAGTATCGGTAAATTTTTAAATGGGTGGTATGAGGTTTTCCGCGAAAAAAGGTAAATCGTTGTGTAGATTATGAATTTTTTCGGGATACTTAATGGCAACTTCCAAACAGTATCTCGTTAGTGAATCATCAGGAATGTTTAGCACGTCAAACGTTTCAATTCCCGCTGGGGTCAGCCATTTAAAGGCCGCGTACGGTAACATTTGTGGCATTGCCCATTCGTACAAATTGTTTGCGTTAAATATTAAATATGTCGATAATTTTGTAATGTCATACTTACTATACGTAAAGAGCATTTGTAACGCTCTTTCCTTGTCGAATGAAATCAGCTCGATGACTTACCTCGGCTACCTTCAGTGAAGAAGGGGGGCGGGTCTAGATGGAAGTAAGGGCGCCACGAGTTCTTTAAAAAAAACTAAAATCCTGCGAGAAAACGTCTTCGGAAAAACTCGAAACCGGGATGAAAAAAAAAGAAGAAAGCCGACGTAACGTATAACTGGTTTATTTGACGACGAAACCCAAATAAACATAAAAAAAACAACTCAAGTTAAAAATTAAATATGTAAATTTAAACAACAAAAAGGAAAACGGTTTGCAAATAAAATAATAAATGGTCAATGAAATTGCAGTTAGCTCTAAATTTCTTACAAAAAATTTTTCTATCGTGCACGTTAGAATCACAGTGTATTTACAAATATTAAAGAATAATAAAATAATAACAGTAGTAATGACAATAATAACAATAGTTATGTTAATAATATTGCAAATAATACTAGTAATAACGACAATGATAATAATAATAGCAGTGATAGTAATATTGAATATTAAAATACTAATGACGATAATAATAATGGTAGTAATAATTATATTGAAAATAATATTAGTAATAATGACGGTAATAATAATAGTAGCAATACTAATATTGAAAGTAATAATAATAATAATGACGATAACAATAAAAGTAGTAATACTAATTGAAGATAATATGAATAATAATGACGATTTTAAAATAATGAAAATAATATTAGTAATAATGTCGGTAACAATAAAAGTAGCAATACTTATATTGAAAGTAATATTAATAATAATAATGACGGTAACAATAATAGTAGTGGTACGAATATTGAAAATAATAATAATTAATAGGGAATGCTAAATAATTGAAATTAAATAATATATAAATTAACAACTGAAGGGCAAATCAAAAGTGTCAATAATAAAACAAAACAAAATTACGCCCGAAGGGCTGACGGAACAGCACAGCCATTTCTCGCGCTCGCGCAAAAAAAAAAACTGATAGCGCGTGACCGAAATGGCTTGACAGATAATTCGAAAATTAATAATTTTAATTTGATCTGCCCTTATATCCTGTCCTACATCCTCTCATCTAGGATTTCCCTCGATGCGGAACGTCTCCAGAAAATATCAGTCTCTCTCGATAGGCGGAACGGTAGCAGGACCAAAAAAAAAAAAAATAACGACCACGCCGTCACCAGGATGATGTTCAGAAAACCTTAGGCCGGTCAAATACGGGGTTGGGTGGCGCGAATTTACTGTTAAATGACAAAATCACAGTTAAACGACGAATGAACATTTAATTAAAACGGAAAAGTAAAACCAAATTACCTTATTCGCCTTTTCCCCAATCGCAAAAAAAACTCGAGGCTATCACCAAAATCCCGTTGCAAAACGGCGGTATGGGCACATCAAAAGCAAGCGGAGCTTCTGGACACTACTTAACCCACTAATGTAATAGCACTTTGAAGAAAACTGACTAAATACGCAACCAATAATAACATGCGTTTTAATCCATCGGAATGTCGATGATCAATTCCCAAAAATGAAGAAGAGGTCGCTAATCACAGACGAGGCTGCGAATAGGATTGCCTACGATGAACTACTATAAATGAATTTTATTTAACCGGGAAAATTACTATTGAACCAAATTTGGATAAAACATAACAACTATGAATGCGAATAATAATGATGTCGTAGGGCAGAAATATAACGTTACACATTGACTTATGCCACCTCTTATCCCTTTACGTATAAAATGATGCATGTTTATGTCTGTCAACAATTTGTTACCGGCGATCTACCTTGATCGTCGATAACAATGCTTATTTATTAATTCAAATCGCGCGATATTTTAAATTCAAAACGTGTCAAATGGACGTTAATGAGTTATGGTACGATTCGGCGTAAAAATGCGTACCAAACATTAGAAATCTGGTGCCCAGACGGCAGATTCAGGCAAGACAATTGGAGCCATAAAGGAAGCAAATTCCGGAGAAATAGAACAAAGGAGCCATTCGTCACGTCCACGACACGTTTCCCTAAATTATACCACCAAATCGGTGTAATCGTCAATTACACCGCGAATCGACTCGCGACCCCTATGAGGCCTCGAAAATCACGGAGACGACGTCGTGGTCAATAAATTGACATCTCACATGAGCTACTTTTATACATAGGTAGTGGATTACTACAAATCATGAGAGATGATGCTCATATGCACATGCAAATAGTTGTATATATAATTAGCTAGTATAAGAAAGTTTTATGTATAAAAGGATTTCTTTTCCTTCTAGTAATTTATTAATTCATTATAATAATTACTGATAATGATACCGGTACCGCCATCTAGTGGTGGGCGAGTAAACAGTACGAGTAAACAGTACTCATCCCCTACCACTGGCTTTTTCAAAAAAAAAAAAACCCCTTATAAGTTTCCTTGGCTCGCCAAAAATTATCAATCGTCCACTTCGTGGTTATTCCTTAAATAAGTCAGTTGACTTCGGGTTTGTTCCCTAAATACGTCGTTTTGACCTTTTGCTCGGTACCGTAAATCGTTTGTACAATAGTTTTATATTTGTTTAATTTTCTTTTCTTAATTATTTTTGTGAACTTGATTTTCTTTTGTTCTTATAGTAATTTGTGTCCGTGTTTGTTAATTTTTTTGTGTTAATTGTTTATTGATTATTATTAATTTAATACATTACCGTTTAATTAATCTTTCGTTTGTTTTAATAACGGTTCTCTGCCACTGCCACGAGACCAGTACCGCTGACCGAGCGCAAGTACACCTATTTTCTTTTGCTCTACCATTGACACCTTCGCCTGCAGCTAATCGATAGTTACTCCAAGAAGAGCCTGGCTTACCTAAGCTATTTTTATTATTTTTACCATTCGGCCTCCCTCGCGTGTATCAAGTGGCGCCCTAACTTAGTGGCTGTTCATACCCACGCCCTGAAGTATTTCTTTACATACCGGTACTAATTTGTTATAATTTGGTCCGCACTTGTGTCGTGTAACAAGTAGCGCCGTTATGTGTTTTACAATTATACCTACTTCCTGATATATATCCTAATTTAGTGGCTAATCAAATTCACACTTGATATTTACTTTTTTTGGTGTGGTCAATTATTTAGTTAAATTATTATTATTTTAAGTGTAATTCTTTCATTTTATTTTAAACATAATCAATTCTCATTAAGTATAACTTCATTTTACTATTATTTTTCTCTTAATAATAATAAATTTTTAACTTAATTTTATCTATACTCAAATTTCATTTATTTTTAATAAAAGCGGTTAGGTTTTGATTTAATAGTTATTAATTTTTTCCATTATTTTATGCAAGTTACTTAATTAATATTCGATAATTATTTTTGTCGCGTGATCAAATCTCGTCTCTCCAACTAATTCGTTTTTCCTCAACTGTACGAATTTTATTATTGCACGTTTAATAATACTGTTTATATTACACCCAGACTGGCATCATTATTTCTGCACTAATTTTTTTTCTAGAGTATTCGACCTTGTTTTGATTTATAAATTGATCGATATTTGTGTTGGAATATTTACTGCATGTCTCTGTTTCAGGGCGGTATATATTGTGCTGATTTGTTTTTTTTTTTAATTTTTTTAAATTTTTTCTTCACTGTGTGCAGAGTGTGTCAATCGATATTTCTTTAAACAGCCAACAACGAGATTGAGATTCGATAGGGGCCGAGAACGACTACAATTTTTTGTTTCTTTTTTTGAACGTTTTTTTTTTCAACAAATAACAGCAATGTCCATTCGCAATAGCCTGCAATACTCACGCTCCAACTCTTGTCTTGGAAATTTACCAGCAGTGGCCGTAGCTAACGAAATCTATCGACTCCTGGATGACAGGGAAGACTAAATTGCGGGAGAGTGGACCGAAAGGAGGCTCCTTCAAGAGGGAGAATTTCGCACTCAAGAAGCCGCCCAGTCGACAACGAACTCACTCGAGAAATCAGACGACTCTGTGAATACCTGGTGAATCGGGATGATCTCTATCGGGAGAGGGACTCAGGAAAACAGGAAATCAACCATCAAGCAACAATGATCTCGTTGGTGTAATTAAACAGATGCGCGAGTACCAACAAGCGCAAGATAGGCGGTTAATGGAGTACCTGCAGGACCGCGACAGAGAAGTTCGACGTATACTCGAGAATGAAAGAAACGACTTGCAGCGGCCGAATTACAATTAAATCGCCTTGTCGTACCTGCCGCTTACCAACAAAAACACAAACGAACGTCCCACACACAGACAATTCCACGTTCAGTGCCGCCGATATAGACGCTCAGTGTAGACGTAACCCCGCGAACAAGTCCGTTAAGATTGCGCTAATTACAATCCCAAGTATTATCAATAATAAAACGTTCACGTGTTTGCTCGACCTCGGCGCCGGACAAAATTACATACGACCTGGCATCGCTTCTTATGTAATACCAACGAAGATGCAGGCTGATTTGGCCGATCAATACGCAACCGCAGAAATAACCGCAGTAGCGCGTCTTGATTTTACGCTGAGAATATCCACCTTTCACGAAGAGTTCCTTCAAATGCCTAATCTGCACTACGAGGCAAAATTGGGGCTGGAATTTTTCATGAAGTACGATGTCGTAATCGACTGTAGTCGGATACCGACACAGACGCTTACAAGCCGCCCCCTAATCTCGATCATGGATTCACTGACAGGACGGAAACTCAATTCAAGGAATTGGTGGAACGATTCAGTAAGATACCGCGTCAATCCCAATAAAAAACAGTAAATCCTGCTGGTCGATTTCCATCACCGAATTTCTTAAACAAGGCATCATTGAACCTTCAATCAGCCCCTACAAGAACGATTGGGGACGCAATCGTTCTTGTGCAGAAAAAGACGGTCAAAATCGCTTCTGCATCGACTATCGCAAGGTCAACGAGGTGACGACGTCAGAACTAACACCGATGCCCGTCATTCAGGAAGCGCTTCGTGATCTTGGTAATGCTCGCATATTTTCCACGTTAGACCTTAAAAGCGGATATTGGCAAATAGGGATGGAGGCCATATCATAACAATATACTGCTTTTAGCACTCCTGATGGCGGTCGTTACCAGTTTCGAGTGATGCCGTTCGGTTTGAACTACTACTACTACTACTACTTCCAAAGAATGATTTCGCAGTAAGTCCTCTCTGGCATATTACATGACTTTGCCATGGTGTATCTGGATGACATCATTGTGCTTTCCAGAACGCCAGAAGAGCATCTTCGACACCTAGCACTCGTGTTTGAGAGATTAGAACGATACGATCTGCGACTGGGAGTAGAAAAATGTACATTCGGCAAGGTATCAGTCGAATATTTCAGTCGGCGAAATACCAAACCCCGACACAATCTTTCCGCCAACAATAAATGTAATGGTCCCTCCAGTTGCGAATGTAGTAGCAGAAGCCCAAGCCGAAGACGAGGAAACCCAGTGGAAGATCCAATTCATCACAGATCCGGAGAATCCAGTAGGCGAAGCAGTGAGACGTTCCCTAGAATCAGTAGACGGACTGCTGTATCATCAACCAACTGACGAATACGATAGAACGCTTTACGTTCCACTTGCGGCCCGACCACGAAAATTATATGCGCTCCACGACGATACAACACATTCAAGCCGCGATGAGACAGTAAGGAGCATTCGATCGCGTTACTTTTGGCCCAACATGCAATCGGAAATCAGAAATTACGTATCTGATTGCCTTATATGCATCGCCACGAAGCGCGGATAACGTCAGAAGGCCGCGCCGCGTAAAGCTCGCATTCCTACCGCCTCTTTCCATACGGTAGCAGTGGATCTTGACGGACCTTATCCAGAGACCCGACCTAGAAAAAGAAACATCTTAGTGGTAACCGACCTGTTTACAAAATGGGTGGAAGCCTTCGCCATCGGTAGAGCCAGTACCGAAACCATTCTCCGAATATTAGAAGAGCATGTTTTCCACAGATTCGGTTACCCTAAGACAATTATCAGCGACAGCGGCCCTCAATTTGGTTCAAAAAAATGGAAAAAGCAGTGTGAACAATGGGACATTGCAACTCATTATACGCCCGTCTACCATCCACAGGCCAACCCCACTGAGCGCAGAAATCAAGAGTTGAAGAAGCGAGAAACACTGCCGGATTTGCGGCCAAATGGCTTGGCCCATATACAATCCGCGATCGGATTTCCAACTACGTTTATCGCGTCAATCGGGGTGGTGCTATCGTGCGCGTCCATTCAGATGACATACGGCCAGCACCGGGAAGAGCCGCCCCTGCCCGCCAAAGACGACGCCGCGTGGAATCCCCTGCTCCTTCTGAATGAGTTTGCAGACAACCGACGAACCTGCCCTGCCCGGCGCCTCCACCTACAACCAGGGAACGCGTACGTTCGTTTACACAGTGATGTTTGTATCCGCGAAAAGACGCTAAACCGATAACAATAGACACTCTAGAACCGCCGGGCCTTTTGACCCCGGATTGTGAAACTAATGTAATAGATGCTCTCGAACGACCAGGCTTTGCGACCCTGGATAGTGTAATAAACATTTAGTGTAAATATTTCTCCGATGTATATAAACATTATTACTCTACGGGTTAAGAGTGCCATCGAGGATAACCCATGATGTCGCGACGGTTATGTTTCGGCCACCGTCTTAATAGGAGAATCCGATGCCGTTCGTCGCGTTTTTCCGACCTGGATTATTCTAAGGCAAAAAGTTGCAAATTTAAAAGACGTCGTAACACCTTCCAGCCATCCAGTTACCTGACAATGGGCACCTCAAAACAACAACTACCCATTGTGGCGCCCATCGGTCCATGAGTCATTCTCCGGGATGCCGTTCTTCTTGTCCGGAACCGACAACGAAGGCCAGAGCTCTCGTCATGGGGAACGCCGTTCGATCCCTCGTTCTCTGAGCCAAGTACTCTGCAGCTATCCAGTGCCACCGTTCGTCAGCCGCCAGTGCAGCATGATGGGCACTAAGTCGAGGTCGTTCCATATAAAAGATGCCAATACTGCTTCTTACAACCTCGACCCCGGATTCCTGCGTAAGATGACCAGAAAGCATCTCGCCCGCTCAGCAAATGGTTTTTACACAGCAGGTTTATGTAAATATTACCTCTACCAATCTACATGATCGCTTGTCGTATGTCGTATACATATTAATATATCGTCAATGTACGTCGTTGTATATATTCTTGAATCTAGATGGAATGCGAACTTCACAAATAAGCATTGTTATCGACGATCTACCTTGATCGTCGATAACAATGTTTATTTATTAATTCAAATCGTGCTTTAAATTCAATTTTTGATCTACTATTTTATATTTCATTAATTTTATAAGCATTTTTTTAAATTAAAAATGAGTTACGTTCGTAGCACATACATTGACATCTCATATTTTAGACATGTGCATATAGGATGTAGCATGTTAGATTAAGCATCATAAGATTAGGGAATTAGGGCATATGAGTAAGTCTCTCGTGAGGAACCGCTACCCAAAAAAAAATTATAAATTGCCACTACAATAACGGCCGTTATTAAATAAATATGCAGCCCAGCCGGAAACGTGTCAAACGGACGTTAATGAGTTATGGTACGGTTCGGCGTAAAAATGCGCACCAAACATACGAAATCTGGTGCCCAGGCAGCAGATTCAGGCAAGAGAATTGGAGCCATAAAGGAAGCCCTTTACAAATTCCGGAGAAATGGAACAAAGGAGCCATTCGTCACGTCCACGACACGACACGCTTCCCAAAATTATACCACCAAATGAGAAAATGAGGCCTCGAAAATCACGGAGACGACGTCGTGGCCAATAAATTGACATCTCACACGAGCTACTTTTATACATAGGTAGTGGATTACTACGAATCATGAGAGATGATGCTCATATGCACATGCAAATAGTTGTATATATAAATAGCTAGTATAGGATAGGTTTATGTATAAAAGGATTTCTTTTCCTTCTAGTAATTTATTAATTCATTATAATAATTACTGATAATGATACCGGTACCGCCATCTAGTGGAGGGCGAGTAAACAGTACTCATCCCCTACCACTGGCTTTTTCAAAAATCAAAAAGCGCCCTCATAAGTTTCCTTGGCTCGCCAAAAGTTATCAATCGTCCACTTCGTGGTTATTCCTTAAATAAGTAAATCGTTTGTACAATAGTTTTATATTTGTTTAATTCTCTTTTCTTAATTATTTTTGTGAACTTGATTTTCTTATGTTCTTATAGTAATTTGTGTCCGTGATTGTTAATTTTTTTGTGTTAATTGTTTATTGATTAATTATTATTAATTTAATACATTACCGTTTAATTAATCTTTCGTTTGTTTTAATAACGGTTCTCTATAAAACCTATAAAGTGCCACGAGACCAGTACCGCTGACCGAGGGTAAGTACACCTATTATCTTTTGCTCTGCCATTGACATCTTCGCCTGCAGCTAGTCGATAGTTCCTCTAAGGAGATCCTGGTTTACCTAAGCTATTTTTATTATTTTTATCATTTGGCCTCCCTCGCGTGTAACAAGTGGCGCCCTAACTTAGTGGCTGTTCATACCCACGCCCTGAAGTATTTCTTTACATACTGGTACTAATTTGTTATAATTTGGTCCGCACTTATGTCGTGTAACAAGTAGCGCCCTTAGTTGTTTTACAATTATAACTACTTCCTGATATATTTCTTAATTTAGTGGCCAATCAAATTCACACTTGATATTTACTTTTTTTGGTGTGGTCAAAGTGATCTATTAATTTACACAAATTATTTAGTTAAAAGTGGCACACATTTAACATTAACTACATTAGCGATTCAACAAACACAACTAAACCGAATACCCAGATTATTTTAAGTGTAATTCTTTCATTTTATTTTAAACATAATCAAGTCTCATTAAGTATAATTTCATTTTACTATTATTTTTCTCTTAATAATAATAAGTTTTTAACTTTATTTTACCTGATTCTCTTCTCCTGGTTTGATCAAAAAGCTCGATATTAACCTTTTGAGTCGAATGCTGATGACGACTCACAAACGCACAAACCTCCCATCATCCTCGAAGAATTTCGGGATATCGGGACTATTTGCACCTTCAATGACGTAAGTGGTAATGCGGACCGGAATGCAGTAGCAATTCTCTTTACGCCATCTTTATCGGTTTGGGCATGAAAAAGGAAGTTTATTATATAGCTCGTTGTAAGCTGATTAAATTACAGTAGCGTTATCTTCAACGGCGGAGGGCGGTTCTTTACCGGCACGACTTTGCTCGTTATTCGAGCCAGTCGGAGATGCTGGGCGCCTGAGTACACTCCTTCGTTTGATCCACCCTTCCGAGTTAATTTAGGAAGAACTGGGCTTCGACGTGGTCATATTTAGTAATTTGTCGGAAGCACTGGGCTTCGATGCGGTCATAATCGGTGTATTGACGTCTTTGCGGTTGACTTGCTCTTTAAGAGCAGTTAATTCGACGGCTCAAGTAATTCTGGAGCGATTTAATATGCTCCTTATAGAGAGCGACATCCTCGTAGCGATTTCCGCCTGATGGACAGCGGGATCTATCGAACTTTTTAAGTCCTCCTAAACGTCGGCAGCGTCAACCATTTTCATCTCCATAATAGACGCGGTTTGTTACGACGTTGTTAAACAAACGCTCTAATAAAATTTGAATTTGTATTTACAATTCGAAGCGAACTGAAATTAATTACTGTATTTCTGCTTTTATTTGCCGTATTTTTTATGCTTTCTATAAATTGACGAGTTAGAGCATCTATGGAACTATTTGCTTTGGTTTATTATAGGATTCGAAGCTAAAGTATTTAATTGCAGTTGTACTGTCTTGACATGATTATAGCTTAAAATATGAGGAATGTTTTGGAACATGGCAGTTACTTCGTTTTCGTTTGTTAGTTTCGGAACTTAGTGTTAGCTGGTGTTGCTTTAGCTGACAGGAAAATCTGTCGATCGAATCATGATGGAACGCACGAGATATAGTAGCGACCCCTGAGTTTTACTCACGAACAGGTACATGATCTTTTATCCACGACTCAGACACTTGAAATCGGAGATTCTTACGTTCTGTATTGAAATGTTGACATGTCCTGAATGAATTTTCTTTGAGTGTCAATTAAAGTGGCATTATGTATCGTAGAGATCATTCTTATCATTTGTTTTTTTTTTCGAAGCTCTCCATAATTGTGTGAGTACTTTGCTTTTCGTTGATGGCAAGCTTCAAACACTTTAAGTTTTGCGCACTTTAATTTTTCTGAATATCCTTATATTGCCGTATTGTTCTACAAACTCGATATTTTATTGGCCTGGGATGGCCATATGGCCAGCTCTAAGAATTTGCCATTTTTTTTATCTAGTTTTCTTCTATTGCAATTTTGATTGTAGTACTTGTTCGTTTCGCTGCTAATATATTCAAATAAATCGTTCCCGATAAATAATACTACGATATCCTCGAAGCTCTGTGTATCTTCGGGAAATACGTTTGAACCTGGATTCCCTGCAAATTCATTATTGGTCCTCGGTAAATCTTTTTGGGCGCCACGTGCACGCGTCCACGTGGTAAAAGGATGCTTCCTGGTGCATGCGCTGGGTCCACTTGGCACTAACAAATTCGTAGCACCCGCGATATTGGCACTATCGCCACCAAACTTTGAACACACTTTAACAACAGGTTGAGCAACGTGCTCACCAATTTTTACAGTTCTAGCTCGCGAACTTCCGGTGTAGTAAATTAAAAACACGGAGCGGTCAAAAAAGCGTGTGCACGCGGCGAAAGCTGGTATGCGACTAGGGTGAAAACTTGGAGCCAAGGACCAAGTCAGCTTGAGAAAGCTGAAGGAATTCGCACTGGCGGGCACGGACCTGTTGGTGAGGATTGCACGCAGACCCAAGAAAGCAGGCAGAGCTAGAGGGGTCAACTAATTTTCCGGTGTACAAATAATAGTATATAAAACTTTAAAATTTCTCCAGCGATAAAATCTGGCTCTCCACCGAATATAACAATCAACTCTCCTCCTTACGTCGTAAATGTTGGCCTCCTGCCCTCTACTCCTCAACTGAATACTGCCTACGTCTACGTAACTCCTCTTCAGTTCTCTCCTCCGATCACTTTTCCTTTCGAGTAACCTAAGTCAGCCCTCCAGGCCCTCCTAACCTGATGGAATTTCTTTTTGGAAATTTAATTCCCCTTCACAAAATTAGCGTTCCAAAACGATATGCATGGATCCGTCTTTTGACGCTCAGTTGTCGGTCCATGACTTCTTCCTCGCTCTGAGTGTCAAACTTTATATCGTTTTCGGGCACTGCATCTTTGTCGTTTGAATTGTCCGTCCTTTCGCGTTTGGGATGTTTTCCCCCCTAACTGGGACTCTTGGTAATTTATTCAAAGGGGCTCTTTCGCAAATCTTCTTGGTGCTTTTCCAAGGTAGTTGATAGTAATATGATTGATCCTTGCATTCTTTGGCACAGTAGGTCCATTAAGCGTTGAAAGACGGCCGATGCGTTGCGTAGTCAAAACGGCATCCGGGTAAATTCAAATAGTCCAAAGCATGACGTAAATGCGGTTATTGGCTGGTCTTCTGGTTTCAGTGGGATTTTCCAGTATCAAGATCTTAGATCGATGGTGGTGAACCATGTATACCCATGCTGCCGCGTGTAATTGCTCCATCTGTGGTAGTGGGTATTTATCTGCGACGGTGACGGCGTTTAATCCTCGGTAGTCAATGCATAATCGCAATTCTCCGTTCTTTTTTGGTACCATTACAATGGGTGCTGATCATGGTGACGTTGAGGGTTTAATGATTCCCTGACCTTTCATGGTGTCTAATTGCTTGGCTAACTCCATTTTTCTGTATGGTGATAAGGAGTAGGGCCTGTTTTGTACCGGTGTGGCTTCTTTGGTTTGAATTTCATGACATCCTTGTAGATGGTCCATTTTCTTGGAAAACGTCGTTGAATTCCTCTAGCAATTCGTTTATTTTTTGTTTGTGTCGGCCTCCTTTACTTGTGGGCGTTCATGTTTCCTGAGTCGTATTGAGACGGATCTAACGTAACGAGGGCGATTGTATATCGGGCTAGGACCGTAATTTTCTGGGTCGGTACCTTCGATTTCTGCACGTTTTTTTAATTTGGTACATTAGAGAGTGATTGTTACAATGTTCGAAGTTACGTAATCAAAGTATCTAGAATCGTCCTTAAATCTCCATGTGCCTTGTGATGCATCCTGAATGACCCCAGCTGCGTGGATGGAATCCATTCCAAGGATAGATTCGTTGGCGGGGGTATTTGGTGGCACGTAGAAGGTGATGTTATGTTTCTGCGTTGTAGCATAATTGGAATAGTTGTCGCTATTTTGATGTTGCCGGTTTTCTTTACAAGGTGAACTCCACCTAGTAATCATAGGAGCAGAGCCTCCACCAGTTTAAATTAGCTCCCATCGCTCCTTGGCTTTTGTTTTTGTACCTCCTTTTTTGAAATAAAATAATTTCAAATTTTCCTTTGTCCTTGACGTGCAACTTTGATTGGTAACATTAAAATGGGAAGTGATTTGTTCCCAAGTTGCATCCTTTTCCTTGTTTGTCACTCCATCTGTTCTTTTTCTACTACATGCTTATATTTAAGGATTACATTTTTTGCTGCTTCTCGTTTTTTATTCAGCCATCTATATGAAATTACAGAAATAAAATTAAAACTAATTACTAATGTATTTAACTAATTACTACAAAACAGGTAAACAATTCCTCCCAATGTACCTATTTTGAAGGCCAAGTCTTACTTTATTAAACGTACTGAACAAGAAATGCAAAATAACTTCATCAGTTTACTAAAAAATAATAAGTTCATCCCGAGAAATTTTAAATATGTATTTAAAAACTGGCATTGGTAAGTTCTTAAATACATATTTAAAATTTCTCGGGATGAACTTATTATTATTTTTTTAAATTTATTTTGTATGTTCACTTTTATAAAAAGTATTACATCGTCATGAGAAGTAGAAGAAAAAAAATACAATATAATTTAGTACACGATTAAAACTAAAATAATTGTAGTATATTCGGGTGTTGGGGAAATGAAATTCCTCACTACTGATACACTAATATTTATTTCTAGATTAACGTACACACTGATGGGCAGTTCATTCCATACATAATTTGAATACATTAAAATTACATTAATATATTAGTAGTACAAACATGCAATAGGACATCATATCATATATTCCGATACAGAATAGAATGCATTTGTTGTAAAGAATTCCTTACTGTATTTTTTAAAATGATCATTACATTCATAACATTTAACCGCCCGAAGATGCTTAGGCAGTTTGTTATAGAGTTTTATACACATATAGTTGAGTCCTTTCTCGATTATAGTTGTATTATGCAATGATATATTTAAGTCTTCTGACTGTTTAGTGTTCATACCTTTATTGAACTCTGCATTTTTTTAAATATGTTGTTGTTTGCCGTGAATGAAAAGTACCGCATTATATATATATATATATATATATATATATATATATATATATATATATATATATATATATATAAGGGAATATATTGTCATTACTTTAAGCCTATCGAATAGCGGACGACGATGCTCTAAGTAATTGGAAAAAGTAATTCGTCTTATAATTTGCTTTTGAAGTATTAATATATTCTTTCAGTATCTGTTGACACGCCCCATAAGACTATACCATATGACATTATGTTTTGAGCATATGCAAAGTAAAAAGATAGAACTGATTTTGTGCTAACAGCCTCGCGGATATTGATAAATGCATATGTTGTACTTGGTAATTTAATACAAATTTTATCAATATGCAGGTTCCAACATAGTGATTCCTTAATATGAATACTTAAAAATGGCGTGTTTAGTTCTCGTTTGATAGATGTAGACATAAGTTTGATATATGGACTGATGCAATTAGTTGAGCTGTGTGGGTTTCTGAAAAATAAAAAGGATGTTATTTTTTCATTTAATAGTAAATGATTATTGCTACACCAACCAAATATTTGAGTAACAGTTTTATTTGCGTTAAGTATACATGCATCTATATTATCCCCACTTATAATAAGGGGCGTGTCACCCGCATACTTAAAAAGTGATATATTTTATTAAATGCTAAATCAAATCCATGTCCTTGGCATAGATAATAAAAAGCAGGGGTGCAAGAACCGATCCTTGGGGCGTTACTTGGTTTAGGCATGTACTGTCAGATCGGCAAGTGAAATTTTCAATGTCCTCATTTCTACAACTTGTGAACTCTTGTAGAGGAATGAGTTTATTAAATTTAATATATTCCCGACAAAACCATATCTTTCAAGCTTATCAACCCTTAGCTGCACCACTTCAATTTTGTAACATATCTGCACATGGAGTCTTTCAGGACCCCAAGTTGAAAAATTGCTTCAAAAATTCTTCCATCATTTATATAGGACTACAGAACTGTACAAAAGTGTTAATTGGTACATTATTAACTAGAAAAATTAGCCATACTAGAGAGTTAACTCCCTCGAGGATTGAGAAAATAAGTTAAGAAAATTTTTAAAATGCATTTTCTCCTTTAAAATTCGTAAATTCGTTTGGTTATATGAAGACTTGATATGAATTGTAGGTAATAGTGTATTTTATACTATATTTCAAAATAATAAATACAGTACAAGGGCGTCTTTCAAAAAAAGATTTTAAAAAGATTTTTACATGTAAAAAATGCATATTTTAATAAAAAAATTAAGTGCCAAAGCAATTAAGATATAAATAGAAACGATGTTCTTCGCATATTGATCGCTTGCATAAGCAACATCCATTTTTTATCAATCTTTCTGGTACACAACGTACATAGTTGTTTCCGGTAAAACTCTACCTTTTGAAATTCTTCCTGATTAGAAATTGTATCTCTTTGTTCCAGTAATTAGTTGATGTTTATCTTCAACTCTTTATGAAGCAGTTCATTTTGTAATCTTCTATTCAACATTGGAATGATTAGATGAAGAATAATTTTTTTCATAGCAATAATTTCCTGTTGCAATCTTCGCCTAACTTCAATTTCCATAATATTCTTGTAATTACCACAGCTTGATCTACAATTCAGTATAAAATATGCATTTATTAGTATTTCTGTGACCATATATGCACTACTGGGGTCTTTGAGGACCCCACGCGTTTATAAACGTTCAGCGCTCTACTTCTAAATCAGGTCATTAGTTTTATGATATTTCGAAATTTAAATAATTAAAAAGTGCTTTTAAGAAAGGACGGGGGCCCTCAGGACCCACATGTGCAGCTAAGGGTTAAATAGTATTTTATGATGGATAACGTCAAAAGCCAAAGTAGATTTCTTGCTATCGAGTGCATTCATGACATAATGAGTTATAAACAGCATCTATAGTGGAACAGTTTTTCATTAAGCCAAATTATGTTTCATTAATACTTACTGAGATAACTCATCATTCTATCTGAGTTTAAGCAGTATACATTTTCCCATTTTTTAAATTTTATTGGCAAATGATGTTTTTGAATTATCAAATATACGTTTTACTACTATTTCTTTTCCGAAGGAATTTTGGTATAGTTATGGAAGGTAGTATAGCGTTGTGGTCGGTCTGAAAATCCACAATCAAGAACAATTCCATTGATATCGGTTACGTTACTAAAAACATTAACGGGTGTGAAGTTAGCAATAGATTCCAGCAATAGATTTAAAAAATGAATATTTTCAAAATGTGGTAATAAAAAATTAAAATATTTTAACAGTACGTTCTAGGGCATATAATCCGTATAATTACCACACAACCAACCCTAATTTTCAACCCCATTTTAAAAAGTTGGGACTTAATCACATACAAAGAAATGATCATATTTCAAATTAAAATTAAACAATGCTCCCAACTTGCCATAACGAAAATAAATATACCGTTGGACAGTGCACACCCTTAGCTATCCAATGCAAAAATAAAATTTGGGCCACCACCTTCGGAACATAGAAAAAAAAAAATTTTTACTTAGTCACATACAAAGAAATGCTTATATTTCAAATTAAAATTAAACAATGCTCCCAACTTGCCATAACGAAAATAAATATACCGTTGGACAGTGCACACCCTTAGCAATCTAATGCAAAAATAAAATTTGGGGCACCACCTTCGGAACTTAGAAAAAAAAAATTATTTGTAGTTAGTCACATACAAAGAAATGCGTATAATTAAAATTAAAATTAAACAATGCTCCCAACTTGCCATAACGAAAATAAATATACAGTTTACCACATTCGAAACTTATAAAAAATAACATATGGGTCACTGCATATTGAGCTTGAGAAAGAAATTTGTTTTTCAAAAATAATACGATCAGATGCAATTTTAGGAGAAATAATTCTCATGATTTGAGTCACTGTAGGGTTGTTTTATGTCGATTACAACATAATTCACAAATTGTTGCAAATTGTTGGTCTGTTATACAAACTTCGCAACAATATCTGTTGCATAGGTTGCATCGAACGTCATAGTTAATTTCTGCACAATAAAGACACACTTTTGAAATATCATCGGATTTTTGTATAATTATATTTTGTAGTGTGGTGCGATATGCTGTTTCATTTAATGTAGGGTCCCATTTATAATTATTCAACAAAACATCGCTATAATATATAATATTCACACCACAGTTCCATGTATCATTTTGTATTGGAAATTCTTCTTTATTCTTGTCTACATCTGTAATGGATTTGTCTAGTCCAATGGAATATAAAAATGGTAATAATTTTCTAAAAATTGTTTTGCCGCTTCGGCTTTTCCTGGAAAGAGGATCAAAATATAATGTTTTATTTTTTAGAACGTCGATATACAGTAATGTCCAATGATTCTGGATTAAAACTGGAAACAAAAATATTGTTTTACCGTTAGGATCATACTTAAAATAATCTTTATTTAATAACCGTGTCACTTCATATTCCATAAATATTTTAACAGTATTTCGTTCAAAAGAAGTTAATATATAATCAACTAGAAAGTTATCCAGCCTCATATCGTCATGATTCTTATGTTAATCTAGTGTTGAATAACTTTCATAATATAATTTATTTTTGGCATATTTGGCTACAACATAATTTTTATTTAATTTTTGAACATTTGGTTCTGTAGAAATATATTTAACGGATGTTTTCTTAGAATCAACTTTCATTTTTGATATCGTTTTCGCTTTAAAGTAAGAATGATTTTCTTTTTTTCTTTTACACCACGTTTCTTCAATTTCAGCTTTGGGGTGCTTCCGTTTACTAGCACATCGATTTCTATTGATATTCTGTATTAACTCTCGGTATTCATTAAGAGTATAATCTTTTATCTTTCTAACGAATCTAGAAGCCTTTTCGTGTAATTGACCTTGCATAATTTTGTTTTTAGTTATTCCAAAACAATTTTCCACAAAGGAATTATGTTTTTTTTCGTATATTAAACTTGTCCACATAGGGACAAATGGGACATAATGTTTCAAAAATAGATCAGCGAACTTGTCTGAATAATATTTATTGAGTTTCAATGTTTTGTCAATTTTTTCTTTTGCAATATTTAGAAAAACATTATTAAAATATTGGTAAAATAAATTATTTTGATAAAATGTATGCCAGTTTGTATTTATTTCAATTGGAAGGTCATCGTATTCTTCATCACATGGTAATTTTGTTTTAATTAAATTATGAAAATGAATGTGAAATGATTCCGTCTCATATTTAACAAGAGTTATATAAAAGAAACTATTGTATTGCGCGGATCTCGCGACTTTATTCAAAATTACTAATACCGGAAAATTACATGAAAAAACGGTTGTGACAGTGACATTTTTCAATACATACTTGATAATACACAAAAAAACGAATAAACGTGAAATCGACGTAAACATCCCGCCCCCCATTGAATGCCAAGCATTCAATTAAACATTATTCACCACACTATCACTTGTATCAAGGGCGCACAGTTTCACAGAAGGGCGCACATATGAGCCGGAATTGGTGCGAACGGTCGCGCTCCGAATTACTCCGTCCGGTCCTGGATGAACAGCCTCGACACGTCCCAGTTTCCATAACAGCGGTGGTGTGTTATCCTCCTTGATAACAACGAGTCGTCCAGGTTCGATGTTGGCGGTGTTTTTCTGCCACTTGGTCCTTTTGTGGAGCTCGGTCAGGTACTCCCGTTGCCAACGACTCCAGATATGTTGGCGTAGCTTTTCCACGAACTGCCACCGAGACAGCCTGTTTGCAGGAACGTCGCTTATATCCTGGTTGAGCGGTGCGGTGATTGCATCACCAATGAGAAAATGTCCAGGGGTTAATGCAGCTAAGTCGTTCGGATCCTCAGACAGCTGGCACAAAGGACGTGAATTCAATACAGCCTCTATTTGCGTTACGAGAGTATGTAGCTCGGTGTAAGTCAGAAGAGCATTCCTGACAACTCGATGTAGATGATGTTTTACACTTTTGACCGCGGCCTCCCACAGGCCTCCGAAGTGAGGAGCGTGCGGCGGTATAAAAGTCCATTTAATATTTTGGGTTGTGAGTGCGGTCCTTATCTCGTCTTCAGCATCCCGAAGAAAAATTCCTAATTCCCTCAGGTGGTTTCGGGCGCCGACGAAGTTGGTAGCGTTGTCGGAAAAAATCTCAGCGACGCATCCTCGGCGCGATATAAGTCTATGGAAGGCTGCGAGGAATGCTTCCGTGGTGAGATCCGCGACCACTTCAATATGCGCGGCTTTTGTTGCGAAACACACGAATACGCAGATATACACCTTCGTAGTTCTTTTAGACCGACGAGAACCATCCTTAATAATAAAAGGCCCGCAGTAATCAACGCCGCATTTTAAAAAGGGGCGAAATTGCTGTGTTCGGTATAAAGGTAGAGCTCCCATGATTGGAGCGTCGAATCGGGGCCGAGCGCGGACACACCGAATACATTTCCGAACCACTTCACGTGTCACGCTTCTGCCGTTCAGTGGCCAGTATTTAGTTTTGACGGCGGCGAGGGTTCCCTGAGTTCCTGTATGTAATTGCACATTATGAATGTCCCTTATAATTAGCTTCGTCAGCTGGTGGTTGCCTTGTAATACGATCGGGCACCGACGAGATAAAGGCATGCTCGATTCCACTAACCGCCCGCCCACTCGTAAAATTCCATCGGTGTCGATAAATGGATTTAAGCAGGTAAGGCGGCTTGACTTTCGCACTGTCCCACCCTTGGTTAACGAGTCCAGTTCATTTGTGAAGGAGCATCGCTGCAGGTGGCGGATTATAGTGTTGGTTGCCGCTTCTAACTCCTCGGTGGTGAATGGGCCACTTCTCTTCATAGCAGGGCGTCTTAGGGCATCCTTAAACCGCAGTATGTACGCCATTGCTCGTACTGTTTTATGGAAGGATGAGCAGATTGGAATTACGTCCTCAATTTCAATCGAAATAATTCCACATTTGACTTCTGGCTGTTCAGCAGTTGGCACAAATGTGACAGGGGCTTGTTCACTCAACAGGAAGGCGGGTCCATTCCACCACAACGTTGAATGGTTTAAATCCGACGGAGATAACCCGCGGCTAATGAGATCGGCGGGATTTTCATGTGTCGCGACGTGGTACCAATCGGAAACGTCACTCAATGTCTGGATTTCACCTACGCGATTGGCCACGAACGTTTTGAATTTTCGCGATTCGGACTTAATCCATGAGAGCACGATGGTAGAATCTGAATAATAATAATGTCTCACAAATTTAGTGTCTAAGGTGGAACACACGCGATCACACAACTCGGCTAGTAATACCGCGGCGCAAAGTTCGAGACGGGGAATGGTGGTTGACTTTACCGGTGCAACCCGAGATTTCACACACAACAAGCGGGAAGAGGTTTTTCGTCCATATCTAACAGATACTATGTACACACATGCTCCATATGCATTCTCGCTGGCGTCGGCGAATCCATGAAGCTCGAATGATTCAGCGCCTACCTGAACTACATTTCTGGGAATAGCGAGGTCCCTCACCAGTTGCAGCTCATTAGCATACCGTGTCCACCTGTCGAGGTACAGGGCAGGTAGAGGATCGTCCCATCCGCACTTCATCCTCCATAAATCTTGGATTAAGATTTTTGCGGTGATGATTAGCGGGCCGATTAATCCTAGCGGATCGTAGATGCGGGAAATCTCACTTAGAATTGTCCGTTTAGTGAATACGCGCGCGGAAATTTCACTGCACTTATAACTTAGACAGTCATTATGAGTGTTCCATACGGTTCCGAGGGTGGTCACACAGTCATTGAGCCCGCGAGTCAGTACTGTTACAGAGTCATTAATGTTCGTGCGGAAGCACTCAAACACGGCGGGGTTATTGCTTGCCCACTTTTTAAGTTCGAATCCACCTTTTCCGAGAAGAGTGGAAACTTCGTCACGAATAACAGTCAATTCTTCAATCGAATTCCCACCTGTTATTAGATCATCAACGTAAAAATCTCTTAAGCACACTTCGCTGCCGACCGGAAAATTACTGCTCTTAATTTTCGCGAGTTCGCGCACTGATTTAATCGCCAGATATGCTGCAGGAGCGGTTCCATATGTGACCGTGGCCAACTCATATGACACTAGGTTGTCTTCTGGATGTTCACGCCACCAAATCCGCTGGTACTTCCGGTCCTGTTGCCGAACGCTAACCTGACGGTACATCTTGGTGATATCTGCGGTGATCACATATGTTTTCGTCCTCATACGCAGCATTATGGAGAACAGGTCATCTTGGAGGGTGGGGCCAACCATTAACATGTCGTTCAATGATGTCCCATTGTTTGACGGCGCGGATGCATTAAAAACTACTCTGAGCTTCGTCGTTAGGCTATCTTCCTTGATTACGCAGTGGTGAGGCATGTAGTAGCCGTTCGTTACATCCCCGCTTGTTGGATGCATGTGTCCCAATTCCTTGTATTCGCGCATAAATTCACGGTATGATTCGTAGATTTCCGGCTGTTTAGCTAGCCTTCTTTCCAGCGCGAACAATCTATGTTTCGCCGATACACTGGATTCTGCTAACCCTTTTGCATCGGTTTTAAAGGGCAGGGCCACCTCAAACCGACCACAAGGCAATCTCGTACTTGTCTTTTCAAAATGTTTCTCACATTCACGATCCTCGTATGTACTTGTTGTATGCTTGAAATTCTCGATTTCCCAGAATCGCGACACTAGTTCGTTGAGGCCCACGAAACCTACCGTCGCACAGTGGGTGGTTTGCACCTGCGGTAACTGACCTGCAACTATCCAGCCGAAGTGAGTACTTATTAGCGTCAATGGACCCATGGGGAGGTGACGTCCGTTTACGATGTCGTAATAAAGGCCTGCCCCGATGAGCAGGTCAATTTCTTGCGGTTTGTGGAATGACGGATCGGCAAGTTGAATCCCCGCGGGGGGCGTTAATCCCCGGATATCCATTTTATGATTCGGAATTTTATCCGTTATTTTGTGCATTATTAACGCGTTTATTGCTGTATTGTAATCGGACACACGTGATTGCACAACAAATGTTCCCATTTCTTTAATGTCGGTTCTTGAGCCTCCGACTCCGACGATGGGCGTTGACAAGGAGCGCCTTGTCAAATCAATTTTCGCAGCACATTTCTCCGTAATTATGTTCGCCTGCGACCCGGAATCCAGCAAAGCACGCACCTGTATTATTTTTCCTCGCTGGTTTCTTATGTTAATCACGCAGGTTGACAGTAGCACAGATGATGGATGATTCGAGAGTGTTGAAAGTGACGCGGCCTCACTACTGCAGGGTTCATTGTTACTCGACGTAGGCGGCGTCGCGGCTTTGTGCAGTAACGTATGATGCGATTTGTTGCATTCACGGCAGTTTCTGGATTTGCATGATTTTGCAGAGTGGTTGCTCCCCAGGCAGTTGAAACACAGATGTTTTTGTTTCACCGTTTCAATCCGCTGTTCTACCGATTTTCCTTGAAACACGCGGCACTTGTATCGCACATGTGAACCATCACAAAACACGCACTTTTCTTCGGTCGATTTAACAGTCATCGACTTGACTTTCGGAAACTGCACCATTGTTGTACGCGCACTATCCATCGCTTCCAGTTGCTTGCATTTTTTTTTCAAGAAATTCCTGCATTTCTGAATACGTCGGTGTTTTAGAGCAGGTTTCACCTTCCCACTCCTTCTGCAGCTCCGGGTTTAGCTTCTCGGCGATGATTTCCACCAGTAAATCGTCCCAGGCATGCGTCGGCCGATTGATAGCCTTAAGCGATGCGAGGTTTAGCGCAACGACGTCGATTAAATGCCGAAGGCTCGTGTGGCTCTCCTTTTTGACCGTCGGCAGGTGAATTAGCGATCGCACATGTTTTTTGATTACAAACCGTTCGTTTTGGTAGCGGCTCACTAACTGGTCCCAGGCAAGTTGATACGCGTCGCTTGACATTTGCACGGATTTGATCATTAACGCGGCTTCTCCCTTGAGCGAACTACGCAAGTAGTGGAATTTCTGAGCGTTTCCAAGCGTCGTGTTGTCGTGGATGAGGTTCTTGAAAGCGTCACTGAATCCTTGCCACTCGTCGTAGTTTCCGCTGAACGTAGGTAACTCGATTACCGGTAGTCGCACTTGGGGTTCATGTCTTGATGGCGAAGACGCACTGTTGGCCTGAGTCGCCGCTTGCAATTTAGCAATTACTTTGTCTACCTCACACTCAATTGTGAAATAGTCGTCGTCGAATGTTCCATCACAATTTGATTTAGTTCTTTTCGGGCTGGAACAAGGTCGTTCCAGAGCTTCAAAATAATTTGCTCATCATTTTCGGGTTCCGCAAGCCGTTTCTGGAGCCTTTCCTTTTTTTTATGATATTCTTCATCTGCCATTGCAGTTTCTTTACAATTGCAGCAGACATGTTGACTTACTGAGATGTGTTGCACAAAGTAAAAAAGCTCGGTTAATATTGTTCGTTTGTGTACGGCCGACAACCAACTTGCGCACTCACGATACACAAAAACGGCAAGTTGTTGGAATTGTTGCACGCGTAAACGACACGAATATTAGACCACCTTTTGCACGGTAGCAAAATGGTTCACGAGAGAAATTCACTATGTTCGTAATTAACTGTAACTTATCCGGTTCGAAGGACCATGTATTGCGCGGATCTCGCGACTTTATTCAAAATTACTAATACCGGAAAATTACATGAAAAAACGGTTGTGACAGTGACATTTTTCAATACATACTTGATAATACACAAAAAAACGAATAAACGTGAAATCGACGTAAACAACTATATAAATATTTTTTTAAATCAATAAAATCATTAATTGAGTAAAATGATGCTACCATCTCCTTCATTAACGTCCTAACGTATTTGTCACCATAAAATTTGTTTATGTCCCTTGTCACTAATTTTATCATGTGTGCATAACACAATTTTAAAATAATGGGATAGTTTAATGTCCCTTGTTCCTCTAATATTTGATATATATTATTAAGGTATGATGTTAAGTCCATTTCATTCCATGCCTCGGATATAGCGTTAATTATTGCCAAGCTCATATCTGTAACCGCTATTTTAAAAGCTGGCCAACAATTTTTTTCATTAAATAATATTTTGTTTCAGTTAACCATACACACAGAGTTGACGTATCATGCTTGGCAGAAATCAATTCGAACACGGGAACAATTCTTTTATTTGTAGTTTGTACCACCCCTGCATAATATAACACTCGTTTGGCCCGTGCATATGGTTTTCTAATAACAGCACCTGTAGCATCAATGTATACAGTTGGGATAAATGAATCATAAATGTGTTTCTTTGTAATATTGACTTGTTCACCACGTATGCTGTGAACATATAATGGTTGGCTAGCCCTATAAATATATTCCTCGTGTTTTCTTTGCATTAATATAAGGTCACATACATCATCTTTGGCATTGTCTTTTCGGGAATTAGCTTCATTCTTTACTTTTCTATAAACGACATCCGACTTGATTCGTTGTAAATTCAGTGTTTTTTTTTAAATTTTTGCTACACAATTTTATATTTTTCATCCTCATATTAAGAGCACTTGTATATTTTAAACAATTACCCAACATTTCTCTTTCAACACCTCGAACATGACGAGTTAAATTATCCTCGTGATAAAAATTTAAGGAAGTGCAATATACATCCACATCCATTCCATCACTTAAACTACAAATAAATTTAATTTTTTTGCAACCAACTTGTCCACAGTATGCATATATAATGATTTTTTCTTTCAGGTAGTTACAAGAACGAATATTTATTACGCATGTGTTGTTCACATGCTTTAACCTTTCCCCAAAGTAAAATTGATAAACATTTTTGTCAAATTTTTTCTTTATATCATTATAAATTAAATTTGTTTCATTTTCATTAATGGTAAAGTGTCCTTCATAAATATTATATGAACTATTTATTTCTAGTGGAGCAGGGTAAGAATTTATGGTATTTAAAGGTAGAAGATAATCAACTGGCACAGGATTGTTATACAATGATTGCAAAATTGCATTAATTTTATCTTCATCTCCTGTGACATCAAGAATGTCATCATTAGATGCATTTGAATCTCGTTCAGATATAGAAATATCAGTTTGAATTTCTTCCCTAATATTATTTTCTGAAAGACTCTGCGCGAATTCATCACCATTGGATTTATCGATATCTGAAACATGTGTTTCAACTCCTGAAATATGCGTTTCAACTTCTAAACCATTTGGTTCAAGCCCTTTTAGATTTATGGGATGCTTACGATTATTTCCGCTTATTTTCTTAAATAATCGAGCTTAGAGAAAATGTATTTGGGATTTTTTTGTATTATCTTCAAAACATTTCTACGCGCATATTTGTCATCGTGGTTATACAAATGCATAGCAGCAGAACCAATTATTGCATCAGAAATTTTAATTCCTCGCAAAGTGTAAAATTTCTGATCGCAAAAAAAATTCAACAATTGATCAGATTTTGAAGCCATTTTTATAAATTTGGCTGTATAAAAATAAAAATACAACAAATATTGATAATAAGTTAACAATACAATATAAAACAAGAATTATTACAACAAATAACAAACAATAAACAGAGAGAAACGCGCCAACCAATGCTAGGTTATAAATAGATTTTTCTAATGCTTTGAAAAGACTTCTAATAGCTGCGAAAACCAATGTACGAATGATATTTATAGACACGCGAGTTTAACCTTGCACATTCATCTAGACAGGAGAAGGGGTCGTTCGGCAGGATTCGACAAGTGTTCGTACGGTACCTCTGCTCCTCACTAGTCCACATGCTAACCACGGCCCTTACTTATTTTCTCGCCTATAGGGTTGCCAGATGTGTTTGAGAAAAAAACGGCCAACTATTTTTTTATTATTATTAGCCGATAAATGAGGCAGTGGAAGGTGTAAGTCAATTTAACTTAGTTTTGAAATATAAAAGGTTTTATTAGAAGTAATATAAGAAAATAATGAATGCAATATTTGATATATTTTTTTATCAATACTGTAATACGGTACAGTATTGATAAAAAATATATCAAATATTGCAATCTTTATTTTTCTATATTATTTCTAATAAAACCTTTTATATCTCAAAATAAAGTTAAATTGACTTACACCACTTTTCCTTTCACTGCCTCAAATATTACTGAAAATGACAAAAAAGCTTACAATCTACTTTTTTATATATTTAGAATTCGATGAAACAGCTTTTAATAAAGGTTTATTGTATGAGATTGCATCTTTGAATTCAGTACTAATATTGAAGACCACGCACAATTCACTTTACGGCGAGACGATTTCCCATTTACACTAAATGTTCGTTCCAGAAAAGCGTTGGAAACAGGAATACTACAAACTGCACAATTTTCAATAAATTTAAAAAAATGCACCACATATTATTGACAATGACAATCTTTTGTCCGGTTTACCCAGATTTTCTTGACCAAACAAATATGAAGAAAACCGGATTGTCCGGTCGAAACCCGGACGTCTAAGTATGTTTATTTCAAATTTAACAAATCGCATTATCAGAAACATTATTCTTGTACCCGAAAAGTGCTTGTATTTACCTAACCGACATTACAAACAATCTGTCTGTAAAGCATTAATCTTATATGCATCCAATTCTAAAACAGTACAATATACAGGGTGGTCTATTTATCTTGGCACAGTGGAATATTTCCGAAACCGAGCGGAATATAAAAAAAAGTTTCAAATAAAAGTATTTTAACTTGAAAGGACAATTCTATTGACCTTATGTACAATTTTACAACATAGCTCTTTTAAGTTCATTTGAAAGGCACGTGTGTTCATTTGAAGGGCACCTTTGTTTTTTTTCAAGTGGAAACATTTTTTAAATGTATAGTCTAATTCTACGTGAAAAAATTAATTATCTAACTCATATTTCTCTCGCCTGCACTAAATAATTCATTAACTAGAAGGGTGATAATGAATTCTGAGGGCGGTGACCCAAATGTTATGATTGCATTTGACATTGTCCAATAGTATATTTTTTGTTTCTAAGTTCCGAAGGTGGTGGCCCAAATTTTATTTTTGCATTGGATAGCTAAGGGTGTGCACTGTCCAACCGTACAAATTATTTTTTTTTTCTAAGTTACGAAGGTGGTGGCCCAAATTTTATTTTTGCATTGGATAGCTAAGGGTGTGCACTGTCCAACCGTACAAATTATTTCTTTTTCTAAGTTCCAAAGGTGGTGGCCCAAATTTTATTTTTGCATTGGATAGCTAAGGGTGTGCACTGTCCAACCGTATATTTATTTTCGTTATGGCAAGTTGGGAGCATTGTTTAATTTTAATTTGAAATATACGCATTTCTTTGTATGTGACTAAGTAAAAACTATTTCTTTTTCTAAGTTCCAAAGGTGGTGGCCCAAATTTTATTTTTGCATTTGATAGCTAAGGGTGTGCACTGTCCAATGGTATATTTATTTTCGTTATGGCAAGTTGGGAGCATTGTTTAATTTTAATTTGAAATATACGCATTTCTTTGTATGTGACTAAGTAAAAACTATTTCTTTTTCTAAGTTCCAAAGGTGGTGGCCCAAATTTTATTTTTGCATTTGATAGCTAAGGGTGTGCACTGTCCAATGGTATATTTATTTTCGTTATGGCAAGTTGGGAGCATTGTTTAATTTTAATTTGTGTCTAATCTCCAAATTAGACATGTATTAATTTATTAATTATTCCGTTGTGATTGCCTCATTCATTCAATAATGCAATCACAACGCAGCGCAATTCCGGGCAATTACCTGCTGCCCCAATTACGCAATGAATCACGAACACCAGTCCGACCGTACATCGCTACAATTCTGCAACGCAGCGGTTCGACTCATGGATTTCCAAACCACCGGGCCAACGCTACAAGTCAGCAATAATCTAAAATATAAATACCCGCGAGGACGCCAACCAAATCAGAGTTAATTCGACTCTCACATTACTATTATGTCTTGTATTTGAATTGTATTTAATATGTGTTACAATATATCCATTTAATCCACTACTCTACCCTGAACTAATACATGGTCCTTCGAACAAAAAAGCTAACTGGGTCAAGCACGCACCAAGCCTAAGCGCCAGTTGGTTCCCCTTTATCCGAAAGCTTGGGTCAGCACGCACCACGCCTAAGCGCCAGCTTTCATCCAAAACAAAGCTAACTGGGTCAAGCACGCACCAAGCCTAAGCGCCAGTTGGTTCCCTTTTATCCGAAAGCTTGGGTCAGCACGCACCACGCCTAAGCGCCAGCTTTCATCCAAAACAAAGCTAACTGGGTCAAGCACGCACCAAGCCTAAGCGCCAGTTGGTTCCCTTTTATCCGAAAGCCTGGGCCAGCCCACAACTTGCCTAAGCGCCAGTTAATTTTATTACGAATCGAAAGACTGCACCCCATCGACCGCCAAGATGGAACGTGCCAACGAAATCGCAAAAGAACAAGAAGAATTGGGCCAGAAAATCAGTCAACTGAGCTCCAATGTAAAAAAAGATTCAAACTCAAGAAAATCAAAAGAATACTTCATCAAACGCCTAGACGCGTTGGAAAATATCTGGGGTGTAGTTCAAAACAACGACGATCTCCTAGAAAAATGCAACGTCTCCGAAGAACACACATATTTTAAAACCAGATATTATGCACAATTAGAATCAGTATATAAAGAAGCAAAAAATTACTTAGTAAACAACGCAAAAAATCTAAATATGTGGGATGATGACGACGATTCATCTCACGACAAAAAAGAAACGGATACAAAAACTCCATCTCTAACGGAGCAACAAATTCGATTTCAAAGGCAGCAAGAAAGGTTCAATCGTCTCACGAGAACGATGAATACGATCACCGAAGAAAAAAGCCTAGAGAAACCAAAACAACGATATCAATCCCTACTGGAACGACTACAAAAACAATGGGACAGTGCACAAGAATTACATGAAGAAATAATGGGGCACGAGCAAGCCTACACAGATGATTACTTCGTAAACAACGAATTTGAAATATTAGAAGCCAACGTCGATGCATATTCAGAAATTCTCCAAAAGATGATGCACGATATGCCAGCAGTAAATGTAGTAAATCTACCGAAAATCGAATTATCAACATTCTCGGGCAACTACGAGAAATGGACATCATTCAAGGATTTATTCAGCAAAACAATAATAAACAACAATGCACTTAGCAAGACTGAAAAATTGCAATATTTGAAATCGTACATAAAAGGTGAAGCTGCAGCGCTAATTCAACATCTAACCATCTCCGAAGATAATTTCGAAGCAGCCTGGCAGATTCTAGACGAAAGATATGAAAATAAAAGATTACTAGTGTCTAAATTACTAAAAAGAATTCTTCATCTCCCACAAATACAGCTCGAATCCGCAGAAAACCTGAAACGCATGCACGATCAAATTAAAGAAAGTACTTCCGCACTATCAGCATTGAAGCTAGATGTCAACGCAATGGGACCGATGATAGTCGAAATCATGCACGAAAGATGGGACACAGAAACAAGAAGATTATATGATCAAGGTTTAAAAGAACCGAACGAAATTCAATCATTGGAATCAGTGTTGCTATTTCTAAGACAAAGGTTTCAATCACTAGAGCATTCCAACAACAAAGAGCATCAATCAAAAACTGTATCTCAACATTCATCAAGATACCAAGGGCAAAACAACGAACGAACGAACAACCAAAAGCGTGAACCTATACACCATAATAAGAAGTGTATATTTTGCTCTGAATCACATTCTATTATGGAATGTGATAGATTTAAGAACCTATCAGTAAAAGACAGGAACGCAGAGATAAGACAGAGACGTCTATGCATAAACTGCCTCAAAAACCATCCTATATCACAGTGCAGAAATAACGGAGTATGCTGGCAATGTAAAGGTTTCCATCACACATTGCTGCATTGGGACAGGCCGCAAAATAACGCAATTCAACAATCCGCTGATAGACGGCAAAACAGCCAGAACGCAAGAACTACATGTGCAGTAACAGCAAATAAATACAGTGAGTATTGGCTACTGCTATCGTACAAGCAATGGCTGCAAATGGCGAAAACAAATATCTGAGAGTGTTAATCGATACAGGTTCACAAATCTCGTTAATCACTGAAGATGCTGCACAAAGATTGGGACTCCCGAAACAGAGAATACAGGCTACGATTACGGGAATCAACGCAACAACAATCCAAACAGCAAAATGGAAAATCAACGTGAACATATTGCCGAGATTCCCAAGTGAATTCAACATTAACTCAGATTTCATCATCATGCCAAAAATAACAAAGTCGCAGCCAATAAACAAACTGCCAAACTTAGATAGTAGCTGGAACAACAAGTGGATAGCTGATCCCACATTCAACATTCCAGGACAAATTGATGCACTAATCGGAATCCAAGAATACGAAGCAATTATCTTGGAAGGGTTAGTCAAAACAAACAATCTAATAGGGCAACAATCTGAATTGGGTTGGTTAATAAGTGGAGCTTCACGAACCGCAAACAACCACGATATTTCAAATAGCTGCAGCATGATGGTAACGATCAAAGATCTGCAACTTACAAAATTCTGGGAGATAGAAGAAATACATGCACCCAAACCAACAAGCGACGCCGACAAAGAGTGCGAAGACTATTATCAAAGCACAACCACGCGTGAATCTGATGGAAGATACATGGTACGCATCCCGTTCAAATCTACAACGTTGACATTGGGAGATTCTCGCAGCCAGGCAGCGGCAAGACTCATTCAATTGGAAAGGAAATTTTCGAAAAACAAAACGCTTGCCCAACAGTATGCAAGTTTCATACAAGAATACATTGACTTGGGACACATGACAAAAGTTCCGAAGAAATCATACAATCAGGGAATGTACTACATTCCACACCAACCAGTCATCAGAGAATCAAGCATTACAACAAAACTCCGTGTTGTCTTTGATGCATCAAGTAAAACGACATCCAAAGTAAGTCTAAATAACATCATCCATACTGGTCCCTCACTACAACAAGATCTTTCTGAAATCATGTTACGATGGCGTACATACAAAATCGTAATCACGGCAGACATAGAAAAGATGTACAGACAAATAAATGTACATCCAAATGATCAACAATACCAACGAATACTATGGAGATTCAACCCCAACGAAGCAATTGAAGAATATCAACTTACAACTATAACTTATGGAACGGCATCGGCACCCTATCTAGCAATTCGCACTTTGCAGCAACTTGCACGTGATGAAGCAATAAATTTTCCGAAAGCATCATTAATAACTCTTAACGATTTCTACGTAGACGATCTTTTATCAGGCGCCGACTCCATAGAAGAAGCAATTGAGCTACAACTAGAACTGATAAATATGCTGAAGACAGGCGGCATGGTCCTTCGTAAATGGTCAAGCAATGCACCAGAACTGTTAGAATCCTTACCAGAAGATTTAAAATTAAAAGAACCCATTGAAATCCAACAAGAAGAACTTCGAAAATCACTTGGAATATGGTGGTCCCCTCAACAAGATACCTTCCAATTCAAAGTTCACATAACACATAAAGAGGCTCCAACCAAACGACACATAATCTCAGAAATTTCAAAACTATTCGATCCATTAGGCTGGTTATCGCCAATCATCGTGCGTGCCAAAATACTAATTCAAGAACTATGGAAGCAAAAATTAGATTGGGATGAAGCAACCCCTAAAACCATTGCAACATATTGGCATCAGTTCCAAAGTGATCTTAGAGATGTGGAACAAATTATTGTCCCTCGCAGAATTCAAACTACACAACACACGGAAATTCATGGGTATTGCGACGCATCCGAAAAAGCGTATGGAGCAGTAGTGTATGCAAAAACAACTATTGACGGTATCACGATTACAACAATTCTTCAATCAAAATCAAAAGTGGCTCCCATTAAATCAAAGCTGACTATTCCAAAATTAGAATTGAGTGCTGCCCTGCTTCTAGCTCGTCTCATTCGCAAGATAACAAAAACACTTCTGTTTGAAAATATTTTTGCTTGGACCGACTCAATGATCACACTGGGATGGATTCAAGGTGATCCAGCGAAATGGAATCAATTCGTATCCAACAGAGTAACTGAAATAATACAAATCATACCCAAGGAGAGATGGAATCACGTGGATACAAAAGAAAATCCCGCTGATCTAGTCTCCAGAGGAACAACACCAAACAAACTACGATGCAGCAGATTATGGTGGAAAGGTCCATCGTGGCTGAAAGAACAAACTACGATTCCAAAACCAGTAATCTCAGTTCACGAAAAGGAATTGAACATATGCCTAGCAACTTCAATCAAAGCACAGGTCAAACCCCCTGATGACATAACACATCGATTCTCCAACATGTCAAGAATGTTACGAGTATTAGCCTACTGTAAACGTTGGAAAACAAAAAACAACAATCCCCATTTGACAGTTAAGGAACTAGAAGACATACTTGAAAATGTCATAAAATCTACACAAGCAATAACCTATGGAAATGAATTAGAATGTATACGAAAAAACAACCATATACCCAAATCAAGCAAATTGGCAGTTCTCAACCCGTTTGTGGACGTCAAAGGAATACTTAGAGTTGGCGGACGTTTACAAAATGCTACAATCCCATTCGATACGAAGCATCAAATCATAATTCCACATCAATCCAATCTGGCCAAGCTCATCATCCACGATGCACACATCAGAACCCTTCACTCAGGCAATCAATCAACACTTGCATACATCAGACGAAAATTCTGGATCACGCGTGGAAAGAGCGCAGTCAGATTAATTATAAGCAAGTGCACCAGGTGTTTACGCTACAAAGCAACTACGGCACAACAGTTAATGGGGCATCTTCCGGAAGCCAGATCAACGGCATCACCCCCTTTCACACACTGTGGCATCGACTACGCTGGACCCATTCCAATTAGAGCCTACAAAGGTCGTGGATATCAAGCTCTTAAAGGCTACGTAGCAGTTTTCGTATGCCTATCAACAAAAGCCGTTCATCTGGAAGCTGTAAGTGATCTCACTACGGACGCCTTCCTAGCAGCATTCAAAAGATTCATATCACGAAGAGGTAACTGTAGGCACATTTATAGCGATAATGGTACAAACTTTCAAGGCGCAAGCAAATTACTGGCAGAAGAAATTGAAGCCATGGTGAAAAAATCCAAAATTCAAGACACTCTAGCCACCAATGGAACTCAATGGCATTTCATTCCTCCAGCAACACCGCACTTTGGTGGAATTTGGGAAGCCGCTGTAAAGTCAATGAAGCATCATCTACATCGAATCATCGGAGACTCTAAGCTCACGTTTGAAGAACTAGCTACGTTACTGTGTGAGATAGAGGCATGTTTAAACTCTCGACCACTCTGCTCAATTTCCACAGAACCAAATGACATTATTGCAATTACTCCCGCTCACTTCTTAACCGGGTGTGAAATAAAAACACCATACTTATCAACGTCCCAAGCCATATCACTGGATCTCAAGGGAAGATGGAAATTATTACAAAAAATGAAAACAGATTTCTGGCAAGCATGGCACAACGAATACTTATCTCAACTTCAAGTGAGATATAGATGGAACAAAACTCAGCCTAATATGGACCCAAATACAATAGTAATTATCAAAGAAGATAATTCCAAACCGCAACATTGGCCATTAGGGAAAATAATTAAAACTCATCCAGGAAAAGATGGAATTGGTCACAGTTATGAAAAGTGGAGGAAATACTGCAAAGAAAGCGATCCATCATCTTATTCCGTTACTCAAAGATGAAACTAATAAAGAAAAAGAAACAGAAATTAAAACAGAGCTGCATACGCATGTAGCAGTAATTAAAGAAAAAACAATAAGAAAACAAAAAAGCCCAATCACCATACTAATATTTGATTTCTTACAGTTGTTTCAAGTTGCAAACAGCTATTACACAATTAAACATCCCCACGGCGGATTATATATTGAACACTTTGGCAGCGCACAAATCGAGAGAGGAACCTTTCGGATCCATGCAGAATATAATCGAACTTGGTTAGAGGATGATGTACGTCAAGCTAGTAACGTCACCTTGCGATTTCTACAACTATGCAAAGAAACACACAAAGTAACAACAGAAGTAGAATGCAAGAATCTGGTACATCATTTAAGAGAAATATTAAAAAATATTGAAGAAACCTTCTCAAGCATAATAAATCAGGACAGATCACGTAACAAACGGGGATTACTAGGAACATTAATGACCGCAGTATTCGGAGTCAATGACGAAGTTTACACAGACATTGACCGCTTGGATGCCAATCAGAAGCAGCTCATCCACTCAGCACAACATCAAACTAAATTGATGATATCTGCCATGGCAACATTCAACAATACGGAAGAAGCCATGGCAAAGAAGTTGGAACAATTTCAATTAAAGATAAATCAAGGATTCCAACTAATCAATGAAATGTCAAAGTGGTATGCCATCATCAATTCCAACCAATTAAATATCCATCTCCTTAGCGCTTATCAAACAGCACACAACTTCCTCAGTGAAACATCCCACCACCTTTCCAAGATTTTAAGCATCCAATACAGACAAAACAACTTCCATGTTCTAATATCCCCCGCTCAGATCCAATCCATCATAAAAAACGCAAATTCGAAGCTCCCATCCAATCTACAAATACTATCCTCACCCATCATAAATGTGCAAAGCAAGCGGGATAGCAACACAATACACATTTATGGGCACTTCCTTATTGTGGACACATCACAGTTCACAACAATGAAAGCGACAGCAACACCATGTCAAATTCACAAAACATATTACGAAGCATTGGATGTAACACAAGACATTATCGCAGTAGACTACAACCAACAACTCTACTTCCATTTACAAGAAGCAGACTTTTCGGCATGCAGAACACTGACACGACATAAGTATGTCTGCGCACCCACCCAGATCATGGACATCGAGACACATCCCGAATGCATCATAAGTCAAATATTCGATCGAGATGACAAGATACGTTGCAGAACAAGAAGTTTTCCATTACATTCGATCACATGGAAACAACTTCATATGTCTAACACATGGCTATTCATCACTCCATCACCCATAAAAATAGCTATATCCTGCAATGGCACACGAGAGGATGTTCAACTGAGCAACACAGGAGTAATCCAAATAACTCAGGATTGCCTCATACATACACAACATGTGATGCTTACTCCTAACCAGATGGAGTCGAAAGCTATATTGGCCACCTATTCAAAAAAGGCAAACGTTTCAATCGTAAAAGGACAAACATTGCCAGCGATCTTAAAACCGATTCAACTCCAATCGATCTTAAGATCTCAGAACAACAAGATGGCAACTGATATTATCAATGAAGAAGAGGAACTCCGAGAGCAACTTTCCAATATCAATTGGAATCACATCAGCTACCACGCATCCTGGACCAGTGCTGTAACAACCATAGGCATATTGATGGTATTAGGATTATCAATAGCAATCATTAGGCACATCTGGAAGAAAAGAAGAAGTGGCGAAACCTCATCGGCTGGACATCCAGAAGAACTCCAAATGGTTCCAATTCCACTGCCCAGGACATCTCCAGAATACAGCACAGTCCAGACTACACCAATCAAGGCCAACAGAAACCCACTTCAAACGAACACCTCACCGACTGAGTCCATCCAACTACGGCCACTGATACCTCATACTCCCGGCGGGCAGAATGTCTAATCTCCAAATTAGACATGTATTAATTTATTAATTATTCCGTTGTGATTGCCTCATTCATTCAATAATGCAATCACAACGCAGCGCAATTCCGGGCAATTACCTGCTGCCCCAATTACGCAATGAATCACGAACACCAGTCCGACCGTACATCGCTACAATTCTGCAACGCAGCGGTTCGACTCATGGATTTCCAAACCACCGGGCCAACGCTACAAGTCAGCAATAATCTAAAATATAAATACCCGCGAGGACGCCAACCAAATCAGAGTTAATTCGACTCTCACATTACTATTATGTCTTGTATTTGAATTGTATTTAATATGTGTTACAATATATCCATTTAATCCACTACTCTACCCTGAACTAATACAATTTGAAATATACGCATTTCTTTGTATGTTACTAAGTACAAATTATTTTTTTTAAGTTACGAAGGTGGTGGCCCAAATTTTATTTTTGCATTGGATAGCTAAGGATGTGCACTGTCCAACGGTATATTTATTTTCGTTATGGCAAGTTGGGAGCATTGTTTAATTTTAATTTGAAATATGATCATTTCTTTGTATGTGACTAAGTCCCAACTTTTTAAAATGGGGTTGAAAATTAGGGTTGGTTGTGTGGTAATTATACGGATTATATGCCCTAGAACGTACTGTTAAAATATTTTAATTTTTTATTACCACATTTTGAAAATATTAATTTTTTAAATCTATTGCTGGAATCTATTGCTAACTTCACACCCGTAAAACATTATCAATTAATGTTTCCGATTCTGCTGTAATAGTTTTTTAGTTTATGTATTAACACATTATGAGCGGATCGTTCACCGCTGTCAACTAACGTGCGTGGCAAGAAAAATTTGCAAGGTCGGCAGGAACATCCTGGCTTAAAAATTAGTTTTATTCAGAGAAAATTAAGCAGTTTATTACAACAATGTGTTTTTATTTATTAAAAAGTAATGTTATACACAAGAAAAAAAATGTTTAAAACTATAATATTTACAATTTGTTCTTTTTTAAAGTAATCCCTAAAATTAATCGACGTCACAAAATTCGCATTTGAAACAATTCAAACTTTTTTCTTGTGTGCAGCACATACTCGACATTGTCTTTGTGGTTTTGCTTTTATCCCACCAGTAAATATTTTAACCATTTTATGTGTGTTTGCGTCTTTAGAAAGCCTAGTTTAACGATCTTTATTTCTGAATGTTCCGAATGTGTAGGGTACAGGATCATCTAGATTATCTGGAATGGGATGGCTAATCCAATCCTTTGTAACTTCTGCAATTTGGATTTAGGGTTTTAAAAACTTTGAATGCGTTAAACAATACACAATTTAGCAAAACCATCACCATCCTTTTTGTCCATTTTTGTGCGTCTTACTATGGAATAATAGAATAAATATTGATCAGCGCAGTCTACTCCTTTCATAAATTTGTTGTACTCAACAACACAAATTGGTTTCCTAATTTTTTTTTGTCGTCCAATCAATATTATGACTTTCCACAATATTGGCTGAGTGTATTCGGACCTGGACTTAGCCTCTAAGAATGCCTCCAGGCGGTAATAAAAACAGATGCAGTTTGCGGTGTGTTTACTACAGTGCTTTCCAAACTTTTTGTACCTGCGCCCCCCTCTTTGGAAAAAAAATTGTTGTGCCCCCCTTAATTTTTCTAACAATCCAATTTCATAAACACTCATATGATATTGTAATTTATTTAATGGGCTACAAAATAATATACAATATTATGTATAAAAATACATAAAAAATAATTATCTATTTTAAGAAATAATAATATAATTATAATGTAATAAAAACAAATCTTATAAAAGTACAAAAAAAATAATTCAACATTAATACAACATTATAAAAATTTAATGTGAAGGGTGAGCTTGTTTTTCAGCACAAATTTTTTCAAACCGTGGTATCATTGAAGATATCGCGGTTCTCAGTTCCTTTTCAATCTTTAAGCAAGATCGATACTTTGTCTTTAAGACAGCTACTGCAGAAAACCCAGTTTCACATAAGTAAGATGTTACAAAGGGCAATAAAATTTCTAAAGCTTTATTTGTTAAAGTAGGAAACTCGTCCTTTACTCGTAACCAAAACGTGACAATATTTTCGTGTTGAAACATCTGCTTTAATGTGCTGTCACTAGATAAGTCAATTATCATTTCCTGCTCTGCTGTCGTAAGGCCGAAATCATCATATTTTTCAATCACAAACGGGTTTCTAATCCATTCATATTTGGACATGTCAAGATTTTTAAAGTAAAACGAGAATTGCTCCCTTAAACTGGTCAAGTGTTTATTAATAAGAACTTTACTTTCTTCTATTTCATCTGCAGGACAGGTAATTTTAAAAGTGGGAAACATGTCAAAGTTATTATTTTTCAAACTTATTATCCACAGTTCCAATTTTCTCATAAATGCAGTAACCTTGTCTTTCTGGACAAAAGCATGAATTTGAGGCCCTTGCATTGATTTATTTAAAGTACTGAGTCTTTGAAAAATATCCACTAGATACGCAAGTTTTGCAAGGAATTTCGTGTCATAAAACAAGTTTGCTTCATCTCTATTATTATCAGTAAGGAATATGGCGATCTCTTCTTTTAGCTCAAACACCCTTTGAAGTACTTTTGAACGAGAAAGCCAACGTGCCTCACAATAATATAGAAGTGATGTATATTCTGAACCCATGTCATTACACAATTTTGCGAAAAGCCTTCCTCTTAATGGGCTATTTTTGATAAAATTTACAACTCTTATAATAACTTGAAATACTGTTAGTAAATCTTCACCCATATCTCTTGAAACAAGTGATTGTCTATGAATCATGCAATGCGTCCAAATTGCCCGAGGAGCCACCTTTCGAACTAGTGCCTGTAGACCAGCGTTTTTTCCTGCCATAGATGGAGCTCCATCTGTGCATAGACCAACACAGTTCTCCCACAGAATGTTATATTCATTGAAAAATTTATCAATCATATTAAAAACTTCACTTCCTGTAGTATTGCCTTCAATAGGTTTACAGAATAACATGTCTTCTCTAACATCAGTTTCCACAACATATCTTACATATGTAATCAAGTGTGCATCCTTAAGAACATCTGTAGCCTCATCTACTTGCAACGCGAAAGAAGATAGTTTTACTTTTTCTATTAATTGATCGCAAAGATCTTCAGATATATCGGATATTCGTCTTCCCACCGTATTATCCGCAAGTGGAATGATTTTAAGTTGATCAGCATATGATTCACCTAGCATCGTAGCTACCATGTCAATAGCTGCAGGTAGCACTAAAGTTTCTCCTATTACATGGGGTTTTTTGCATTTAGCAATTCTATAAGAAACCTTATAAGACGCAAGCAATGCTTTTTGTGTAACAGACATGGTCTTTGAAAACATTTCTTTTTGTTTATTTAAATTCTCCAATTTTCTTTGGAAAAATTCTATTGTCTTGCCAACGTGATCTGCATGTACGTTTTCGAGATGCCGTTTTAATTTATTTGGTTTCATGCTGTCTGAGGCCAGAGTATTCAGACACAGCAAACACATTGGCCGTTCCTGGCCATTAATGACTTTACATGTAAATCCAAATGATAAGTACATTGGATCATATTTTCTACATTTAGGTTTACTATTTTGCGAAGATGTTCCGCTATTTTCGTTACCTCTTCCTTTGCCGTCTGCTTCTGCTTCATTCAATTTTCTTTTCAACCCAGTTACGTATTTATCCATCTAAAAGGGTTATTATTTTAAATCAAATAAAAATACTTTATAACAGTTTTGAAATTTACCTCAATATTAATTTAGAAGTGTACCAAAGCGAGTTTGTAGACAATCTGCGTGGAAACGGGCGAGCTTAACCAACGTTTCTTAACGAAATGCCGCGTGTCTGCTCTATAAGTGAGTGACTAAGACTAAATTTTAGTCACCCACTTATTTTGCCTCGCGTAAATGAACGATCGAGTATGTGTACGATTTTATATTTTGGAAGGGGGAACCGACTCGGCGTGTTGTGTGTACGAACTGTATGTATACATACATAATATGCGAGAACACACGAGATGGAAAAAAGTGGGTGACTAAAGTTGACTCACTGAGTGGATTACGTATAACCGTTTTTCTGATTAATTTTTTTGACACCTATTCGACTTTTTTGGTTTGTATTCGAAATTGATATTTTGGAATCAGCTGCGTGCCCCCCCTGCAAAAGTCTCGCGCCCCCCTAGGGGGGCGCGCCCCACAGTTTGGAACACACTGGTTTACTATCATAAATTAGGAAATCTTTTCAGGGTTCTACTGAATAGAAATCGTGATTTATGGCCTCCCCTCGTCGTGCGACGGAGCAGGTAGTAAAGGACCGCAAGCGAAAAATGTGTACTTTTGCATCGAGTAATTAAATTACGGAATTTTTCAGATTATTTACCTAAACTAGGCGTTACCTAACCTTTGCGTGCCTGCTTTATTCTTACGGATAAACCAGAATATATTATCAATTATCACTCAAACAGTGAAATTACATTAGGCGTAACCTACCGACAAGTAATCCACTACATGAGGCCAATACGGCAAAATTATGGAATTTCCTCATTTAGTACATTTATTAAATAATAAAATCGCGGATCAAATTACAGAAGTTGCCAGTGATAATGAAATAATGATTATGTTATTATATTGGCCAATGAATGCGAGAATTTTGTGGAGCAACAATTACTTTTTTTATGTATGTTATTTAGTAATTTCTCAAGACTACACAAATTTGTATATTAACAGATTTTTTATTATGTATTAATAAATTATTGTATTATAATTTTTTACTTTAATAACATTTCCTCTTTTTTAAAGAAAGATAATTTATTAAATTATATTCTTATTTACTAAACGAAATTACTGATTTACATTCCATCCATTCCTAGTAAAAGGGACTGACCGGCATCAGGTAGTCCGAAGGGTACAGCGCGTGCCATACCAGCCGTGGTGACAGTTTTATTTTATTATGGGCGATTATTATTTAACACAACCACAACCGCTAACAATACAAGGGGCACTTGAATATTTTAGATAGGATGGGCCAGTCGCAGTGTATTGTGAAAATCATACGCACTTTGATTCGACGGGGACATATCACCACAGCCGTTATTTAAGTTAGACAGGGTGCCTACTGTTATACAAGTGTTAACACCCATTAAAAGTGAAGTACGGAAAATTTATGACACATCTCCAATCACGGCCCTCTTGCAGGTAGTGGTACGTTGCTCTTCACGGCGCGATATAGACATCCCGTCCCATGGATTTTTCGTCTCATGTTTCGTTACATGTATTTAGTGGTTTCAACAAGTGTAAACAAGTCATAAATTTTGTTCGGTCGGGATGGATTTGGGCCTCGGCATTTTTTGCCGTACACATCTGGAATCGGGCCCACTCGACATACTAGTACCGCGACAAGAAAGGGACAATTTAAGTGCCGAGTATTATATACAATGTAATTGTTATTTTTATATGCCATTAAGTTTTACAATGAGAAATTTAAAATCGCATTTACTATTATATGGGTAGAAATTAATTCTTTCAATTTTCATTAAAAAATGTATAATATGATATTATTATAAAATAAAATGATATTATTATAAAATAAAATCATCAACAATAACGAAGAATGTATAAATACAAATAAAACAGTATTCTTAACAAATTTATACAATTTTACTTACAAAATAAAGTTGCTAAAAACAATTGTACGTTTTGTAAATAATAAATAAAAATTATTGATTATTTTTAAATAGTTCTAAAAGTTCATTGTAAATTGGTATTTTGAAAGGATGAAATGTTTTTGATTCTCTTAGAAGGGAAAGGTATGTTACAATTTAAAAAGATGAAATACCTATAGTTGATAGCCATTTTATAAATTTTTATGTGTTACATTATTTAATTTATATTTTCTAAAAACAAAGTGATAACTTTAAATTATTCCAATTGTATATAAAATATAATACTAAAGGGTGCAACTATAGTGAAATGTAAAACGAGAAAATATGACTGGTATATTTTTGAATTTTCGAGCGGAACAAATTGATGGGCATAGATTTTTTTGCCGTACACATCTGTTATATAGATAACATAAATTCTTTACCGAGTCAGGGTTTTTATTATATACCATTTGTGTTTTACAAGTTTACACCATAAAAGAAAAAGTTCAGTGTTTTGAAAAGTACACGCGTTCGAAAATAACAGAGTCCAAGGCACATATTCATTATTCTTGTTGAAAAGAATTAACTTAAAGGTACAATTGATAAGCAGAATAAGACTCATTTTACTATTTCTTATTTATTTTCTACAAAATTTGAAAGATGCTTTCTTACTTTACATAAGAGAAAACCGAAGTAACTATTTCCCGACAAACAAATTTAATTAGCCGTGATAAAAAAGAGAAAAATAACCTCATAGTACATTACAATTATTTTAATGCAAGATAATAATAATAATTTATAATAACAATAATAATAATATTTATTAACGTAATCAACTTTTTACATAATGCACAAAATAATAAGTAGTACTATTTGTTCAAATTAAATAAAACAAAAACAAATATAATTTTAATATTTTTAATTTTTTCTGCAGATTTTGTCATGCATACAATAACCAGATAATAAGTATTTGTAATATAATTTCAATAAGTTGATTCTTTCCGCCCCGGTTTCTGTGGTAATAATACTGCAATATCTTATTTAATTTGCAGAAAATCGATATCGGAAATTATTTTTAAGCAAATGCCCGAAAAAATAGTATAATATAAATATTATATGATTATTTTTTGATAAAATTTCCCTTGAAATAATATCCCAATTTTTGGGTATACGGCAGACCGTACGTATCTATTTCAAGAAGCTGTAATTTAACACCACTAACTCTCGGCTCACTCTCTGTCATAAATATTAGGGCCTGTCATGTTTAATGGTTTGTTGATACTAACACAGCGCCCGGCCGACCTTTATAATATGCCGCATGGGCCAGAAAGTCTTTCTCCTTTCACGGCCTACCCTCCACGTGGTAATGTTGCGTGTAATATTACCAGTTTTAGGATATTAAATAATATGTTAAATATAACTATTTTTTCGCATTTGTTTACTGTAATTACGTATTTATATAATATGCACGAACTACTACACACACGTTTTTAAATAAAAAAGTATTTGCAGCCATTTAGAAACTTTAAGTTGACTGTCATTAGTCAATGAAATTAAATTTGATAAAATATATAATGTCATTTCATAGTATTTAAAAGGCCATTCAATTTGTTTTTTAGTTGATTCAAATCAGTTAATAAATAATAAAGTTATGGCGTCGGGCACCCGGTATGTATATAAATTCGTTATTTTTTTCATTCAAATTATATTTTTGTTCATTAAGTGAATGGTGAGGGTGTAGAAATGAAAAAAAAATCTTTTAAAACTAATTTATTTCAAACTACTCCCATGGCCAAAATATCCTATTGCCTCCTCCGGCTATTTCAGGAACATCTTATTTATAAATTATATAAACACAAAAATACGTATTAGTGTACCTTATATTATGTTTGTTTCTAAGTATAATGTAAACATGGGTTTCTTGTTACTACATAAAAACATTGAGTAATAGCATGAAAAAGAAAATTAACCTATCGCTTGGGGTATGTGGGAAGGTTCCTCTTCGTCTAAAATATATTCAAATATATAAAAGTTAAACTAATTCTGTTTTCTAAATGAAATAATATAAATTTAAAGTGCTTTCTTATTTCGTGTATTATTATTAATATTTAATTTAATTTTAATGAATAATAATATATTATATTTCTAATATTTACCTATCGGTTGGGGACATGTTAAGATTTCCCTGGAGATCGTCCTCTTCGTCTAAAATATATTCAAATGTATAAAAGTTGAACTAATTATGTTTTAATAAATCAGAATAAATTTAATGTTTTTTTCTTATTTTGTGTATTATTATTAACATTTACGGTATAAAACAAGGAATAATAATACATTATGCTTCTAATATTAAAACAAAATTACAGAAATTGTTTCAATAATCAGTTATAAATTTTAATTACAAATGCATTATAATATTTTAATTTAATTTAGGACTTTATACTAACTAATAACATTAAAATTATTATTCTTACCACTAAATATTTGTTCATTTGCTTCCTCGCTTAATAATCAAAAATAAATAAATTAGTTACAAGAGATACTAATAAGTATATGGATTATAAAACATAGTGTACCTTACCGTGGCAATAATCGATTAATGAGTGCATTTGTAAAATGGCCGACTCTATTTAAAAATGCCTCAACATCCCCGGTCGCGTTAAAATTATCTTATGCAGCAACTACAAATAAACAAATATTGTATGAAGGCGCTTCTATTATTTTTTCGAACTTACTTATATTTGCATCCAGCACTTGGTATTTTCTCTTTGGCTGGTGAGGTTGTTCCACGTTGTTAATAATCCTCGTAAGCTTGTGGACTGCAGATATCATGTCCTTTGATATAATACGCAAATACCCAAAAATTTGGATGCCTTGGAAGGGCTAAATTAATTATCTTATTAAAACTCTCTACCGCATTATTCGTGCGATAGGGAGCACCAACAAGTGATATGTCGGCGTTACCCCACTGACGCCTCCAGTAATTACAAAACCGGTGCGCATTTTAGGGAGCTAAGGACGTAATAGCTTATGCTAGTAATCGTGTTCCTTCCTTTATAGCATAGGACGGCAATAATGGCAAAGCCATATATTTGCGAATTATACCTCGGCTATTTTGATATATCCCCAAGCTACGACCTAAAATAAAGTAAAATGAAAATTATTATAATAAATTTATCAACACAAAAAGTTAATTCATATATTAAAATAAAAATATACTTACTCTTAAACAAAACTGCACGTGCATAATGGCATCAACACCCATATAATCTCGCTTCCGGGAATGATGTCCGAGCGGCTTCCCCTCATAGTCGGCCATTATGCTGTGCACTCGAATTTCTACAATATGAACAAACTATACAGTACTCAACATATTTAATATTAGCGTTTTAATATATTTTTACCTTCTAACATATTTTTTGTTCTACTTCCCATCAAACAGTATAATAATGGAAATGCCTAAAAATAAAAAAAATACCTAAATTATTTTATATAAAGAATAAAATTGGAATTTGCTTGTCGCGTCTAATATTGTATGGGGTTTTCTTCCAACGCCAAAAATCAATAATTCTATTCCTTACTTTCCGGAATGCAGTGAAGTAATCACGATCTTCATGTGTAGGATTAACGCTTGACATCTCATCTAATTCATTTCTAGATATATCGCTCTGTTCTGTGTCAGAATCGCTCTCTCTTTCATCAATAGGCCCATCTTCAGCTTCGTCTCCTCCTCCGTCATCATCAGAATCTTGTACTGGTCCGTCATCTTCATACAAAAGAGCTGATTGAATCGCAGCATTGTCGTCTTCATCAAACACATCATACACTCGGCGGCTGGAGGCCATTGTATCTGAAATCATAAGAACCAACAAAAAACGTACAACCTAGATACGCGCGGTATCATACTGATACATGCCTCAAATCTATGGAAAGCCTCACGATTCGTTCCATGTTACTGAAATCGTATTCTGCGTTACACATATTTCAACATAAAATTACCTGGATACGCGCGGTGTACCAGGATGATACAAATCCACAATTGACACGTCTAACGTCTTCTTAGGCACGCACCAGCCAACTGAATATGAAGAGGCCTTAAAATGAGAAAGGTAGCAGGAGGTGGGCCGTCCCCACTTCACGCGAATGGACCAGACGCCTGTTTAGAAAGGCGTTCTGTAAATATTTGATACCGCGCGTATCCAAGGGTTAATACCGTTTTCCTAGATAACATCCCTAATTAAAGTTTCCCCTACTATTTGCCGGGTGGTTCATCGACAATGCACCATATGAAATCAATATATTTTTATATACCTGCAATTATTTTTTACCCGGGTATGATACCAGAAACACACCAGAGAGCAATTTTGTATATTTTAAAATACATTTAAATCACCTATCAATAGTTCATTACAATTATTTTAAAGCGAGATATTTAAAATTATAACAATATAATTTCGGCCTACTTGTTTGTAATTTAAAATGTATAACCATTTAATAACAAATAGTATCACAGCGTCAAACTATGAAATATTTAAAAGTAATAAATTTAAAAATACGAAAACATTTCGTGAATCTACAACAGTCTTACTAAGACTACAAAACAAATTAATTTGAAACAATTACTTCTCTGGCTAGTACCTCGACAGACATTGAATAAAACAAAATTAATTTGCGTGTTACGAATAGTACAACTATCAAAGCAACACTAATTTGAATGAAATTACTTCTATTGAATAAACTAATAAATGAATAAAGTGTATTTTGGATGGTTTAAATGTGGCTATAACATGAAAAATTATGAACAAAAATTGAATTTAAACTGATTTCATTAAATTAAATTACCAAAAGCAATTAAAAAAATCTAGCATTCAAGTTTATAATCATCTGCAGACACGTGTTTCGAACTTTCGCTCTCTTATTTTAATTTATACACCCCAGATCTTTTCATATTGTCTGTTTTTTGTTTGGCATTAAAAATTAAATTATTAAGTTTGCTGGGGCTTTTGAAAATAACTTTAATGTCGTGGTTTTCTAGCAGCTTTTTTATTTTGTAACTTGGAGTGCCGTAGTATGTTAATGTTACTTATTTGTGATTTTCTTTCTCAGGTATCCCATAGTATAGCAATGTCTTTAATTGTCGTTTTTGTTTTTGATTTATTATATTATTAATTATGTTTTCATGGTATCCATTATTTGTGGCTAGTTGTTTTATTATTTTGATTTCTGAATTTAATGCTTCTGCGGATAATGGTAAAGATAGAGCTCTATGAACCATTGAATTAAATGCGGAATGTTTATATTTTAGGGGGTGTAAGGAATTTGATGGAATGGGGGAGTCTGTATAGGATCTTTTCCGGCATTCAACATCTATCGGAAACCATCCTATACAGACTCCCTCATTCCATCAAATTCCTTACACCCCCTAAAATATAAACATGCCGAATTTAATTCAATGTTTCATAGAGCTCTATCCTCTTCCTCCATTAAAATTTCCCGGTATGGTCGTAGAGTTCTGTCATATGCTTTTGCAGAAATATAATTTCTCCACCTACTTGCTGCATGGGTATGATCCCTCCCCATTATTTTACTGTCCGGCAAGTTCCCGGACAATCTTTGTTTCGGCATTTAAAGTACACGATATTATTACGCGAAAATTTTCTTACATAAATGTACGTATCCCGCACATAATGCATTTTCTTTTGGTGGTTAATAACTTCCATCTTAACACTTCAAGAACAGTTTTTATTAAATTAAGAATTTTCTTGTTTTCAGGTTTTAACAAGTTGTTTTTCAATATATTTATTCATTTTGTCTATTCTTCTTGTAACAGTATTGTTACTGGGGGGCATAGCTTTCACATCTTTGTCATCTTTTTGAAGAAAGGAAGAGGGTTGACCACCGATCATATAAATACGCCTGCCCTCGAAAGCTAAAGTCTTCTTTCAAAATAGTATCTCTCTGAACGTCTCTTGACGGCGTCGGTTGATTGATTCGTCATTAAAGACATTGCTATACAATGGTGATTTGCTAATTCATGCGTTTCTCTATACTCTCTATATGTAAGTGTTAGTTTAATTTTGTTTTGTTTCTTTTTGTTCTTGTGTTGTAAATATTCTGTCATTTTTTAAGATTTAATATACATAGTCATTCTGTGGATGTTCAAACGAATATTGTTTACAAATTTGCCTCTCTTTACGTGAATAATGCTCTACTACCCTGAACTATCGGTGCAGTTGTCAAGCCGAGTTACTTGTTTTTTTTTGTAAATTATTATAGTTCCGAGAGGTTTTCCTTACTTTCGGCCAAAGCTCGAAGGAGCCCTTGATAACAGCAGTAAATAGAGACTTCATCATTGTTCTTTTTTCAAAATTTTTCTTAAAAGTTAGAAAGTAATTCACATCGAAATTAATATGAGCACTATGTTTCGCCTTCAAATGTGCCTAGAGACGATCACTTTCACTCTATGCAAATTTTGTTCGCCAAGTGTCATAAAAGACCTTAGACGTATTGCATTGCATTGAATTTATTTGTGCCTGTTTTATTGCTGCATTTGGTTTGTCACCAAAACTTTGAATCAGTTTACAAAGACAAATTTCCAATCGACTACAGAAACAAGTTACATTCTCGGTTTTGCCTTGATAGCAACTATGTATTGCAACAAATAAAGTACCTAATGAGTTTTATTTAACGAAAATTTCCGTTAAGAAAGTTTTTAAAACCTCCCAGTTATTTATAGTGCGAGTTTTAATTTGGTACGAAACGCGACCTTTAATTCTAGTTATAATAACTTGGAATAATTGGGGGTGGACCACAAGCGGTGAGAAAATCGTTTACAGAATGATTACTGTCGAAACTAACATCGAATAAGCTATTTAAAGCAAAATTATACATTTCACTCATGATTGAATTAATTGATTAAATTGAGAAAGAAGCGGAGGAAGACAACAACAAAGAGTATATACAGGAATTAATTCAGTATTGTAAAATAGGTAAGTACTTACACAAGAACCACAAAGGTGATAAAAATCATATGGGTCTGCATCGGATGTTCATGGAAACCTGGGAGCCCCTTGGCTAGGCGTTGATCCTGGGACTGGTATGGTTCGTGTTCTAGTAGGGAAAAGTTGCCAAAATCGCAAAATCGTACTACATAAGCAAATCTGTATAAAACACAAAACCGGAAATATTATTTATAAAAATAACTATTTCAAATGATCGTTAATTAAATCTTGAATTATTATTATTTGATTGAATTCATAAATATGTACATTTATAATTTTAGAATTTTTTATTTATTTCTGAGAGCATTTTCATTGTATTAAGAGATGAAATTGTGTTATTAAAATTTCGAATAATTCATACATTTTCTAGCATCTGCTGCATCTAAGTTACCAGTAATAGGTTTAAAAATACTATCAAGACCATCTATTAACCCTCTTCTATTTCTTTTAGTATTAGGTATGAAATTTAACAACTTTAGTTTTGTATGATTAATTCGGAATTCAACAATTCTTTCATAATTTTCTAATTCTTCGCGATAGCGAGAATGTGAATTTTTAATAATTTTACTAATAGAAATATAATGTTGATTTAATGAATTAAGTTCATCTTGTATATAGGATATATCAAAGTAATGTATAAAAGTTCGAGAAAAATAATGTAGTTTAGCTTTTACAATTTTGAAATGTAGTATATCTGAATTTTCCTTTAGATTTGTAATTTCAATATCAGCGGAAGATGTAGATATAATTAATCTGTAACAAAAAATATTTATTATTTAGGTGGACGTCTAACTTGATCTTAATTATTTTTATTTTAGAACGTTCATTTGTAGATATTGTTTTATCTTCAACAGTTTCAACTATTTATGGTATTACGTCGACGGACGCAATATCCACAAAAATGTTTATCGGGCGAGTAAATAGACGAAATGTCACTGTACCTTTGTCCGTGAATCTGGATGACACCGTCACGGGCGATTCGTTAGTCTGAGTACGGACACAGCGCCAGCGAAGGCGGCACACGTTCCATACTTTTTCTTGGGACTCTCTTAAAATGCCCTAAGAAGCAGGTACCGGCTTCCCCCGCTACGGTCCTATTCATAAGAAAGGCCATTGTCCTGTAATGTCCCGGCCTCCGGTAATCACTTATTAGAATTTCATTTAAGTTAAACATATTAAACACATTGTTATTCCGCATGCACATTTCCGGTCGCCGAGATTACGGAGCAAATACCGATAGTTTTATTTAGTTTCTAATTGCTGGTTAATGTCCTTTTATGTAAATATTATGCAGTTCATTCCCGACCGAAACTTTGTACTTCAACCGAAACGTGGACGATATCTCCTCCAACGGGTTCGATTCCTATTCGTCGGTGAACTAACCCCCCCGCCCTTTTTGTGTCACAAACATTTTCTGTAGTTTTAAGTGATGTCAGTGTTATTCAGAGAGTGTTAGCCTGGACCTCGCTGTGAATAGTGCGTTAGTGCGGATGTTCAGAACGTAAATACGCGACATCGTATCTATTAATCGTTCATTTTGTAATTCATCGTTTTATTTGTTTCGACATTTGAAATAAACCATCCTTTTAAAGTTAAAAGGAAGAATCGATTATTTTTACCCTAACCGACTATCATCTAAATAAACAAAATCCCAATACGGACCATTACACTGGCGCAGTCGGTAGCAGTCGGTAAATATTGGGTAAAAAGTCGATATACAGTCGGTAAAAAGTCGTTTATAATCGGTAAACGGACATACTATACCGGCGCAACACATCCTTAACGTCGAAAACCAAGGAAAAATTGTTCTCAACACAAAGAAAACAACGATTAATCTGCAATCCAAGAGAAAAGAAAACGTTCACGGGTCGTCACAACACCAAGGAGGAAACGAGTCACCATCAACACCAAGAAGGAAACGAGTCACCATCAACACCAAGGAGGAAACGAGTCATCACAACACCAAGGAGGAAACGAGTCATCACAACTCCAAGGAGGAATCGAGTCGTCAACAACACCAAGGAAGAAACGAGTCGTCACAACACCAAGAAAAAACGAGCAATCCGCAACCACAAGAGGAAATTTCCAGCAACAAAACAGTGCAATGTTCATCGTGATTTTCATTTTAATTGTCAGGTAGGAAAAATTACATATTTGTTTATTTTTTTGCGACCCATATTTTGTGTTTTCGCATTTAATAAATTTAAATAATTCGCTTTATAGTTAAATTCATTTATAGTTAATTCTAAAATCGCAAATCTTTAAAATGGAAAACTTAAATTTGGCATTTTTAACCCTATCTGAAGCTAGATTTGACAATCAAAAAAATAAAAATTTAGAGGATTTCATAGGCCAATGTAATAATGCAATGATTTTAGTAACCAACGAGCAAAAAGCAACACTGTTAATTTACATTAAAAACAAAATCACAGGCGACGCAGGTGCTCTCGTTAGAAGTCGAGTTACTAACACCTGGAATGAGTTAAAATTGTTGCTTCGCCGGAATTTTTCAGTTAAAAAGTCGTACAATCAATTACAATCGGAACTTATGAGTTGCAAACAGCAAAGTGGCGAAACTGCCGAAATTTTTAATCAAAAATATAAAAAAACATAACAACTAATCAATTCTTTAGACGTTACGTTAGATGATACAGCTATACAAGCTCAAGCAGATTTGTTAAACAAACAGTGCTTAAATGTTTTCATTTCCAATCTAAATAGAGATTTAGCTATAATTTTGAGAGCGCGAAATTGCGACTCGTTAGAAAATGCCATTAACGTAGCAACCGCCGAAGAATCTTTATTGCCTCACAAAAATGTTCAAAATAATTTGGATCAGTGTCATATATGTAATAAAAATAATCATAGTACCACAAATTGTTGGTACAATCAATTTAAAAATCACAATCAAAATTCACAAATTTCATGTAACTATTGCAAAAAATCCGGTCACTCGATAAACGATTGTCGAAAAAGAATGACTAATAACCCTCAAAGAAATTCTACACCCTGGCGACAAAATCCTACTTTTCAAAATTTTAATAACCCAGCCCGACAATCCCAAACACAAATTTTAATAAAAATAACCCAAATTACAATCATCGACAAAAACCGATGTCAAATTTTTCAAATCAACAAGGCCATAACAATTCAGTTCATGAGCCAATACATTCGAACAACTCTAATAACAGATTCATTAATTCCGATTTAACCCATTCAGAACAGTTAAATTTAAACTTTTTGGAGTCCAGAATTCTTTCGTTAGATGTCGACGCCATTTCTTCATACGTAAATTTAAACTCACTGCAATTGCAATCAAAGGGTACGTTTTTAATAGATACGGGCGCAGAAGTCTCATTAATAAAATTAGACAAATTGCAACCCCACGTTTATGTTTTTGATGACATGAAAATTACTTTGCACAGAATCAACGCATCTAGTAAACCAATTCAAACTTTATGTTATTGCAAATTAAGTTTTGAAATAAATAATTATGAATTTGATCATACATTTCATATAGTTCCCAGTTATTTTCCAATTTCTCAAGATGGACTTATTGGCAATGATTTTCTCAAAAAATTTGATTCAATTATTGATTATCGAAACGATAAAATTCAATTTGGAAATTCTTGGTTAGATTTACATACTATCAAAAGAACTTTATACAAAGATGCATATCCAATCAAAAAACCTAATCAAATTAAAATTAATGAAAAAATTAACCAACAAAAACAATCAATGGTTTCAAATACGGAAAATTCCATTGAAAATCAATGCGATATTAATAGACCCTGTAATTCACCCACTAATGATTTTGCAGATCATAATGGGAAAAATGATAATGTAAAGGCAAATAAATTGCCTCTGAAGCATTTACCAACTCCAAATTCTTTAAATATTGAACAAAATGAATTCAATTCTGATAAAATTTTTATAAAAGCAAGAATGGAAAAAGTTATTAACATTACAATTAGTAATCCAGAATTAAAAGAAGGTATTGTAAATAAACAGGAAATATTTCCAGAAATTTACTTATGTAGTAGTATCGTTAATGTGAACAGTACTAATAATACTGCGATAACAACTTTGTTAAATTCCAGCGATAAAGACTATGAATGCAATAAAATCACTGTCACGCTTGAACCAACAACATCCCCAATAAAGCAATTACCTCAAAACGAAGTAAATAAAAATACATGTGATAGCGATTGTAACAAAATCAAATATTACAATAATTATCTAAATATTTTAAACAAATTAGAACCACATACTATCGATTATTCTGTACCTATCTTTTCATTTTTGAATTCCGCTTTAAAAAAGAGCAAAATAACCTTTCATTTTATTCACGACCGTACCACAAAACCTAATGGCACACCTTTTGGTTATCAAGGTTTTGCAGGTGAGGTAATGTCTGACTGTGGTGAACAATATTTTATTAATCATAATTTGGAAACGAAATCGCAAAACAACCTTAATACAGAATGTCTTTTTACTATAACAAAAGGAAAATTATTCGGAATTTGTATCAATTTAATCTGCTCCTTTTGGCCAAAATTTATTGTATGTTTTTATTTTTATTAATATGTTTGTTTTGTATTATTTAAGAAAGGAGGGCAAAGAAAAATAAATAAATACATAAATAAACTGGTCACAAAAGTTTACAAAATTTCTAGAAATTTTTTCACGTTTTTTTGACAAACCGTTACATATCAATACAATTTTATTAGGCACAGGATTATTTAATATTCCAATCAATGTTATTGTTAAATTTCTCTGTGAATTCTCTATTAATAATCCCTTTTATCCACATCATTATACTGTCCACATCCCCAATAAAGAAAAATATAACGAAGTAATAAATTTTTCGAGTAAGTTTAGTAATCAGCTGATCTCAAATTATACTTTTAGTCATAAATGCATTGAACCTTCAAAACACTATACAACTCAAAAAGTTCCTGCCGACGGTAACTGTTTCTTTCATTGTATTATTTACTTAATGTCTTTGTCTAAGTCAGTTGAAACACTTAAATCATTTTTATTAAATTCGGACTATGTCAAAAACTGTCTTTCGCCACAAGAAGCAGAATCTATACTGAATACTGCAAATGCTTTTGCAAATGATGACGTCATTAGAATTACAGCCCTTGCTTTAAATATTTGCATATGTATTCATAACCTAGAAGAGAATCACTTAATTTTCGGGAATCCCAATAACACAATATTTCACATTTTCCATTCTAATAACCACTTTGAACCTTTAACAACAAATCCCGAACTTGTCAATAACTGCGATTTGCAACATACCTCCTTTGAGATTGTTAATAATAATTCCAGTAGACTCAAAATTTTACAACAACAATTGCAATTGGCTCACCTTAATCCAGAAGAGTATAATTCCCTAATTCAATTATGTTTCGAATTTAACCAAATTTTTCATTTAGAAGGAGATATTCTCTCTAGCACTGATTTAGTCTATCACGAAATTCATACCTCAACTGACATTCCTATCAAATCAAAATCTTATAGGTTTCCTCAATCATTACAATCAGAAGTTAACGATCAAATTGACTCAATGCTAAAACAAGACATTATTAAACCCTCTTTCAGTCCCTGGAACTCACCAATCTGGATTGTTCCTAAGAAACCTGATTCCGAAGGAAATAAAAGTTGGCGATTAGTCGTTGATTACAGGAAATTAAACAGCATAACTGTTGGCGATGCCTACCCCTTACCAAATATAGAGGAAATTCTCTACCAACTTGTTCATTCTAAATACTTTACCACTCTTGATTTAACCTCCGGTTTCCACCAAATCAATATTCACTCAAAAGATATCCCTAAAACTGCTTTTAGTACACCATCAGGGCATTATGAGTTTCTACGTATGCCTTTCGGGTTAAAATCTGCCCCTGCAACTTTTCAACGCCTAATGAACACGGCATTAGCAGGTTTACCTAACAACCTGCACTGCCTTTGCTATCTTGACGATATCGTTATATTTTCGAACAACCTAGAAAACCATTTGGCAAATTTGCGCGTAGTTTTTACTCGTCTAGAACAATTTAATTTAAAATTAAAGCCTGAAAAATGTCAATTTTTACGTCACGAAATCGTTTATTTAGGTCACCTCATTACTGAAAATGGTGTTCTCCCCAATCCCGATAAAGTATCATGTATAAAACTTTTTTCTCAACCCAAAACCACTAAACATATTTGTTGAGGTTTGCATTCAAATATCCCGCGGTGTACTGCGCCATCTACCTCCGATATGTGAAACTGCGTAGTGCGCCATATCCGTTTTTGCTCTAACCTGTCAGTTGTAGTAAGAAGCCCGTATTGTAAGCAAGTGTGGTGTGTGAATAAAGAGGTTATAGAAAAGAAAAACAAAGTGTTTAAAGACGATCCACCCCGAAAATAATATGGTAGCAGTCCGTGGTTGAAGAAGAAGAAGAGCACCATACAAGTGAAAATAATAGATTGATTATTAAAGGCAAGAAAAAAGAAGATTAACATCATGGCATGTACGGCGACATTTGTCCCCACATTTGATGGCGCCGATTATGCCAGCTATCGAGCACGTATGATAATGTTTCTAAAATTAAAAAAGGTAGAGATGACTACAGAAAGAAAAATGATTGCCTCAGACAACGCTGAAGAATGGGCGGAGAAAAATATACAAGCCATTAACTATATATATGCGACGTTAAGCAATCGCCAACTGGAGCATATTAAAAACTTTGACAGTGCGTACGACATTATAAAAAAACTAGACAAGATGTACTCCGGGAAATCCACATCGCTTCAAATACTGAAGAGAAGCGAGCTGGATAGTATAAAACTAGAACAATATAGCAACGCCCAGGAGTTCATAAACTGTTTTGAAAAGAAGACCAACGAACTAAAAGAAGCAGGGGCAACAGTATCCGAACAGGAGCTACTAAATTACATGTTAAAAGCGTTGCCTGCAAGATTCAGCCATCTAGGCGACTTAATAGATGTGCTGCCCGAAAACGAAAGAAATATTGCCTACCTAAAAGCAAAGCTGTTGGCAGTTTCGATTACAAACGAAGGTATAACAGAGTATGCCAGTGCCTTCAATACCCAAGGTCTGGAGTGTTACATATGCAAAAAACGAGGACATTTTGCACGAGACTGTTGGTACGCGCCACAGGAACCAGAAAACTACAGAGGGTCCAACCAGTCCAGAGGGTTCAACCAGTCCAGAGGGTCCAACCACTCCAGAGGGGCCAACCAGTTCAGAGGGGCCAACCAGTTCACAGGGGCCAACCAGTCCAGAGGGTCCAACCAGTCGTACAGAGGGGCAAACCAATCTTATCGACGGACCAACCGAACCAGAGGGCGATTCCAAAGAAGAGGCTTTTAAGGAGGTCCTCCAAGTCGCAATAACGCAAACATCATGGAAAGGTATGTGGTTGAGGAGTGTTGTAATGTTTTTGTAGTCGATGTCGATTCAAATGTCTTCAATGTCAGAAAGTCCGATCAAATTGCATTTATTTTGGATAGCGGGTGCACAGACCACATAATAAACGACGAAAAATTATTTAGTAGTTATGAGATTTTTGAAAACCCCATCAAAGTAAGATTGGGTGACGGGAAAATATTAAACGCTACTAAAATAGGTACTGTAAATTTAAAATTTAAAGTAGGAGACGATTACCACAATGTAACTATAAAAAACGTATTTTATATTAAGGAAATGAAAAGTAACTTGATAAGTTATGCAAAAGTAACCGACAATAATTTCATTCACTCACACGATAATATAGCAAAAATTTATAATAAAAATAATACATTAATTGCAATAGCCAACAAGGAAAACGGTTTATATAAATTATATAGTTATTTAAACAATGACACTTATACAAACAACAGCTACATAGTAACAAATGACAACAAAATGTCGGAAAGAGAAATTTGGCACCGAAAACTAGGGCATGTAAATTTCAATTACTTAGAAAAATTAATCAGCAATAAACTACTTGTGGGTTTGCCTTCAGCAATTGAAAAAGAAGAATTAAAATGTGCTATATGCATTAAATCCAAGTTAAGCAATTTGCCATTTAATAATAATAGATCAAAAGCAAACGAAATATTGCAAATTATACACACGGACGTTCATGGTCCCCACAACACTGTAGGATACAGGGGCGAAAAATATTTTGTATCATTTATAGATGACTTCAGTAAACTAGCTAAAGTATACACAATTAAATGTAAATCAGAAGTTTTTGATTGTTTGAAAGAATATGTAAATTTAGTAGAAAACATAACTGGTAAAAGAGTAAAAACAATTCGTTGGGATAATGGAAAAGAATACACAAATAAACAAGTAAATGATTTTGATGTTCACGAATTAAACGGAGTGGCAGAAAGATTCAATAGAACTATAATGGACACTGCTCGATGTTTATTAAATGAAGCAGCTGTAGATAGGAAATACTGGCCTGAAATTATCACAGCGGCTACTTACTTAAAAAACAGATCTTTGGCTAATACCGAAGAACTCAAAACACCTTATGAAATATTTTTTAAGGTCAAACCTAACGTAAAATACTTAAAATTATATGGGTCCAAAATTTTTGTAAGAACACCAGACACATTAAGACATTCTAAGTGGGATGATAAAGCTAAGCTCGGTACATTGTTGGGGTATACAGATGTAGGATATAAAGTATTGATAGATAATAAAATAATTCACGCTAGGCATGTCGATGTTATAGATGAAAATATAAAATTCATTGGTTTAGAAAATGAAAATGGTGAAAATGAAAATAGTACAAACGAAAATAGTGTAAATGAAACACACGATGAAATAAATAATGATAACACAATTAATAAAACCGAACCGATAATTCAAGACTATAGAGAAAATCAAAGACCAGTAAGAAATAGAAAACCCAAACCCAAGATATCATAATAACAATTTTATAAACTATAATGTAAGTGAAAATGATGGTAGCGACCGTTACTATGTGGTAGTTCATTTTAAAAAAAGGTTAAATGAAAATAATTTTTAAGTTTTTATACCACTATTTATAAATAGTGGTATAAAAACTTAAAAATTATTTTCATTTAACCTTTTTTTATAATGTAAGTGTAAATTACTGTAATGTAGAAACTCCAGAAAGTTTTTATGAAGCAATGAATAGTAAAGAGGCAGAAGAATGGTCAAAAGCTATGAACAAAGAATTAGAATGTATAAAGGAAAATGAAACTTGGACTTTAGTAAGAAAACCAGAAAACAAAAAATCGATTGATGTAAAATGGGTCTATAAAATAAAATCAAATAACATATTTAAAGCTAGATTGGTAGTAAGAGGTTTCCAACAAACCGATTATATAGGAGATCCATATTCTCCTGTTGCAAAAACAGAAACTCTAAAAATATTATTGTCATATGCATGTCAAAACAAACTATATATCGACCAAATGGATGTCGAAACAGCCTTTTTGAATAGTAAGATTAACTCGGAAGTCTATGTTAATCAACCACCAGGTTTTAAAGATGGATCTGATAAAGTTTATAAATTAAACAAATCGTTATATGGTCTTAAGGAAAGTCCAAAGTGTTGGTATGATTGTTTTCATAATTTTGTCACAGATTTAAAATTTGAAAGATGCAGTTACGATTATTGCCTTTATGTAAAAAGAGAAGAAACTACTCAAATCTATATTCTCATTTTTGTCGACGATTTACTTATTTGTTGTAATGATCGACCAAAAATCATAGAAATAAAAAACCATTTGACCAACAGATTTAAAATGAAAGATCTAGGATCTATAAGTAATTATATAGGCATTGAAATTAATCATAATATAAATAACAATACAACTACTTTAAGCCAAGAAAAATACATAGAGTCCCTTGCAATGAAATATTCAATAGTAAATGCTAAGCTATACTCAACTCCAATGGAAATAAACCTTAAACTTGAACCTACTGAAAATGTAGATTCATACATAAAATATAAAAACATTATAGGAGAACTATTATATATTAGTTCAGGAACAAGACCTGATATTGCCTTCAGCGTAAACTACCTTAGTCGTCTTCAGAACGGTTATAACAAAACGCATTTCAACTATGCTTTGAGAGTATTAAAATACCTATATTTAACAAAAAGTTTGAAATTAACATTCACTCGGTCTAATACAAGTGAAATTGTTGATTGTTTTGTTGATGCGGACTGGGCAGGTGACATTGTAGACAGAAAATCGACATCAGGTTACATAATAAGACTTTATGGTAACACCATAGTATGGAAATCATGTAAACAAAAGTCAGTGACAAAATCCTCAACTGCTGTTTTTGTAAAAGGGATGTTAGAAACTGTTTTTAACGTACTAATAATTAACCCTATTAAGATATATGAAGACATTTTGGGCGCATTTATAATAGCCAATAACGGCAACATGACCAGAAGATCTAAACACATAGAAGTTCAGTATCACTATGTACATCAAAATTGTAGGGACAAGATGGTCGAGATTGTCAAAATAAATACAGACTTAAACATTGCCGACATATTTACTAAAGCGCTAGGCAAGGAAAAATTTACTAGATTTAGGGAACTTCTAAAATTGCAATAAGATATATTGTTATGATTATTTTTAGGCATAGTTAGAATTGTATGTTTAACTTTAGGATAATTTTTTTTTTAATTTTTGATATTTCATTATGAGTTTGAATGCAAAAGGGGCGTGTTGAGGTTTGCATTCAAATATCCCGCGGTGTACTGCGCCATCTACCTCCGATATGTGAAACTGCGTAGTGCGCCATATCCGTTTTTGCTCTAACCTGTCAGTTGTAGTAAGAAGCCCGTATTGTAAGCAAGTGTGGTGTGTGAATAAAGAGGTTATAGAAAAGAAAAACAAAGTGTTTAAAGACGATCCACCCCGAAAATAATAATATTAAATCGTTTCTCGGTTTAGCAGGATACTATAGGCGTTTCATCCCAAATTTTAGTAGTCAAATTTTTCCTTTAACAAAACTATTAAAGAAAAATGTAAAATTCAGATGGACTAGCCTCGAACAAGATTGTTTCGAAAAACTAAAGACCCTATTGTCCAGCGAACCACTTTTACAATACCCCGATTTTTCTAAAGAGTTTACTGTAACTACTGACGCATCACGAAATTTACCAATTGCATATTATAGCAGAACTATGAGTAAAGCAGAACAAAATTATGACGTATCAACAAAAGAACTACTGGCAATAGTATCAGCCGTTAAACATTTTAGACCTTACGTTTTTGGTCGACGATTTAAAATCATTACTGATCATATTGCATTAAAATACCTTGACAGCGTAAAAGATCAAACGTCTCGACTTCTACGATGGCGTTTAAGTCTATCAGAATACGACTACTATATTGAATATAAACCTGGTAAAACAAATCTTAACGCAGACGCACTTAGTAGAATTAAAATCGAAACTGATACCAAAAACACTATATCACCTATTTGAAACACTTATTTCACTAATCCCATTTCAGATACCTACAGAGATTTTATAGAAAAATTAGGAAATACTATAATTCAAAATGCCAACGTTTTTGACAAAGATGAACATATTACAACATCACACGATAATAAGGTATTCTTCATATCTACGGACCTAAACTTAGATTATAATAAGTCCAAAGATTGTATCGAAAAATGTAATCACATTATTATAATCCAACGAAAATCTTTAAAAGTTTTCGACATTCTCAGTTTTAAAGAAAAGGATAAATTTTCATTTTATTGTTTTTATAAACAACATTTTTGGAACTCATCATCTCCTGAAGAAATATTCATAATCCTTCAACTCTTACTAGCAGAATTAGTTAAAACTAATATTAATTCAATTAGCATGCCAATATTTACCACTAACTTCGATAATTTACAATGGAACAGTATTCGTTCCATGATCAGATATATCTTTAGAAATTCTGACATAAAAATTAATATTTATCAAAATTCTGTCATCCACCCAGAAACAAAAGATATTCTGGAAATTTTAAAGGAAAATCACGACAGCCCAGGTGCAGGTCACCCTGGTTTTCATAAAACATACCGTAGAATTAAAATGAATTATAATTGGCCGAACATGAAAACCAAAATATACGATTATGTAAAAAATTGCAAGCCTTGTCAAGAAAATAAATTAAATCGGAAAAAGAAACATGCTCCAATGGAAATAACAACTACATCTTACAAACCTCTTGAAAAAATAGCACTTGATATAATCGGTCCTTTACCAATTACTGAATATGGTAATAGATTCATATTAACATTGCAAGACGACTTAACAAAATTTTCCTTAGCTTTCCCTCTTCAAAATCATGAAGCATCTACTGTAGCAACTACGTTTGTCGAACATTTTATTTGTAAATTTGGTATTCCCAAGTGCATATTATCGGACCAAGGAAAAGAATTTACTTCCGTCTTACTAAAAGAAGTTTCCAAATTATTCAAAATCAAACACACATTAACAACTGCTTATAGACCTCAAAGCAATGGTGCTCTCGAAAGAACACATTTCACACTTGCTGATTATTTGAAAAACTATATCTCTGAGCAACATGATTGGGATAAATATATTGCATTTGCTACTTTTTCTTATAACACTTGCGTTCAATCTTCTACAAAATTCACTCCATATGAAATTATGTTCGGTCATAAACCTAACCTACCCAGAGACTTAACTCGCACCCCTGAATTTAAGTACACATATGATAGCTATGTAGACGAGCTAAAATTACGTTTCCAACACTCTCACGAGTTGGCTAGGAAAAATCTTTTGATTTCTAAAGAAAAAAACAAAATCTATTACGATAAAAAATCCGCAATCCCAAATTTCGAAGTAGACGATTCGGTTTATCTACGCAACGAACATTTTCAACCGGGTGTTTCAAGAAAACTTTCTCCTAGATACTCGGGTCCATACAAAATTATTGAAATAAACTCTCCCACAAACTGTACAATTAAAGTAAAAAATATACACGTTTTAGTACATTTCGATAGACTTAAACATGCTACTGTTTTAGAGTCCCCGGCTCCGTGATGGCGAATCAATTTTTCAACAATACCCCTTTGCATACTTCACCCGGACTTTACTTCGAAGGATTAGGACCACTACATTTCCAAGAACAGTCATGGAAGCTAATTGCTCATCTGGACATATCCGCCTTACAAGAGAAAGCCGCTAGCATTGACAATACGTACCACAAAACACTGAATTTTTGCACATCTTCACTATTCGGTACGTTTTCAAGTTGTAACACGACCCTAGTTCTATTAAGTAACTAAATCAAAGAAATTGAAGTTAAAAATAGTGAATTAAAACAAATTATCGGTAATCGCCAAAAACGCGCATGGTTTAATATTATCGGTTCAGCTTTCAAGACTATTTTTGGTACCCTTTATGAAAGCGATGCAAATTTATATACCCATACCATTAATTCTATTAATAATGACGAAGGACGTTTAGCAAAATTACTACAAGAGCAATCATCTGTAGTCAAATCAGCAATTTCAAATATGAATCGCACAGTAAATAATTCTAATGACAACGAACTAGCTATTAACAAAAATTTTGAGCTTTTCCAAAACTACACTAAATCTAATAATAAGCTCATGTGGGATCTAAAAACTAAAACTGCCTTGGAAGAACATATTGCTTTACTAACGACAATGATAAATAACCTATTACGGGAATACGACACATTGATCAACGCTATTCTGTTTGCTAAAACGAACCAAATTCATCCCATTATATTGACACCTGACCAATTAATACAAGAACTTAAATCTACACTCCAATATCTACCTTCTTCCACAAGCTATATCTTGCCACTCGAAAAAGCAAACGCAGTAGACCTGTTGGCAGCAGCATCACTAACTGTTTTCTACAGTGAAAACCAAATAATTTATGTCATTTCCAATCCATTAATTTCACAAAATATTTTCAATTTATACAAAATTTTCGCTCTCCCAACCTCTCATAATCAGGAAAATTATGTTTTTATAGAACCCACTTCAAAATACCTTGTTTTGTCCGAGGACAAGCAAAATTACGCCCTTTTAGATGACCTAACCCCATGTATCAAAATACCTAACAAATATGTTTGCCAGATCAAGCAACAACCCGAACGCATTTCCGAAGACAACATATGTGAAATCGATATTTTAATTAACGGAAAACTGAATAAGTATTGTAACACAAGACTAATACCATTAAAAAACGTTCTTTGGAAAACCCTACATGATCAAAATTCCTGGTTATACATTTCACCCTTGAATAAAACGGTTTCAATTGCCTGTAACAATAGAGAAGCTTTTGATTTAATAATATCCAATAATGGAATCTTGCAGGTAGCATCAAATTGTAAAATTTTTACTGGCGACATTACATTTTCCAGTACAACTTATAATTTCACAAGCAATTTAAGGTATATCTTGCCAAATTTTAATATACTTGAACATGAATGTTGTTCCAAAAAGGTTTTAGACAATTTCAGAAACGTATCGTTTGGGAAACTAAAAATTAACTAACGGGTGTCCAACAATTATTGCAGTCCCGGGTGGCGTTGGAATCAAAAACGTAGGTCGATTCTTACATGTGCCAAATAAATGAACTGACATTTTAATTGTCAAACATAACCTAAACTTGCATTTAAAGTGTTGTTTAAATGCACGTTTAGGTTATGTTTGACAATTAAAATGTCAGTACATTTATTTGGTACATGTAAGAATCGACCTACGTTTTTGAATCCAACGCCACCCGGGACTACAATAATTGTTGGACACCCGTTACATTGACAATAATGATTTGAAAATGGCTAGTCATAAACTCGACGAAATTGTAAAAACTAGTGAGAATATAATAAATGCCAGATCCAATTCATGGATTCCTGAAATTCATAGCTCTTACATTTCGTACTTATTAATTCTTTTTGTAATCTTATTTATTTTTTATAAAATTACTAAACGCACTAGATTATTCCAAGCATTCTTAAATCAAATCCCTAATAGAAATCGAGTTGCCACTCATGCTCCAGAAGGCATGCCTATGAATATGAGAGATGCCAATTTAGTACCAGAAACGGTTATTCAAACTCCACCATTACGAAGAAGCTAGCGAATTAGAATTAATCGTGATCACTGAATTAAATTTGGGTTCGCACAAAACAAATATGTAGTTAATCCACATAAATATATGAGACTATTTAATCTTTTAATATTTTTCATTTCTTGAATTATGTATTTTCTTGTATTTTGTATCATGTATCTTTATATCATGTATTTCTTCTATTGTGTATTGCTTGTATTATGTATTCTGTATATTGTATTTTTGTATCCACATGTAAACATTTTTTAAGAAAAAAAATCAAATTTTTATTTTTCAATTCAATTTCAAATTCAAATTCGATTTCTTTTCTTTTCATAACGGGAGGAGTGTAATGTCCCGGCCTCCGGTAATCACTTATTAGAATTTCATTTAAGTTAAACATATTAAACACATTGTTATTCCGCATGCACATTTCCGGTCGCCGAGATTACGGAGCAAATACCGATAGTTTTATTTAGTTTCTAATTGCTAGTTAATGTCCTTTTATGTAAATATTATGCAATTCATTCCCGACCGAAACTTTGTACTTCAACCGAAACGTGGACGATATCTCCTCCAACGGGTTCGATTCCTATTCGTCGGTGAACTAACCCCCCGCCCTTTTTGTGTCACAAACATTTTCTGTAGTTTTAAGTGATGTCAGTATTATTCAGAGAGTGTTAGCCTGGACCTCGCTGTGAATAGTGCGTTAGTGCGGATGTTCAGAACGTAAATACGCGACATCGTATCTATTAATCGTTCATTTTGTAATTCATCGTTTTATTTGTTTCGACATTGAAATAAACCATCCTTTTAAAGTTAAAAGGAAGAATCGATTATTTTTACCCTAACCGACTATCATCTAAATAATCAAAATCCCAATAGGACCATTACAGTCCTATTGTGAGTAATCAATGGTGATTACGACCACTAACAATGTTTTGGTCAGGGCTTTTCAATTTCAACCGCAACTAGTATTTCGATTCTTAATTTGCCCTAATTCTGGCGCGCGCTTTACCCTTCGGCCGGCATCAGGTAGTCAGTCTAGGGATGGATGGTATGTAAATCAGATATTGAATATGAACATGTAATTATAAATTGCTAACTGTTGTGTCGTAATTATGTAATTATTGCATAATATTCTCTACATGCATGCTGCCTTCCAATCTTGAATTCCATGCATCTTAAGAACTTCTTTTGCGCCATTTCTAAACGGTTAATAGTAGTTAAAGGGAATGGTGTCCATACAACAGAGCCATATTCTAAATGGCAACGTAATAGTGAGAAATAAAGACTTTTTATACAATATAAATTTTTACTAATATGCCAAACATAACCCCACATCTGTAATGCTTTCGTACTAATATTTAATATGTGGGTGTTAAATAAAAATTTAGAATCAAATGTGATCTTTTATAGTATCAACTCTTGTAAGGCTAGATGACTCAATCAATGAATATGTATATTCAATTCTATTACCTCTCGATGCAGTCATTGAATAGCATTTGTTTATATTTAAAACAGTTTATTACTAGAACACCATTCATTCAAACGAATTAGATCTTCCTGCATCTTATGACAGTCATCAAGAGTAAACATTGTTTCATACATTTTGAGATCGCGTGCACATAATAAAAATTCGCAGTTTAATAATATCATTCATGTCATTAATAAAAATATTAAACAAAATTGGTCCACAATGTAAAACGTTTATGATAAATTTGAACAATCTTCATGTCTTTCAAAAAGAATTGATAAAGATTTCAAATTTGTACTAAAATGAAAACATTTGCTTATTATTCATACCTTAAATATCGAGTACATGTAAAATGCCAACTGCTTATTGTCGAGTTGGATTCACCTACCCTGAAGAGCTGGTGCCTACCGACTAAAACCTCCTATCTGTGATAGAGTGAATGATAATAATATATTTTGGTTTAAAACCGGCTTACTATGTTTTGGGTGTAAAACCGGCTTTATGTGTATATGCGATTAAATACTTTTGTACCCATTATTGTATATCTTAGAGTGTGTGGGAAATAAACAGCTGTGAGTTGTCAGTAGAAAAAAAGCGTATCATTGCATTCCGAGAACCACAAATTATTTAATATTGAGCAATACTAAGTTAAGTTGTAGCAATTGGCTACGAGGATATAAAAAACACAATAACTAAATATTAAAAATGTCGATTGGACGTATAAGTGAATTTGAACTAGGAGTTCAAAATTGGTCGACGTACGTGGCACGCTTGGAACAATATTTCAAGGCTAACGATGTAGCGTACGACAAGAAAGTGGCCATCCTGTTAACAGTGGTAGGCGATGAAACCTACGAATTATTAATTAATTTATGTGACCCTAAGAAGCCAGAAGAATTAGGTTATAAAGGGTTAGTGAAAAAATTAAAAGATCATTTGGAACCGACGCCATCCACATTGGCGGAAAGATACAAGTTCCGGACGCGTAAACAAGAAAATGGCGAGACAATTGCGCAGTACATGACAGCGTTAAAAAGTCTTGCGAAGACGTGCGATTTTAAAACGGAACTGGAAGACCATTTAAGGCAGAGATGCACAGACTTATTAAGACTAGGGGCCACTCGGGCAAATCATGAACTGATGGCGGGCCGCCAGAAGTGTAGGTAATTAAAGACAATAAATAATTGATAATAATGTATTAAAATTAAAAAGGAATTTATTAATTTGAAGCGTGGCACTGCATAGTGCTTACAATCTTTTTTATATTTGGCTCAAATTTACTTGTAGCAACACGTAAAACTGCTTCCAAACTTTCATTTGCAAGGCGGTTTCTATTTTTGGTTTTATTATTATTAAGTATTGAAAAAGTTTGTTCACATATATAGGTAGAACCAAATAAGCTGGCACATTTCAGAGCGTTTATGCGCAACTCTTTGTACATATTTTTATCAATGCAGCGGTAAAAGTTCAGCAAGTCTCCTTCGTTGAATTTGTTGCGTAAATCTTCGTCGTTTTGAATGTCGATAATTTCTAACTGCATTGACTCTGGCGCATTTTCAACTGAAATCGTGAAAGGATTGCTGAATATGTCCAACAGAGGTTTCACTTTTTTAAACTCCGAAAATCTGTCTTGAAAAGATTGAATCAAAATATCTAGCTTTTCTACATAACTGAAATTAATCGCAGTTTTGTTGAATTTTTCAACCATTTTCTTATAATTCGGAAAATGATTGTAATTTCCAGAATTCAATTGCGATCTGAAAAGTGTCAGCTTGCATTGAAAGGATGATATATGAGCGTAGAGCTGGGATATCAGTTGATTTTTGCCTTGAAGCCGTGTGTTCAAGACATTCAAATGATTTGTAATGTCAACTAAAAAAGCAAAATCACACAACCAATCAGGATTTTTAAGTTCCGGGACATCCCTTTGCTTTTCCGCCAGAAATATTCCAATTTCTTCTATTAAATTTAGAAATCGTTCCAGTGTCAATCCACGACTTAGCCACCTTACTTCTGTATAATACAGTAAATCTCCATATTCGCTTTCGATGTCATCAAGGAATTGTTTGAATTGCCTGTGATTGAGTCCTCGTGATTGTATGAAATTTACAGTCGAAACTACCACTTTCATGACATTTTGAAATTCAATTTGTTTAGCACAGAGGGCTTCTTGGTGTATAATGCAGTGAAACTGCATGAGATCTTCAGCCTTTATGTTTTTTTCTTGCAGATGCTTTTTCAGCAAAGTAACTAGCCCGGAATTGACACCAATCATCGAAGGAGCACCGTCAGTCGCAACTCCCGATAATTTTGATAAGTCCAAATCAGTTTTTGAACGCTCATCCAAAAGTACATTGAGTATATCAACTCCTTTGGTTTGACCTTTCAATGAACACATTCCTAATAACTCTTCTACGACTTCAAAATCTTGAGTAACACCTCGTATGAATATTAGAAGTTGAGCTGTGGAACTAATATCAGTGGATTCGTCGAGTGCTAATGAAAAAAATTCAATGATCTTAGTTTTTTCAGTTAATTGTTCCGCAATATTACCTGACAAAGACATAATTCGTCTTTGGATGGTCATACGATTCAGTTGAATTTTCTCAAACTTTTTTGCTGCTTCTGGACACATTTTCTTAGCGGCAATTTCTATGCATTCTTTTACAAAATCCCCATCATTGAAGGGGCGACTTCGCTTTGCTATCATTCGAGAAATTTCATAACTAACTTCTGTAGCTGTTTCTGAATCTTCAATGGGTTTTCTAAACATAGCTTGCTGACCCGTAAGCTCCCGTTTTAAAGACAACATTTTTTGCTTTCTTAATTCGCCTGTAAACTTGGTAAAAGAAGGATGCTGCGTTTCATAGTGCCTTTTTACATTATATTCCTTTGCAATTGCAACAGAATTCTTGCAAATTAAACAAACGACTTTGTTATGCGACCATACAAAAAAGTATTTCTCAGTCCAAATTTCTTGAAATTGCCGATTTTCATCTTTAACCTTACGTTTTTTACTAGGTCCTGGCTTGTCCATGTTGCGTTCTAATCCTGGCTAGGATTAACACAACACCTAAAAACAATTACAGTACCTACTTAAATTACCCATCCTTTTTAAATTATCAAAAATAATTGATTAAATAGGTAGGGAAACACTTATTAATAATAGAGTTTTACTTACGATTTCACAACACAATTATACACGGCACTTGACGGTTAACACTGCAACAGGAAATCTACGTTGAATGTGGATCAAAATATATGACACCGGCTAGTGGAGTACAACTATTGCCTTCCAAAACCTCTATTAAACTCACAGAACACTAATACACCTAGCGGCGATTAAACGTGGCTTTTATACCGCGCGTATAGAGTCGAAAACTGTCTGGAGAAATCTCGAAACCGACTCTGGAAGCTTCGAGTCGTGTACTATCTACGCGAGCGATCGTCATCGCGCCGCCGGCCGCCGCGCTTCATCAAGCAAACGAATTTAACCGAGATCAGCACGAACATTACCGACCGCTGTTACCGACGACGCACGTACGGCGCACCGTAATAGCGCGCGCGCGAGATTCAAATTACTTTTCGAACATATTTTTTTTGGTTTTATTCTGGAATAGAATTCAATATTTTTAGAATGTACGAGAGTATTATTTTTGCTGTCGGCGGGCCACCGGTATTCGACCGGGCGCCGCCGGATGCGGCCCGCGGGCCGCGGTCTGTGCATCCATGATTTAAGGAATCAATTTGTATATGGATTCCCAATTGGTGGAAAAATCATCAGTTCATTACTGGAAAAGGGAACCGAGTATGCAGCCAAGCCGGGGAAGAGGTCAGCGCGGTAGTGAGTTTTCATCAGCGAAGCGGGGATGGAAACCGGCAGCGTGGACGAGAACTCCGCCGTCGGCAGCGCAGCAACTTACGCATCAGCGGGGTGAGCATAGGCCGCAGGTAGCGCAGGCTTGGAAGCATTGCGGTAAGAACAATTATAAATTTTCAGACTGTTTTTTCAAACGGGCCGTGTGTCATCAGTGCGGTAAGAGTGGGCACATAAAATCAATGTGTAAATTTAAGAAAAGTCAAGGATGTAATAAGTCACATCATTTTCTAAGTCAAAATGAACGCGAAAACTCAGATTCAGATGTAAATGTATTCAACATTAGGGCGAATCAAGGACCTATAAGGGTAATCGTTGAAGTAGATGGAGTTATGTTAAATATGGAAGTGGATACAGCAATATCGGCTATTTCCGAAGAAATGTATAAGAGGTATTTTAAGCATCGGGCAATTCAAACTAATTGTGGTAATTTTAAATCATACAGCGGCACACAATTTCCGCAAAGGGTTTTATTAAAGTAAATACTAAATATAATGGAAAAATATTTCCGAATCTAAATTTATTTATAATTCCTAGGGGTGGGCCTCCACTTTTGGGCAGAAAATGGATTTCAGTTTTTAAAATTTCAATTAATCATGACTTAACAATATGTAACATGACAAGAAATACATTGTTGCAGGATGTAAATAATTTAATTGCTCAATACCCGGAAGTATTCAATGACGGTTTAGTAACTTTTAGGGGATATAAGGCAGACTTAATTTTAAAACAAGATAGTGCACCTGTTTTTTGTCGGGCGCGTTCTTTGCCTTTTGCGCTACAAGATTTATCGCAAGCGTATGCCCAAGTTGAACTAAATGAAGAATGACGAAGGGTCGTTACAATTAATACGCACAAAGGTTTATTTACATATAACAGAGTACCCTATGGAATATCCTCAGCACCCGGAATTTTTCAAAAAATTATAAAGCAATTATTTGTAAATATAAAGGGTGTCGCGTTTTTTCTCGATGATATTTTAATCACCGGAAAAAATGTAAATGAACATTTAAATAGTTCAAAACTTGTGCTGGACAAATTGAAAGAATTTGAATTACGAGTTCGTCGCGATAAATGAAAATTTTTTCTAACAGAAATTTCGTATTTAGGATATACTATTGATACCAAAGGTTTGCATAAATCGAAAGAAAAGGTAGAGGCAATTTTAAATGCTAGAAATCCAATGAATATTACAGAATTAAAATCTTTCTTGGGCTTAGTAAATTATTATGCGAAATTTATTCCAAATCTTAGTTCAAAATTATACCCTTTACATCAATTACTGAAGAAAAATAGTAAATGGAATTGGTCACGAGAATGTGAGCAAGCTTTTAATAATATAAAAAATCATATGGCTTCACAGAATTTTTTAGCTCATTATAATGCTAATTTACCATTAACTCTTTCTTGTGATGCGAGTTCGTATGGATTAGGAGTCGTGTTAGCTCATACTTACCCTGATCGGACAAGCAAGGTAATTGCATATGCATCACGGTCTCTCACAAAAAATGAAGAACATTATGCACAAATCGATAAGGAAGCCTTATCTATTATTTTTGGTGTTAGACGTTTTCATCAGTATTAATATGGAAGATTTTTTACACTATATACCGATCATAAACCTTTGTTATCGATATTGGGTTCTAAAAAGGGCATTCCGATTATTGCCGCGAGTCGATTAGAAAGGTGGTCTATAATACTAGCTGCTTATCAGTATACAATTAAATATGTAGATTCTAAAGATAATTGTGCAGATGCCTTATCTAGATTGCCAGTAAAAATTAATACAGTCAATAATAAAGAGCTAGGACATTTGTTATACATTCAAAATTCTGTAAATTTAAATTACAAAAGAGTAGCGCATGAAACTAAAAATGATATAAAGTTAAATAAAATTTTTGGTTAATGTTTACACGGCTGGCCAAATCAAGTAACTTCTGAAGAAGATAAGCCATTTTTTTATAGAAAAGAGCAGTTGCATATCGAACATGGTTGTTTGTTTTGGGTATATAGAATTATAATTCCTGCAAGATTACGTAACATGGTTTTAAATGAGTTACACTCTTCACATTTAGGTGAAAATAAAATGAAATCCATTGCCAGGTCATATTTCTGGTGGCCTAACATGGATAAAGAAATTGAATATATTTGCGCAAATTGCAAAAGGTAATGGTGATGCTGATGAAAAGGAAGCTTGGAAAAGTTTCGTAGCCGTGACTAAAGGATTAGGGAATCACAAGACAGACAACTATAAAACACTGGTCGAATGTTTAGTGGGCAATGAGATGTTGCATGTCTTTTAAGCTACATATGTTAGATTCGCATCTCGATTGCTTTATAGATAGCATGGGTCTTTACTCTAAAGAACAAGGAGAACGGTTCCATCAGGACATTATGGGAATCGAAAGAAGGCATAAGGAAAAACAGACCAAAAATTTTATAGGTGATTATGTTTGGGGACTTGTTAGGGAAAGTTTTCTTTTTTTCTCTAATATATCGTGTATTTGATTCTCATTTTTTTCAGTTTTCTAACTTATAAGCGTTAGTCGACTAGGCAGAAAACGTATTTCAAAACAAAAACAGCAAGGAATAAATATAATTGTAACGGAAAACACTATTCCGAAATTTTTTAAAGCTAGACCTTTGCAATACCGAAAATTAGTAGAAAATGAAATTGATGGATAATGAAATCTGGGTATAATAAAAAAAGTAGATTATTGTGAGTGGGGTACACCAATTGTACCAATGGGTTATTTGATGAGTTGAAAATTGAGTACAGCTCAAACCAATGTCGTTTCTTTATAGATGGCATTTCTCAAAGCTTGAAAGCGGTTCTCCTTCACAATGGAATCCCTCGATCCCCATAGCATTTTTCTGATCTCAAGGAAAAAGAAAAAAGGAGGCTATACGAAGAACCCTTGCTACCTTTGTTTGTGGGAAAGCTGAGCCGACAATCAGCATTACCAGGTTAAGACTTGGCCTCCAAGATTAGAGTTCGTTGTCGGTGCACAAAATGTTAAGTGGGAGCAATTGGTCGAGCAAAATTTTGTTGCCTTCGCTACATTTAATACTGGGGCTTATTAAGCAATTTGTTAAGGGGCTTGACCTGCAATCTCAGGTTTTGTAAGCTTTCAGAAGGTAAAGTAAAAGCAGGCGTTTTGGGGGACCATAGATTAAGCAGATGACGAAGTCGGAAAAGTTAATATAGAAACTGAATGAAACCGAATAGGAAGCTTGGAAAAGTTTCGTAGCCGTGACTAAAGGATTAGGGAATCACAAGACAGACAACTATAAAACACTGGTCGAATGTTTAGTGGGCAATGAAATGTTGCATGTCTTTTAAGCTACATATGTTAGATTCGCATCTCGATTGCTTTATAGATAGCATGGGTCTTTGAAGAACAAGGAGAACGGTTTCATCATTGAAGGCTGGCCAAATCAAGTAACTTCTGAAGAAGATAAGCCATTTTTTTATAGAAAAGAGCAGTTGCATATCGAACATGGTTGTTTGTTTTGGGTATATAGAATTATAATTCCTGCAAGATTACGTAACATGGTTTTAAATGAGTTACACTCTTCACATTTAGGTGAAAATAAAATGAAATCCATTGCCAGGTCATATTTCTGGTGGCCTAACATGGATAAAGAAATTGAATATATTTGCGCAAATTGCAAAAGGTAATGGTGATGCTGATGAAAAGGAAGCTTGGAAAAGTTTCGTAGCCGTGACTAAAGGATTAGGGAATCACAAGACAGACAACTATAAAACACTGGTCGAATGTTTAGTGGGCAATGAGATGTTGCATGTCTTTTAAGCTACATATGTTAGATTCGCATCTCGATTGCTTTATAGATAGCATGGGTCTTTACTCTAAAGAACAAGGAGAACGGTTCCATCAGGACATTATGGGAATCGAAAGAAGGCATAAGGAAAAACAGACCAAAAATTTTATAGGTGATTATGTTTGGGGACTTGTTAGGGAAAGTTTTCTTTTTTTCTCTAATATATCGTGTATTTGATTCTCATTTTTTTCAGTTTTCTAACTTATAAGCGTTAGTCGACTAGGCAGAAAACGTATTTCAAAACAAAAACAGCAAGGAATAAATATAATTGTAACGGAAAACACTATTCCGAAATTTTTTAAAGCTAGACCTTTGCAATACCGAAAATTAGTAGAAAATGAAATTGATGGATAATGAAATCTGGGTATAATAAAAAAAGTAGATTATTGTGAGTGGGGTACACCAATTGTACCAATGGGTTATTTGATGAGTTGAAAATTGAGTACAGCTCAAACCAATGTCGTTTCTTTATAGATGGCATTTCTCAAAGCTTGAAAGCGGTTCTCCTTCACAATGGAATCCCTCGATCCCCATAGCATTTTTCTGATCTCAAGGAAAAAGAAAAAAGGAGGCTATACGAAGAACCCTTGCTACCTTTGTTTGTGGGAAAGCTGAGCCGACAATCAGCATTACCAGGTTAAGACTTGGCCTCCAAGATTAGAGTTCGTTGTCGGTGCACAAAATGTTAAGTGGGAGCAATTGGTCGAGCAAAATTTTGTTGCCTTCGCTACATTTAATACTGGGGCTTATTAAGCAATTTGTTAAGGGGCTTGACCTGCAATCTCAGGTTTTGTAAGCTTTCAGAAGGTAAAGTAAAAGCAGGCGTTTTGGGGGACCATAGATTAAGCAGATGACGAAGTCGGAAAAGTTAATATAGAAACTGAATGAAACCGAATAGGAAGCTTGGAAAAGTTTCGTAGCCGTGACTAAAGGATTAGGGAATCACAAGACAGACAACTATAAAACACTGGTCGAATGTTTAGTGGGCAATGAAATGTTGCATGTCTTTTAAGCTACATATGTTAGATTCGCATCTCGATTGCTTTATAGATAGCATGGGTCTTTGAAGAACAAGGAGAACGGTTTCATCATTGAAGAACAAGGAGAACGGTTTCATCAGGACATTATGGGAATCGAAAGAAGGCATAAGGAAAAACAGACCAAAAATTTTATGGAGGATTATGTTTGGGGACTTGTTAGGGAAAGTTTTCTAATATATCTTGTATTTGATTCTCATATTTCTCAGTTTTCTAACTTATAAACGTTAGTCGGCTAGGCAGAAAATATATTTCAAAACAAAAACAGCAAGGAATAAATATAATTGTAACGGAAAACACTATTCCGAAATTTTTTAAAGCTAGACCTTTGCAATGCGGAAATTAGTAGTAAATGAAATTGATGGATAATGAAATCTGGGTATAATAAAAAAGTGGATTATTGTGAGTGGGGTACACCAATTGTACCTATTTTGGAAAGTTACGGTACTATCAGGGTTTGCGGCGATTGTGAAATAACCTTAAACCCTCATTAAAGATTCATACCCTATATCAGTAATTGAAGAACTTTTTAGTAGTTTACAAAATGGTACCCAATTTACCCAAATAGATTTCTTAAAAGCTTACCAGCAGGTTATTTTAATTGAAAGTTTGCAAGAGCTCATGACCATTAGTACACATAAAAGGTTGTATCAATATACGCGTTTACCTTTTGGAATTACATGTGAACCTGAGAAGTTTCAAAATATAATGGAAAATGTGTTACAGGGATTGGAAGGTGTTGTTTTTCCCGTTTTTGATGGCTAATATACTGCCTAAGTTTAAAAATGCTCCAATTCCTAGAAATGTCACATAACTTAAATATTTTTTAGGGCTTGTTAATTATTATAATAAATTTATCAAAAATGGTGCAGTTATTTTAAAACCACTCTAAAAATTACTACAGAAAAACGAAAAATGTCATTGGTTAAAAAGCTGCAATTTAGCTTTCAATAAAATAAAAGAAATTCTAATAAGTGCACATGTACTTGTACATTATGACCCAAAATTGACGATAAGATTAGCAGTTATTTCTCATGTTTTAGAGAATGGTGAAGAGAAACCAATTGCCTATGCTTCACAAACATTGAATAATAGTCAATGTAATTATTCCAAATAGAGAATAATTATTTTGGGGTACAAAAATTCTATTTATATTTATATGGTCAAAAATTTACTTCAATTACATATCACAAACCACTTTTTACTATTTTTGGGACACACCATTAGTAACTGCGAACAGATTGCAACGATGGGCTCTTATTTTGAGTAATTACAATTATAATATGTGTTAAATCTGAAAAAAATAATGCGGATTGTTTTTCTGGAAGAATTTGTGACATTTGAGGACAATTAGTATTTAACACGTTTAACGCGTTTACAGTGAAGTATCCTTCAAGTCACGCGTACCGCTGTATGAAGCGTATGCTGTTGGGTTACCACCGATATTTTAAAAATGCGAATCGCTGATTTTCGCAAGAATAACCTCCTACAGAGACAGAATTGTTGATACCGAGGAAAATACAATTGAATTTGGTGAATGGAATGAATTTAGTGGTCGGCAGAAGTCATTTTCTTTTTTCATCCATATGCGTTGTTCTTTGATGAAGAAATAATATACTGGGAATTTCTATTCTAAACGCTTTGATGGTTTACAAAATTACAACAAAGAAGAATGTAAATATTAGAAGATTTAGAGAAAAATTAGCTGCAAAATTATTTGGGTTGACTGAAAATACAACAGCAGCATTGACGCGCATGCAAATAATGTTATGCAGAAAAAAGTCGCCCAATAGGCAAATCAAAGACACGAGAGAATTTGAAGAAAACAACAACTTGATGTCCAAGTTGTCCCGGCCAACCCCAGAATGTATAATATTCTAAAGTTTAGCATTTTACATAATTTTTTTAAAAAACCATTTTCGTATTACATTTATTTACAGTTATATTAATAAATATAGTTTATATTAATTAATTTTCAATAGTTTTGTTACCCCAATACGGGTGATGCGCCCCGATCAGAAACTATACTATCACCCGAATACGGGTGACGTGGCACTCAACGTGTTAAGGAAGAATAAAGATTTTGTAATTGATTTTAATTTAATTCGTTTTGAAACAAAAAACGATGAAATTTGTAAACTTTTATTATATACATATCAAAACAAGAATGGACTAACAATATTAAAAGTATTGATGAATTGAAACAGTTTTTCTTACAAAATATAATATTACATGTGATCAAGGAATAATATTATTAGGGTATAAGGTGCTAATTCCTAAATCAATACAATGTAATATTTCAAACGAATTACATAAAGCACACATGGCGATTGTAAAAACAAAAAGTTTGGCTAGATTCTATATATGGTGGCCAACCAAGATATTGTGAAAATTGCGTATTTCCCCTACGCGCACACCAAATGGATGGAAGCTTTTACACGTATAACAAGTTTAAAAGTAATTGAACTATTGAGAAATTTGTTTGCTAGATTTGGGCTATCAAAATTAATAGTCATCGACAATGATACACAATTTATTATCTAAATTTTTAAAATAAAAACAGAATCAGTTATAAGACATCCAGGGATAACCCTCCAAGCGTTGTGCTGTCCTTTGGTCGCCACCTTGGGTGGCTAAATGAGTGATAGAACAACGCAGGGCTGTCCCAGTCAAGGAGACTCAACGGGCCTAGTGGAGCCTAAGTGCTCTGGTCAATGATTTGATCACCCTTGGCAAACTCAATCCAGATCCAGAAGACATCCCCACTCTTCCACCCAGCAACAAAGAGTGCGGCGGAAAATGCAGTTAAAACGCACTATAAAACCGGTAAATGCACAGCTTTTCTCATCTTGGGAAGAATTATTAATACCTGATTCTCGAACTGCCTCCTATGGACGGGCCGTGTATCTGTACCTGCTTCAAAACGCCGACGGTACAGGCAGAGTCAGGCTCTCTACGTAGAGCTGTGCCATTTTCCTCAAGCAGTTCTGAAAGTTACAGTGAGGATAGTGATAGTGATAAAGACTGGTCCATGAATGATAATTCGGCAACAATTGAACCAAAGGGGGATCAACATTATACCCAGCAATGCGAAAAGTGTCATGTGGGTTGTAAAATAATTTATTGGCGACAATTACCTTTGATAATGAACTGCAAAGTTCGAAACACGTGTCAGGAAACTGTAAATAAAAATATGGAACATAACAAGCGCTTTTCTTCACCAAACTTATATATCCGGTTCCATCAAGAATGTAGCATAACAAGCATTACCTTTATTTCAGATTTTTGCGCAAGAAACAAATCGGTACCATGACTAAAATTGTCATCGATTTATAGTTGGAGCAAAAAATATCAAATGGAAGGGTGTATCCGTGAAAGACATTAAAAAAAGGTTGGGTGTGCTCTTAATAATGGGAAGAGTCCGAAAGGTGCCGAGGAAGGAATATTAGTTAACGGACTTCACAATAGCCCTGTTTTTGGCAGTGTTATAAGCCGGGTCGCTTTATTCACATTTGGGATTGCTGGCATTTTTCTGATAATGCCAATTTGGACCCTAATAGCGTCAGATAGAAAAAAAACCAACCGCTTCTGGATTATTTTCTACCAAAGTTTAGAGATGTTTATCATCCTGATCGTGAATTGTCACTTGATGAGAGTATTATGTCATGGAGGGATCGGCTATCCCTCAATGCGTCGAAAATTGTAAAGTATATTTGCAACTTCAAAATTTACTGCGGGTAAAGACATCGTCTTCAAGATACTATTAGTATGCAGTAGATTTACTACTGCAGCCATATCTAAATGTCTATCATAAACAATTATTACAATAGTGTTGATACGCTTGAAGTGCTAAAAATTAAATCAGCTATGATCTCCGCCGAAAGAGTGGATAATAGTCTTTTGCTAAGAGATTCCGGGGCTCATCACAACTTTGCAGTGGGAGCTCCCCTTCACTAGTCACTTTCGTTTCCGCTATGAACTATCGTCCTCTCTTGGACAAACTCTTTGGTCTCTTTGGCCCCTGAATCTATTAGGTCTCGAGGGATAGGGTACCAAGTAGTATCGTGGCGCAGACTTGGTAACGATGCCAGGTCTGTTCGCAGTCCTGATATAGCGGGCTTGTCGCCGTTGTCTGTGGTCAAGTCTCGCGGATAGCGCAAGCCTAGGGTATCTTGGCTTAGATAAAGGAAACCACTATAAAGGAAATACCTCAATCCAAGGCGTAACAGCATGGCCAAGGGATGCGTGGTTAGGGAGCAGCACTAGTCTTCACACTACGGATTCTGGGGCACCTGGCGAACCCCCGTTTCAAGAAGCCTTGCCACGGTAAGTCGGCTCTGCCGTGGCAGACCACCCTTTCCGAGCAATTCGTGGGAACAGCATGGATCAACCTAAAAACAGCACTAAGAACGATAAGACTAACACGACGACGGCAGCAGGCATGACTAACACGGATCAGAGCAGGAAGATTAAGGATGCGGCAAAAAATAGCTGGGAAGTGGGAAGACAGCCATGAGTGCACAGACACTGCCGAATACCGGCTACTCAGTATTCGTCAGAAATGACAAAGAGGTCGCTGACGGCTCGAAGTGGAGAAAAGAGGAGACACTTCCCTCCAGAACTGGCGGAAACAACAAGGGAAGTACAGTCTAACTGATCGGTTTGCACACGCAGATAGAAAAAGTCTCCCGGGTACTATTCAGCAGTGGGCCCTTGATAAAAGCGGAGGCACAGACAGAAATAAACTCGCAAACGGTGAACGAAGCCAGGGAGGAGAAGCCGTTGGGGAAAGAGGGGACGCAAAGCAAACAAACAACTTCATCGGCAGTGTCAGATGTGATGTGGCCTCAAGAGCGAGGTGATCATCGGAGGGGATGATTTCAACGCGGAAGCCCACCAATGGGGGGAGCTAAGAGCAGACAGAAGATGTGAGCTGCTGACGGAGAGTCTGGCGATGCTGGAGCTGGAAATAGCAAACCAGGGGGAGGAGCCGATGATGGTGCACACAAACGCACAGTCAATTATTGACATTACGTTCGCTTCAACGGAAGTACTGGGGGCCATGTAAGGCTGACAGGTGAGTCAGAAGGAAGCGATGAGCGACCACAGGTACATTGAATTTGTGGTGTTCACCGATAGAAGGGTACCTAAGACCACCAACAGATGGAGATGGGACGTGGAGAGGATGGACACAGGGGAGCTAACGGCTTACATGATGGCAATGGGCGGAGGTGAGAACAAGGGGGCCAAGTAAGCCGTATTAAGGTATACTAGGTGACTCAGGGGGGCATGTGACGTGGCCATACCCAAAAGGGTTACTGGGGCCGGAAGGGGAACTTATTGGTGGAACGAGGAGGTGGCCGCAGAAAGGGCCAGGGCGGACGAGACACGCAGGGATGTCACCAGATGCAGAAGAGGAGGGGGCGGTACAACTCGAGGCAAAGGACAGGTTTAAGAAAGCAATACCCGAAAGCAAGAGGCAGAAGGGTAATGTAATTATATGAGTTACTTATATAATTGTATATCGTAAGATGTGTATATGTATATATGTTTATATGTTATAATACAGGTGCAGCGGGTACCCCGGGCGAGGTTACTGTTTCGCCGGAGTAGGAGTCACAAAACGTAACAATTACATGGGTCCCAGGACACAGAGAACATCCGGGGAATGACAAAGCAGACGAACTGGCCAACAAGGCTCAAAAGCAGTAATTGGCCTGAAACCCTCCTGCGGCATCTACAAAACCGTAGTCAAACGATCCATAAAAAATGGATACAAATACAGGCCCAAAATTGGTGGACGGACTCACCAGGACAGAAACAAGCGAAAGAATATTAGGTCTGATGACAGGACACTGAAAGCTCAACAAGCATATGAGCAAAATAGGCCTGGAGGGAGAAGCACTATGTAGATTCTGCCTAGAGGAAGAAGAGGACTCGTTCCACATCCTATGCTATTGCGAGGGCCTGGCAAGGATTAGACATCAAAAGCTGGGCACTACAAACTCAAGCGCGGAGAGCTATACCCAAACCCCTCTGGCAGGGCTCAGAGGACCAATAAAAGAGTCAAAGCTAGAGCTGGTCATCTGAAATAAATAGGGATCCACAACAGATCTGAAAAGGTCGCGGTGGAACAGGTGCTGGTGCCACCCATATTACATCTATCTATCTATGTGGTAAAATTTGCGAAAATAGAGGACTCTTGGTTGAAAAGCTGCAAAATTAAAAATAGGACAATCAATGTTTTGCGTCGAAAAGATGTCTGATTGCAGATTGAGGCTTAAGGCATTTATTTCGTGGTATATTTTAATTAATGAAAAAATTTAAAAAAACTTTTATTTAACATTGTGATATTAACCAAGTAGACGTATTTTTTATTTTTTTCATTTATGTCTTATTGCATTGCTGGAAATCAAAAAACGCTACGCATGAGATCCACAATACATTCTGCTGACTTTATCGAGAGCCAGACATAAAATCGACTGGTACACAGAGGAAAAAATTTGGAAACCAATTAGTGTAATTGAGTATAATAAATATATGGAAGGCGTGGATCGCTCAGATCAATATTTATCATACTATTCGATGGTACGTCGCACCAAAAAATGGACGAAAAGAGCTGCATGTTTATTTTAAATTGCGCATTATATAATGTGTTTAATGTTTATAAAATTCTAAATGCAAATGTAAATATATAATATAAATTATTGAATGTAGCGAAAGAAGGACGAAAGAGCTGCCATGTTTATTTTAAATTTTAAATTATATAATGAGTTTAATGTTTACAAAATTCTAAATACAAATGTAAATATATAATATAAATTATTGAATGTAGCGAAAGAATTGATTAAAGAGAGTGAAGAGACAATGGATGTTGCGCAGGGGCCTAGTACATTACGAAATGTAATGCGTCACAATACACCAAAGATATGGTCGAGCCGCCGAAAGCCGACTGTGACTCATGAATTTTCGTACTAATAATTGAATAGCAATTATCCTGAGATTATTGCGGTAGAATGAAATGAAAGACGAAACGTTTGTCTACATGTAAAAGAATAGGGAGCGTAAATCGTTAGTCCTAGCTCAGTTCCAATATATGCTGATGAATGTACTTAATTATTTTGAACGTAATTATCCAAATGAAATAACAATGAATACTGAGGTAAGTTTTAAATAGTAATATTGAGGTTATTAAACATTCTGAACTGGAACTAATTATATTTAGAGAACTGCAGAAGCTTGCGGTGTCAGTGCAAGTACAGTAATGCGTACTAGACATCGTTTTAGTGCTGCTGAAGCTGCGGGTATGTGAGTTATTTTAACGCAACAAAAGCCTCTCATTTGATGTACCAAATTACATTAAATGTAAGTTTTTATATCTATTTATAAGAAATAATAATTATATGTGTCATTTTAATACTTAAAATCGACACAGTTAATATGAAGTGCCATACAACTTGTAATGATGTTTACTAAGCGCAGGGGGCCAACGTACCAAATTTTTATATTTTGAGGTTGGCTTTCTGTGCCGAAGATATTGACAGCACGCGCGCCAAATTCGATCGCCTGGTGAAATAGATCACGGCGGAACCGCGCATATTTCAACCGAAGAGTGACAGATCGAATACGGCGTGGCGCGCCCGGCGAAATGAAGATCACGGCGAAACAGCGCGCAATTCAATCAAGAAGAGAGATAGCGTGACCAAACCGCGACAGAATTAACCCGGCGTGGGGATTGAAACCAGCGTGGGGATCGTACACGGCGTGGGGTAAACGCGCGCAGAAATTCAATTTCTTTGCCTGATTTTCAGGTATAAAAGCCCTGGCAGTTCGCCGTAAAATCACCAGTTCACGTCTGTCCTCGGTCCGCGTCAGACGTTCCAATCATGACAAAGAAAAAGGTTAACAAGAAAAAGCGTCCTCGAATTGATAGCTTCCAAGAGACACCCAACACGGCATCTCCACCTCCACCTTCTACTTCACCGCTCTCGCCTTACTCCGTGCACACACACCTCCACCCCCATCCCCTACTTCTACTCCTCGGAGTCCTCCACCTCCTCGTCGACCGCCGAAACCGCCACCGTCACTGCCGCCACTACCTCCGCCATGGACTCCACCGCCAACGACTCGAAGCCAAACTCATCGACACCATCTCCAAGGAGCTTACAGACACCTGGTGCACCAGGTCCCTCTGGCTCCATTCCACCATCCGCCACACAGACTACACCATCGCCGACTCCTTGTGCACCAGGTGCTAACGCCTCTTCGTGGATGTCATCTCCGACGGCTCCCCCGGACCTGGAGGTCATCTTCTGGGAATTTTGCCTGATTTCAATTCTACTGCCTACAACACTTCGCCTGCACCTCCTGGGGGACATCCTCAAGAAGAACCCGGCTGGACTCGCGTCCAGGCTCGCTCCAGGTCCGCTGCTTCCACAGGACAACCACGATCATTCGCCTTTGCAGTAAAAAGGTACGTGCATCATGTGAACCTTGCTGGTGTCCCCTCCCGATATCTAAATCACCCGGAATTTACAAAGCTAATCTCTCGCATTCAAACTGATCTAGAAATTGTCACCATCTTCTTCCCCCCTGCCCCCTCTAATCATCTAGCCTCTATAAGGTCATACAACCCCCTCATAGGCGATCTTCTCAAATAACACCTTCAAGAACTAATTGGCGAACCCATCTCGGTTACCAACCATTCCCCCAAAAACCCTCCCACCAAATCCTCTCCGCGCAAACCATCCCTCTCCTGCGTCATTTGGGACGTACCCATCTGCTAAAACCCCACCGACATCGCAGACTTTGCCACCTCTCAGGGCTTCTCTCTTCATCGCGTGATCTCCAGGGCCACTCAGCGGCCCACCCGGCTGTATCGTCTCTTCTCCTTTAACAAAGACGATATTGACCGCCTAATATGCTCCGGCATAAATATCGGTCCCTACAAACGATTCGCCGAACCCTCCGCTCCTCTCCCTCCTCGTTCCATTCAATGTTCATCTTGCATGGACTTCCACAATCCATGCTCCCTCTGTCAAAAACCTCTTACCTGCGGCATCTGTGCTGCAAACCATTCAGCCAACAAATGTAATTCCACTAGTCCTAAATGCGCCCAATGCGGCGCCAATCATCCGGCTTTCTCCGCAAAATGCCCCTCAAAGGTAGAGACTGCCAAATCCCTCACCGACGAAACCGCTGCTCCCCCGACATACGCCCTCAGAGAAACAGCCTCTATTGAGGAGAAAATTATTCTCATTATCTCCGCTACACTCTCTAAGTTGCGACCCACCCAATCTGCTGCAATCCAGGACGCCGTCTCGGCGGCTGTCCGGGAAATTCTCGGCCTCAATGTTGTTTTCCTAAACTCCGCTTCTTTACACATCATACCTGTTCTGCCCATCTCCCTGCCCCATGATGAAATTCAATCGCAACAATAATCACCTCATCTTCGCCTCCATAAACATCAGAGGAATCAGACGGAAAATTCTGCCCATCAGTTCCCTCCTATCCGACCTAAACAACCCCATCCTCTGCCTCCAAGAAACCCTCCTCTCATCTTCCACCCGTTTTTCTATTCCTGAATTAAATATACTCCGGACAGACAAAGGACCACACACCGGCGGCTACGCAATCATCCTCCACAAATTAGATCATCTCCCCCTTCTCTCCCCTAGCTCTCTCTTCAACCCACCCCCTCCCCTCCTCTAGCCGCCAAGGAAAATCTTCTCCCGGACTAATTGGAATGCCTTCCAAACCTCCCTTAAATCCATTCAACTCCCCCCAACTCCCTCATTGACCAAAGACATTGACTCTGCCGTGGACTTCATCACAACAGGCCATTGACAAACACACTCCTTTATCCCGTCTCTCTGATCACTCTTCTCCTCTCCCCCCACACATCATTTTTTAATTTGCCAGAAAAGAACTATCTACCGACAAATAAAACGATTCAACTTACAACATGACAGGACAGAATGGAATAGACTCAATGCACTAATCAAACTCAGAATCACCGAACACCGCAAACAAAAATGGATTGACACAGTTGACAAACTTGACCACCGTTCCCCCGCCCTCTTCTGGAAAAAATTCCGCAACATCACCTCTCGCCCTACCTCAATTCGCTACCCCCCTCTAATCTCCCCTTCTGGCTCCATCACGACTGACCCAACTGACATCGCCGAATGCTTCGCCTCCCATCTTTCAGCAATTCACTCCACCTCCCTCAATGGCGACCCTCACACTGATCTCGAGGCCAACCACCATTTTAACCGCCCCCAACTCCTTCCCCTGACGGAATTCACCCTCAATGACAATGACAGGCACGACATCCCACCCGAACGCATCACATCCCTCATTAAAAACTCCAAAAACTCTTCCCCTGGCCCCGACGGCAATCTGCAAAGGTCACAATGATACCCAAAAAATCAAATGACCCTTCCAAGCCTTCTTCCTTCCGCCCCATCTCCCTACTCAACACCATGAGCAAAATCCTAGAACGCCTCATCGTCTCCCAACTCCTCGACTCGATAGAACAACACATCCCCGACCATCAAAACGGATTTCGACATGGACGTTCAGTACATGACGCCATTTTTGCCATTACTGCCTCCTCTGTAGATTCAGCCAACACCCGTAAATACACCGCAGCCGTATTCTTTGATATCCAGATTAGTCTGAATGCGGAACACGGTAACGAAGCACGGCAGCTGAGCGTTTCGGGAGACGGATCTTGGAAGAAAAGAGGATTCTCATCTCTTTTCGGCATCTCGACGCTCATTGGCAAGTACTCTGGCAAAGTTGTGGACTTCGTGGTGAAATCCGCTTACTGTCATTCCTGTGCTAACTGGCCCTTGAGAAAAGGAACTGTAGAATACGACGAATGGCACAATACCCACGGTGACAACTGTACCGCGAATCACCACGGCAGTGCGGGAAAAATGGAAGTAGATGCGATGTGGGAAATGTTCGCGGGTTCCGAGAAATCGCTGGGCGTCAAATATTTGAATTACATCGGGGATGGCGACACCAAAACTTTTAAAGCTCTTTTGGACCTGGACCCGTACGACGACATCACTGTGCAGAAGAAGAAGTGCGTGGGCCACGTCCAGAAGAGGATGGGCAGCCGACTGCGAGCGGTGAAGAAAGGCACCAGGGGACTCGGCGGAAAAGGTGCGGGGAAGCTCATGGACAAATTGATTGCGGATCTGACGGTATATTACGGACTGGCGATTCGACGACACCCCGACTCCGAGGCGAAGATGAAGGACGCTGTCTGGGCTACATTCCTTCACAAGTGCTCCACTGATAAGGCCCCGCAGCATTCGAAGTGTCCGGAAGGCGTCAACAGCTGGTGCAAGTGGCGTGTGGCGGAGGCGACCGGCGAATTGGACTCGTTGAAGCACGACCACCCTCTGTGTAAGGACGTTCAAAATGCCATAAAACCCATCTACGAGGCCCTTTCCGCGGATGACCTGCTACATCGCTGCCTCGGAGGAAACACACAGAACTGCAATGAGTCTTTCAACGCCTGTGTGTGGAGACTTGGCCCGAAACACTTACATTCACCCGAACTTTCGACGAGCAACGTCGGCAGGCTGCTGAAAGGAAGGTCTCCCAATACACAAGGATGGCTTACATCGAGAAGAAAAATAAAGCAATCGCACAGCAGGAGCAGTTCGAGTTGGAGGAGGGGATTTTGTACAGCCCTGGAATCGCTGACTAAATGTGAGTATTACCAAGATATGCAAATTTTGAGTAGAAATGAGCGAAAGATATTTTTTGGTCCTCCATATTGATTTGGCCATTTTCTTTTGTTTTTAATTTTATCAAATAGTACCTCAAAACCATGTTCAAACCTAGCGCAACCCGAAAATTCCCGATTTTTTATGAAATTGCAAATTTTTTTGGGCCGCCATATTGGATCGGCCGTTTCGAATTTTGAAAATCTGACTTCAGATTCGTATTCAGCGGTACCCAAAACCCATGATACCATGTTATTGTTACAAAACATTGACATTTTCGCAATAATATTCGATCGAAAGTATTGCCAAAACTCTCATTTGAGAACGGGTGAACGAAACAATGTCTACCTTTCGGCAATCGAAAGGAAACCGTTTTTTTGGGAGCATAGACCTATAAAATTGAAAAATTGTTTGTTTGAACTATTTTTTATGGGCCTCTGAAGTGGAAAAAAGGCCGAAAAATCGACCTAAAAGTTCATGATAGTTCCAAAAAGTCAAAACTTGTTTTTTTTTTCAACTTTTTTAGGTCTATGCTCCCTCAAATGTATTCAACTTTATTACCCTGTTGTCCTTTTTTGATTTCAGATTGATGCTGAGACAGTACAATGTACGCCATCGACCGATTCCTCGCTGACATGGGCCTGTTCAATTAGGCCTCACGGCCGCCATTTTGTTTTATTTGTGACAGAAATTTTCGAAAATAAAGTCCATTGTACAAGCATTCCGAATCCCCAACCCGTTTTTTTCAGCGCGCTTCCATAATCGCGGAAAAAAGTACCTCGACCTGACCTTTCAACAAAATCTCAACCCCTCAGCCACAATAAACAAAAGCATCAAGACAGCACACTCGAGACACTTCCTCCTTTCCTCTCTTAAATCCACCGTCCCCGACCACTCATCTGACATCCAACTCCGCACCTACAAAGCCTTCATCCGACCAGTCCTTGAATTCCCCCATGCCTTCTTCACGTCCGCCACCTCCCACCAACTAGAACCCCTTTTCACCCTCGAACGTCGGCTCCTCCGTAAATACCGTCGGCTTCCACCGGACACCAAAAATGAGACAGTCTACAAACTGACTGGTTCCCTTTCTTTACAAGCTAGGCTAATTCGCCTAATCAGTAATTTTGCTACCCGCACCTCCTACGTCAATCCCATCAACAAGACCCTAACGGACTCCATATCATATCATCCCACTCACCCCCGTAAAAAACTTCCATACCCCGCCATTACCACTCACGCTTGCAGGGGTCATTCTGGAGACGCCCTCACCCCTACAGCAGGAATGCGTCCCGAAGGTCGCAAACGCGCCCTCACCCCCAACTACATTTCCCCCATTCCTCTACCGCCATAAAAAAAATCAATCGCCACAAGACTACACATAGATTTTCAATCACACTCCAACAAACAAACAAAACTCCCCCCCCCAACATCTCCAACCAGCAACACACAGCACGTAAACGCTACGCTCCCCACCCTAGACCCTTCCTCACTTCCACACCAGCCCACAAATGCCCTTTCAAGTCTGCAGAGGCTCCGGCCTACATCGGACAATAAACCCCGGTGCCACGGCACCACCGGATTGCCGTAAAATCAGACTTCTCCCGGGTCCTGCTATGCATAAGCGTTCTCTGGTTGCATAAGCGTCTTGCAACTATCCGAAACCGTGTCCGCGAATCGTGTTAAGTCTTCCGTGGGAATCCTGCTATGCATAAGTGTTTTCCCAAGGAACGACTAAGTTACATTTCTGCGACGCATAAGTGACTTGTAACTACCCGTCCCAAATCGAAATTATTGCTACAATCAACGGAGAATTTACAATCTGATTTAATTAAATTTTATTTTCTGTTAAAGTGCCTTTTAGTTGGGAACATTGGTGCTGCCCGTACACAGCCGACCACAGCTGTACCGAGAAACAGGACGTAGCAGCCGTAGTCGATGACAGAGTTATCTTTTAATTCTGAAAATAATATTTTAGTTAATTTTTGTATACATATATTTTATAATAAATGAACCCGTTATAAATTGTTGTTTAATTGTGAGATTGGACTTTATTGGTAAAACAAAAGAAAAGTAAGAAATAAAAAAAAAATAGAATCTGGTAGGTCCAGATTCTATTATTTTACGGTACGGATATGAATATTGATAAACACAATGTTTAATCAATTTGAATATTATTAACAGATATTAATAAATTTATCCTCAACAGAAAGATGGGGATTAAACGTTACAAACTACAACATATTTTTAATATCATACATTTTAGTGTTACCAGTAACAATAAAATTTTAATAAATTAAAAGAAGATAATATCTTCGAATTCAAAGAGACCAGTCTGCGTTCACTTATGACCTCAATTGGATTCAAATTTAAGATAGATGATGAGTGAAGAGGACTTTTTGAACAATCGCATGTTGCTGCAGCACGTGACAAATTTTTTTTAAAGTATTTCACAAATAATAAAGAACTGTTATTTTATTTTCAGCAGAGGTTCCACAAAACGAAGCTGGCATGATAATGATAAAAAATCCATAAGAAAAAAAACTGGTGAAGGAAAAAGGTAACTTTTATTTCAAAGTATTTAATTCACTTTAACAAACCCTAATAGACTCAGAGCAGGTGAACAATTTGTGTGTTTCATACTAGCTGAATTTTAAATAAAATGAATGTAATTATTCTGAGGGATGACTGTTACTCTCAAGTATTTTTAATTTAAAAAATAATGTAAATAAATAAAGTTAAAGTTGCTGAAATTATAGTCACAAAATATTAAATGCAAGTTATATAAACTAAAAGTGTTATTTATTAAATAATATATATAACGAAGTTGCAGCCTCCATTATAAAAGTACTTCATCACAAAATTTACAATTTAAGTGTTTCTCTCATAATATGGCTTTGTTACAGGTTCATTGTTGTAAGTACGGGTAACAGGGACGGTTTTGTGGAAGGTGCATCCTTAATATTTGCTTCTAAAAACATGGATTTGTTTCAGGATCATTGTTTTAGGTGCAGATAACAGGAAAGGTGCATCTTTAATATTTGCTTCTAAAAACAAAACGCATGACTACCATGATAATATGGATGCTGATTTGTTTAAAAAGTGGTTTGCAGAAAAGCTACTCCCTAACCTTGAGCAACCGACCTTAATAATTTTAGACAACGCTTCATACCATTGCCGACTAGCAGAGAAAGTCCCAACTGCCAGCTGGAAAAAAATATGTTAATAGAGTATTTATGCAATAAAAATATCACATTTTCGGCTGACATGCTGAAAGTAGAATTGCTGGCATTAGCAAAAGAGCATTCAATAAAAAAATGAAATTCATGAATTGGCACATCAAGCAGGACATAAAACTCTGCGCTTGTCACCTTATCACTGCCAGTTGAATGCAATTGAACTTGTATGGGCAAATTGCAAAGAATACTATAATAAAAATATTGGCAGAGAAGGGTTTGGAGATGACAAGGTGCTAGCAATGCGGAATGAATCCCTAATGAGGGTTAACAAAGAAACGTGGAAAAAATGTATAGAACATGCTGAAAGATCCTACAAAAATTTGAGGGTATTCAAGAACCTATAACCTTTACTCTAGGACAGTGGTGTCCAACCCCGCGCCCGCGGGCGCAGGTGCGCCCACGGTGAATCCGTAATGCGCCCACGGAATATTTTCAAATTTTTCTATTTTTTTTTTAATTTCTAAATATTCTGATTTTATTCAATTATTTTAATTATTAGTGCAATTGGGTGGCTTGCGGTGATGTGCATGCAGGTGGCGTAAAATGCGGTGCGAATGCGTCTACAGTTCGTCCAAATAAGAGAGGCCGGTGGCGCAGTGACAAAAATTTCCCGCCACCGCTTCGGTATGACTCGTTCGTCTTTCGTTGTGTACTATCCGTGCACACAACACAAATCGAACATCTTACCAAAGCTACGCGTTTGTGCATTCTTTTTTTCTCCGAGTGTACTCGGGCATCCCCCGCTCCCTCTCCCTCTGCGCGAAAGCTATTTCAACCGGTCTCTCTTATTTGGACGGATTGTACTTCTGATGTAGTGAGCGCCCGATTGCTATCGTTCAGCGACCGCACGCAGCAGAACGATACGTATATTGGACAGTGCTGTTTCAGCGACGACGCGTCTTGTGTAGAATATGTGTTATAGTTGTCTCCATTAATTCACAAATTTAAAATTATTCTTGGGAACGGTACAAAAATATACCAACAAAAAACATGTCTGAAGCAGGACCAAGTAAACGACCACGGCTTTACACATTTCAGAAGGAGTGGGAAGATGAATATTGTTTCGTGGAAATAAAGGAAAATGCCGTATGTCTTTTGTGCAATCGCAGCGTAACAACTAAAAAATATAATATTGAACGACATTATAAATTGGAACATGAAAAGTTTCATGAACAATATATGCCCAATAGTGCAGTAAGAAAAGAGAAAATAAATACTTTAAAAAAGGCATTAGTAAGTCAACAATCATTGTTTAAGAGGGTGATGTACAAATCAAAAAATGTTACTCTTGCATCGTTCAAAATTTCTCATTTTCTTTTGAAGAATAAGAAATCATACCTAACTGGAGAATTATTTAAAAATGCTTTACTTGCTGGTGCCGATTCACTCTTTAATACTTTTTCTAATAAACAAGAAATAGTTAGTGCTATAAATGATTTACAATTATCACGCAATTCACTCCAAAGAAGAGCAACTGCAATATCGACCAATATTAATGATCAACTTGAATCTGATATGAATAAATGTTCTTGGTTTTCACTTCAAATGGACGAATCATTAGATTTGACAGGAACAGCGCAATTAATAATAATAACAAGAATGATTTTTGAAGATTACTCTGTTAAGGAAGAAATGCTATGTCTTTTGCCACTAAAAGAGAAAACCAGAGGTGAAGATATTTATCTAGTCTTTAAAAATTTTGTTTTGGAACGGAAACTTCCCCTGCATAAATTATCTTCAATTACAACGGATGGAGCTCCAGCCATGATCGGTAAAAATAAGGGTTTTGTAAGATTGTGCACAAAAGATGAATTATTTCCAAAATTTTTTACTTATCATTGCATAGTGCACCAACAAGTTTTGTGCTCTAAGGTTCTTTCACTTAACCATGTTTTGAATCCCATCACTAAAATAATAAATTCTATAAAAGCTGCACCTTTGCAGCACAGACTTTTCAAAAAACTGCTAGAAGACAATGATACCGAGTATTCCGATTTATTAACTTATGCAGAAGTAAGGTGGCTTAGCAAAGGCAAAGTACTACAACGTTTTCTTAATTTAATTGTTGAAATAAAAGCATTTCTTGAAGAAAAAGGGGATATTTACGATTTTCTTGACGATGTTAACTGGCTATGTGATTTATCGTTTTTAACTGATATTTATCAGAAATTAAATCAGTTAAATCTTGAATTGCAAGGTCAGAATAAAGATTTCGTAGATATGGTAAGTACTATTAAAGCATTTAAAGCTAAATTAACCCTTTGGATTTCACATTTTCAAAACAAGTCATTTACTCATTTTCCTCAAATGACAAAAATAATTCAGGAAAATCAGATAGACTCCCAAAAATACGTAAATTATCTAACTAAATTAAGTGATAATTTTAACGAAAGATTTAAACAATTTGACGATTTGGAACTGATTATACTTTTCTTTGAAAATCCTATGAATAACGTTGATGTTAGTGTTTTAAGTACGGAATTAAATAAATTTCATAATTCAACAAATATACAAAATTTAGAATTAGAGATTATAGAATTACAAAATGACGTCGCTTTAAAAGCTGTTAACATGGACAAAACATTTTGGAAATTTGTTAATTCATATAAATATCCCATATTAAAAAATTGCGCATTGAAGCTAAAATCTTTTTTTGGATCTACTTATCTAAGTGAAGCCACTTTTTCTTCCATGCAGTTTATCAAAAATAAGTTCAGATCAAATATTACAGATAAAAATTTGAATGATTGCTTAAAAATAGCAGTATCAAATTACAGTCCTGATTTTGAAAAATTGTGTGAAGAAATACAGCACCAACCTTCTCATTAAAGAAGCTAATAATTGTTTATAATATTTATATTTATATTATATGTTTATTTGTTTGTTTCGTTTATGTATTATGATTATAAAAATAATTAACTAGGTAAAAAAATGATTATTAGTATTATTTGTTTATTATATATTTTGTATTATAAATTATAATTGTTTCAATATATTATTCTACCGTTAAAAAAGAATATTTGTATTTTTTTATTTTCCCTCCTGACAATAAAAAAAACACATGCTCCCACCACGTTTTAAAAATTTTTCATTGCGCACTTGCTTTGGAAAAGGTTGGACACCTCTGCTCTAGGAGATGGTGATGAAAATTATGATCTGTCATCATCATTTTAAATGCGATGCTTTTTGTTTTTACTTTTTAAAATGATCCGAAATGAATGAGCTTATATGCATTGTCGGAAAAAGCGTAAAAATTGGTTGATGACCTTGGTCTGCCTAATATTCCAAAGAAAATAGCTTATAACAATGTAATAGATTTGTTGAATGAGCATTTTAAAACCGCAGTTGTCAGCTTTTTCTGCAAGGATAGATTTTACAATGCCATGCAGGGTCCAGCGAAATCAGTAAAAGAATGGTCAGCACGTATCAGAAGTTTGGCGACACATTGTGAAAATTTGAAAACGGAAAAACAGAAAAAGCTCACATAACTTTTTATAACTAATTAATCATGGGATTTGAAAAAAGAAGTATATAAGACCGGCAGACAGACAGACATCACTTTTACTTTCTCCAATGTGGTGGAAATTGCATAAGCGAAAATGGCAGCGAAATCCAACACAGAGTTTTCGGTAGATGTGAAGAGCCAATATTGCAACAGATTACTCGACTTCACGTGTCACAATTGTGGAGAAATATCTCGCGTCGGTATGCAAGGCTAAGCGACGTACTTAGTCCGACTGCGGGGATGGTAAAAACAAACACACTTTATACAATCGGAATCAACAGCAGATTTAATCTCTTTTACAATAAGAAATTAAATAGAAATACTAGATAAACCATTAATGTTAGACATATGTATACATTTTTGGATCCTAACAATCCTTAAAATAAATTTTTATTAATAGCCGTCGTTGGAAAATTAAATGGCAGGGCATTAAATTTAGTATGAAGTAGAGGCAATTTACCAAAGTGGCAAGCAATTAAACCATTACTATTACAATTCTTTACTAGCCAGAGAGACGAAAATTGATTAGTAGGAAAGAAAATTTCGGCAATAGATGTCAAGATATACTATGTTTAATTTTAACAAAAGTTAAATTAACTTAGCCTGAAGCAAATACAAAGAAAATTAAAACAAAATTATATTGAAGAAAAACACTTAATGCATTTTGTACGAGGTTTACATAATAGTTTTCCAATAAGATTAAGAGAACCTGATAATTTAGAAGAAGCAATCGGTTTCATAATTCAAGAAGAAAACTTCTCGCATGCCCCAAACAATTTCACAAAAACAAATCAAAACAAAAATCATAATAATAATCCAAGGCAACATAATATTCAGCAACCGCAAAACAACTATGATAATTATCAACAATCGTTTTCCAATCGTCCAACCAATTTTAATAATCAACATAGACCACTTTTATTCATACCAAAATTTAATAATTATTCTACGGAACAAACGAATGCACTCCAACAAAACAGAATGATGCATAATATAAACGAGCCTTCTAGGAGACCGAATTACACCTGTATCAAAAATTGTTAACTAATATGCCCGATGCAGAAGGCTATCATATGTTAACAGATAGATGCTACACTAGTATTCAATTAGCTGATGAATTGTTGAAAATGGAATGCCATTTAACGGGGACAATAAACTTCAACAGAAAGGGGTTACCAGATATAATCAAAAAACCAAAATTTTCTTCCTGTTGCATACAAAAAAGGATAGACAATGTTGTTATCTTGGAAAGATAAAATAATAGTGACGTTATTAAGCAAGAATGACTCAGCTGGATTTGTCACAAAAAGAAGATTTGAAAGAACCATTATTCCATATGAAATTTGCAAAGAGATTGGTGGATCAACTGGTAGGTGATTTCCGCGAAGAACGATCGAGACCTATTTCTGGATCTGAGCCCAGACTTGATAAAAAGCTGCATGTAATGCGAAAAGGAAAAAAAGAAACTGTATCGTTTGTTCTAATAGACAAGAAAAAGGAAAACGGCATGAAACCACTGAGTTTTGTGATACCTGTCCCGGAAAACCCCGAATGCACATGGGTGACTGTTTCGCAAAATATCACACTGTCAAAAACTATAAATCTTAAAAATTTGTAATAATAATATTTATTCAAAAAATAATGATACATTAACAGGAAACATAACATTATAAAGAATAGTGTCATATACAGGAAACATGTACATACAGATAGGTACGCATCTTGATTCAAAAATTATTAAAATATATTTTTTTTAGATAATTGTTTTTATAATTAGATACTAAATTCTTGTAAACTGTAGAATTCTTTTTTATAGCCATTTTAATAATTGCATTGTATTTTTATCAAAATCTATATTTCTAAACATGTTTTGCATAATGTAGTTAAGTAATGAATACAGGGTGGACCATTTAATGTGTTTTCAGAAAATATCTCCGAAACAAGAAACTTTTTAAAAAAATGACCCAAACAAAAAATGATTGTATCGAAGGGGGCCATAATAACATAATATTGTTTTTTTCATAGATGGCGCTGTTGTCGCTAAATCGTGGTCAACTTAGTTTTTTTAAATGGAAACCCCTACTTTTTATTAAAAAATAAAATTCCTTGTTAAAAAATGAGAAGAATTCACTCAGCTCACTTTTTCGTCAGAGTGATAGCTGGAGCTGTAATCGCGAAAAGAAGTTGTTGCATTTGGACGCTTGCGTATCGAACTTCGCGCGCATGTGTGTGTGTGTGACGTCTGCCGTCTTGTGAACGATTCAAATAAGTGTCCTTATGTTGTCAAAACATGACGTTAAAATGGTGAAGTATACTATCGTGGAAAAGGTCGACATGATTTTCGTGTATGGTGAAGCTAGACGCAATGCACTTGATGCGTGTGGCTTGTACGCGGAGAGGTATCCTGATCGAGATCATCCGAGTCACATGACTTTTCTTCGGATCGTCAACTCATTTGTGGATACTGGCAGCCTAAAACGAACCAGACATCGAAGACGCACCGTAACCCAGGAGAACGCCGAAGTTGATATTTTAGCTGCAGTTGCAGTCAACCCCCACATAAGTTCTCGTCAACTGGCACGGAGTTCAGGCATCTCCAAAACGAGTGTTTTGCGAGTTCTTCATCAACATAAATTTCATCCTTACCACGTATCGTTGCATCAAGAACTTCATGGCGACGACTTCCAACATCGAGTGCAGTTCTGCAATTGGGCTCAGCAGCAAATACGCAACAACCGGAACTTCGTTTCCATGATCCTATTCTCGGATGAAGCAAGGTTCACGAATCGTGGCCAAATCAACCGGCATAACATGCATTATTGGACGGAGGAGAATCCACATTGGATCCGACAAGTGGACCATCAACGACCGTGGAGCGTCAACGTTTGGTGCGGAGTTCTGGGAGATCACGTCATTGGCCCTTACTTCATCGACGGAAATCTGAATGCTGAAAAATACGGTGAAATTCTGACGGCTCATATTCCTGCTTTACTCGAAGACGTCCCTCTGCTGACCCGATTGAGACTGTGGTATCAGCACGATGGCTGCCCTGCACATTTTGCGCGTGTCGTCCGAGATATTTTGAACCGCCAATTTCCGAACAAGTGGATTGGTCGTGGAGGTCCGGTGCCTTGGCCGGCACGTTCGCCGGACTTGACAGCGCCGGACTTTTTCCTGTGGGGATTGCTGAAGGACAAATGCTATGCCGACATACCGACGACGCCTGATAACATGAAGGAGCGTATTCGCAATGCTTGTGCGAACATCAACAGAGACACCCTACGAGAAGTTCAGAGATCGTTTCAAACAAGGATCGCAAAATGTCTCGAGATGAACGGCCATCATTTTGAGCACCTGCTCTAGAGATGATTTCATATTCTTTTTCAAAAATAACAAATTAATGTAACGTACATTATTGGTGATTTTAGACGCGCATGTTCGCGGGTGCGCGCGCGCACACACACACACACACACACACATATGCGCGCGAAGTTCGAATACGCAAGCGTCCAAATGCAACAACTTCTTTTCGCGATTACAGCTCCATCTATCACTCTGACGAAAAAGTGAGCTGAGTGAATTCTTCTCATTTTTTAACAAGGAATTTTATTTTTTAATAAAAAGTAGGGGTTTCCATTTAAAAAAACTAAGTTGACCTCGATTTAGCGACAACAGCGCCATCTATGAAAAAACCAATATTATGTTATTATGGCCCCCTTCGATACAATCAGTTTTTGTTTGGGTCATTTTTTTTTTAAGTTTCTTGTTTCGGAGATATTTTCTGAAAACACATTAAATGGTCCACCCTGTATACTGTTATGTTGCAACAATCTTATTTTTTTATTTTATATTCTGGGTGACTGACGAAGAACCTTTGGTGCTGTAACTCGTTTATTTTTATCCGATTTTAATAATTAAAACATCATATTAAATCATTTTTAAAAGACTTTAATATAAACTCAACTGATATTTTTTCTTACATCCAGTTTTTGACAAAAGACGATCAACTTTTTTTTTCAAATTGCACCGTATATATATTTTGTATTGATCCGCAAGGAGATTTTTTCCTGAATATAAAATTGTAAACGATTTTATCCATTCATCAAACCAAAGTCGAGAAATTGAGGATTTTTGAAAAAAAAATCAAGTACCCATATAAACAATATACAGAGCCTATTCTAAATGTCAAAAGTAACAGTGTCAGTCTTTAGTACAATACTGCAATGATTTTTAATAATTTTATAATTAAAATGTTAGCACTTGTCAAATTGCTAAAAATTTAGGTATACACCATACAACTGCTTTCAAAATTTTAAAGAAGAATAAGTTTAAATCTTACAAGTACTTTAACCATCAAGAAATTTTTGAGACAGATAAGTATTATAAGATGTTTTTTTGTGAAACAATCAAGGAAATTGACAATTTAGATAGAAATTTTCTCCAAAATATTTGTTTTTCTGACGAATCAACATTTCCCATCAACGGAGAGCCAAATGTTCATAATTCTCGTTATTGGGATACGGATAACCCGCATTTAGTTATCGATAACCATTCCCAATATCCACAATCTATAAATATATGGTTGGGAATATACGGATCTCACATTATCGGTCCTTTCTTCATTTATGGGCACTTAAATGGCAGAAAATATCTGGAACTGCTTCAAACTGAGATTGGCCCCGCCATAAATGTCGTAGCAGGAGAAAATGTAATGTGGTTTCAACAGGACGGGTGTCCGGCTCATTATACTGGTGAGATTAGTACCTGGATAGGACGCGGAGGACCTGTTAATGGCCGGCCTGTTCACCAGATTTAGTACCGAACAATTTGAAATCCAAGATTTACAGAAACGCGAAGGTTACATTTTGAAAATTAAAATTAATGAGGAATGCGATAGAAAAACAGTCAACTTTCAAATATGCGCAAACATTTTTACGATTGATTTGGTTTTTGTTTAGCTTCGAATGGAAGCATATGAGAACTGCTCTATTTGAAAGGAGTCCTTATTATTTGGGAATCAAAGTATTTAATAGACTACCTGTTCACATAAAAAATGAAAAACAGAGAAGTAAATTCAAGATAAAATTGAAAACCTTCTTCATTAAAAACCAATTCTACTCGATAAATGAATATTACGAGAGTGAGTTAATATGAAATGGCACGACCTACAACTTCTGAATTTTTTTGTGTTAGTTTATTACCCATAGAGACGAGAATTTATTTTAATATAATTTTTAAAATGTTTTTTGTGTTAGTTCTATACCCATTGAAATGTGAATTTATTTTTATATATTACAATTTTAAGTTATGCTTATTCGAATTCTTATGTGTTTATTTGACAATTATATAATCTATATAAGTATATTTAACCTCTGATACGTTCATGTTTTGAATTAATTAATTTGTTAGTATAGTATAATATGTATGAGTACTAGAATGTAAATCTGATTTGTGTATATCATGTACCATGGTCTCCAACACAATTTAATAAATAAATAAATAAATAAATATGCTCTAATAAACCGCCATTTATAAATTATTATTTAAGATAAATGATTTAGTAGTTTAATTATTGGTTTTCATTTTGATTGTTACAAAATCATGTTTGAATTTAATTAAAAAAATTTCGTAATAAAACCACCGGAGGAATTGTTTTTTTTTTGTATTTTATTTCTTCAAAAATTAAAATAATTACCACGATAAATCATGGAAAATGTGATTTTCGTAAAATTTTAACTTTAATTCTTTGTTTTCGTTCCTCAAAAATAAATTTGAAGTGGAAAGATTGTCAATTTCTGTAGTATTTTTAATTCTAAATAATTTTGGTCTCTTATGTTTTTGTTCTAAAACAATTAGGGGAGCAGGAAATTGCATAAGTATGATTTTACATGTTAAATTCCTATTACCGAGAGGACAGATCAACACCCGGTATATATACACGTTTGTGCCTAATATAGTGCTGGAGTTGTTAGTTTACTATAAGAGTGCCTAGGCTAGAGTGCAAAGTGTTAAAATTGGTATATAGAGAGAACGAACAGCCAACCCTCAAGGTACGTACACATGGACAAATCGGAATTCTTACAAGAGAAAGTCCTTAGACTCCGTTTGGCTTAAACCAAACACAAATAAAATTAACGCAGTTATTCAATACCCCCCACCAAAGACAACGAAGGAACTATAAGGATTTCTAGGACTCACAGATTACTACAGAAAATTTAAAAAGGACTACGCAAAAATCATGAAACCATTAACGAAATGTAAGCAAATGCTGAATAAACAAAAACATTGTACAGAAAAGAAATCAATATTATAATAACCCATTTGAATTAGGACAAACAGTTTACGAAACAAGTTACAAATATAAAAGAAATGAAACAGGTGAAGCATTCATTGGACCTTTTAAAATATATAATATAAATGCAAGACAAAAGTACACTTAAAAACTTTAAGATGGTGTTCGAGACTTTTCTCAATCCTCATCGAGGCCGTCAAATTAGCAAGATGTAATCAAATCGAATTCAATCACTTAACCGACAATCCCAGAATTTTTCCCTTAAAATTAGGAGTAGTTCAAAACATAAAATATCAATGGACATGAATATAAATTCATGACACACAATATTGTGTTATTTACTCATTTTTGACGTTGTGCTTAGTTAGTTACAAGCTGTTGTTGCCGTCTGTATGCTTTACATATGGGTTATTCTTTTATAAATCGTACACCTATTTTGACGTCATGATTTGGATTCGCCAGAAAATTTTTGTATCACTTGTATACACGAAATAAGCCGACACCTATAACGGGAATTCGTTCGTAAATGTGTATTTTTCAAAATATGTAAATTTTGCCTTTTGATAGTTTGCTGGATTCTCTTACATTCAAAATTCATTATCTCCGGTTCTACTGAACGGATCGTTCCCGTTCTTCTACCAGATTACACCTCGTTATATTAGCTTTTTAGTTGCATACTGACAGTATATTTTTGGTGTCATTTAATATAAAATAATAACAATTGAATTGTTCAAATTAAGTTTTCATGCTTATACCCAGAAGGTATGCAATTAAAAAAAATACCATGTATTCGCTATTTCTTAATCTAAAAGACCCATGTTTGAAATATTATATAGCGCGCGGCGTATAGCGCGCCCCGTTCAAACGGCACCGCGCGATGCACGCATGCAGTTGTTCTTCTATTATATTATTAATTCAGAATGTGAATAGAATATACACTGCGGGCCAAAAAACGTTTTGCTTTTACTTTTTTTTCTGTGATCGGTCTTATGCAATGGTATGTTAATCTTGCCTCTAATTTTATTTCTTCTTCATTATATCTTTATTTTCTACAAATGCTAATGAAATATTAGGGATAGACTCTTTCGGGGTTTGGATTGGATTGCTTATTCTTTGAAGACTACTTCTAGCAGCCACCTTCTCAAAGTCCCACCCAAGGCATGTGCAAGGCAAGAGCAGTGACGACGAATTTTATATGGACTATTATGATCGAGAACGAATGAAACGAGATGCAGCACGTAGGCCCCATTGGGGCCTTGCTATGTCGCCCATCTGAGTCCACATTCCTTGCTATGTTCGAGCCAACCCAAGGTATTGGCAAACGCCAGGATCACACCAAGAGGGACTCTTAGATTTTGAGGTGTTCACCTCCTCCGTTGCTTACAAGCTATCTTTTTGTTGCGCATAGCCTTATAACGATCTAGTTATGTACAATAGGAGGGCATACCCGCTTTTGGTGTTGTTCCCATGGCTCCTGTTGCGCTCAGGAAAGTGCTGCGTTAGACGTGATCTAGAAGCCTTAGGGCTGTTTTCATAGTCGTTCTTGGCCACTGATACATATGCCAAAATTGGCCGCACGATGGTCGTCCGGTAGCCCCATGTATTCCCCACTGCTCGTTTGCATTGCCAGAGTGCTATGCATACTTTCTTAGATCTCTCCATCTGATAGGCAGTTTAGAGTCCAATTTGTTATCTAGAAGAATGCTCAAATATTTGACTCTTCTTTCGGGGTGAGCTCCTAACTCCAAATGTTTGGTAGATTGAAATCCTTGACTTTCCTCCTTCCTGTGAACAGTACCAGTTCCGTTTTTTGCTGGATTTATAAATAGTCCTTGGTCTATGCACCATTTGCTTACTATGTCAAGAGCATACGACATTCGTTTAGAAACCCTGCCTATTCAGTGATTCCAGTGGTCCGTCAATAACTAGGTTCCATAGTAAACAGGAAAGCACTCCCTCATGTGGACAACTTTTTGCGACACTACATACAAGCCTAGTGTCACCTATTATAATATTGGCTGTTCTCCATTGCAACATATTGGAGATCCACTGGCTCCCTGTTAACAGTACAAATGCCATTGACTTTTTAAAACTTTTTTGTGGATGAATTGATGGAAAAAAATTGTAGAAGAGACGAATAATTATGCTTGCAATAAAATTAAACAAAGAAGCCTATCAAAGCGATCCACGTGGAATACATAGGTGGTGATTCATGCAAATCTTTTGGATGCTTCATTTGCATGAGACAGATCCAAACGATTAAAGTCTTTAGAGTCTAAGGCAAAAGGTCATTATTTAGATTTTTTGGAGAAAAATGACAAGGAACATTTGGTTCCGTCAAGGGAAATTTCAGTGGGTGAGTCTGTAGTTGGATTCAAAGACAGAATAAGTTTTTTGACTTATAACCCAAATAAACCAACAAAGTGTGGAATCGGGATATATGTGTTGATACATAAATATTCCATTTTGCCTTAATACGAAAGTCCTGACCTTCCTAAAAGTTCACGAGTTGTGCTGCTTAACCGGAACTATACAAATTAACCTAAAGGTACCCAACTCTATAAAAAGACCTCAGTTTTCCGACGATAATACATTTGCCTGCAGATCGGGAAACTATTATTGGCCTGGAAAGATAAAGGGGTCGTCACTGCAGCTAGTAGTTAGGATGTTTCGGGTTCTCAGCCAATAAACAGAAAAGTACGTGGAGGAAATTTTAGTTAGTTTTGTTACAGTTACTTACTTCTACTAGTTAACAGATATTCTTTGGCCAACATGTGATGATTAAATCAAAACATTTCTGTTAGTATTTCTAAGTTGATTTGCTATGGTGGAGGTGCCGGTATTACGTTACGTCCCTAAATATTGTTTATATAATTATATTTTCTAGATTTTCAATGTGGGATAGTGTACTATAGTTAAGATTTCTTAGTAATTTCAATAAATTATTTTGACATCCTAGGATGGGGATATGGTCACATAATATTTTATTACACCCCTTTATCTAGATAAAGGGGTGTATTCAGGGGTTATATTTTAAAATTTCATCTAGATCGAACATGAAAAAAAATCCGAGTTATTAGCTAACTGTCTAAAGATTAATTGCGAGTGCAAAATATATCAGGAAACATGCTACCATTGAGTTTATAAAATAATTAGAAGAGGATATTAAATACAATTAGAGTAAACACTTAGGAGTAATGAGAGGCGAAACGAGCAGTTCATAATGAAGCTCAGCACGAATGCCAAACAATGTGAATTTGAGAAGTTGGAGAATTGATCAATTAACAGCATGATGACAATCGGACTGAGAAATGATTACTTGCTAGCAAAATTAACTAATGTTGAAAAAAGCAGTTGAGTTGTGCATAGTAAGAGAAGTCACGAGGACGCAAACATCAGCCGTAAAGAAAGGTGAAGAAGAGGTTAACGCAATACGAGCGAAGGGGACCACTTTAGATCTACTTAGAATAAGTAAGTATCACTGAAGAAAGGCGAACGCTATTAATTGAATCACTTATAAGTTATACTGAATTACAATTAAAAAGTTTATTCACAAAGGTTGGCCTAAGAGTATGAACAAATTAAATCCAGAATTAAAAAAATACTACAAATATAAAGATGACATTACCGAAGGAAGATAACTTGTTTTATAAAAATCAAAATATAATAATTCCAAAAAATATGCAGATATTACTTTTAGAGAAAATTCACACAGGTCACTTCGGAGTAACAAAATGTCAGCAAAGTACAGTATACTGGTCAGGAATAAATGAAGATATCAAAAATTATGTTGATCAGTGGCGATGACACAACTAAAACATAAAACTCACGATCAGTTGTGATTTGGCTAAACAATATACTTAGGAATCGAATGTCGTAACGTAACTGGCGGATTGGCATTGTTTACAATTGCGTCTTAACTAGTCAACTGATTCACGGCTTCTACAACCCCCTAGGTAGTTTACTAACATACTGTAATAATTTACCTCTTGGGAGAATAACGCACCCACTCATTAACATTATTTTATTCTCTACATGTTAACTGTTTATTGACAACTGTCAATCGGGCACATAAATTATCGACTGCAATTACCTATGAACACTCGATAAATCGATAATTTTCACTAGATTTTTTCTTGCATAGTACAATGTTGGGACGGTGTAATACCTCCCACTATTGTTTATAAATTGGGATGTGAGGTATTTAATCCTATATGATTATCAACTTAATTTAGGACGCCATCTAGTAGAGAAAGGCAGCGTTGGCATTCGGTTGTAATAAACGATTACTTTCAATTCAAAAATTTTATACAGTAGCTGTAGGTAGTACCGCAAATTATAATTGTAAAATCTCAAAAATAATATGTTGGGATTTCATCTCACCAGTTTTTTTGTAACTTTTATTGTCAGAAACGAAGGTTTTTTGAGGAAGTAGATGTTTTCGGACATTCATTACCAATTTCCTTATGGTGTTGGCAAGACACTGGTCAGATATAACCAGTTTAAGTGTGAAATTGATAATTGGTAACGGTTTGATGGTCAGATAAATGACTACACAGTCTTTCGCAGCAGTCTTAGAGTTATTAAGTACTGAAAGTCGCAGGAGACTTGCAGTCCGGATTGCACTTAAGAACCGGGGACCGGAATAATTACGAAACCAGAGTGGTCCGTTAAATTCCCTTAAGAACCGCATTACAACTCCTTAGTTGCAAAATTCGTATCGTTTATAAAATTCTCCGTAGAAAGCCTGTCCTATCCTATTTGTTTTTCAGTATTACCTTGACCACACAAGAGTAAACACTTGAAAAAGATGGCAGAGAGACCTTAGAAAAGTTGTGAATATAAAACTAGCTACAACATACCATACCCGCGAAAACATCAAACTAAAAAGTGGAGAACAGAAAAACTAATAAGTGGAGAACAGATTCTCCCGGAGGAACGTGATTACCACTGTTCGTGGCACGAGGAGGTGTTTAAGGCCGGACAGTGTTCTTATTTATTCGGTGGAGTAAACCAGGGACTCACTACAGCAAAGTAGAACAGATAAGTAGAAAATTTATTTTTTTTGTCTATTACATTGTTAATAATATTTTCATTTTGGTATTCTTCGATGGCAACCTTAGTTAATATTATATTATTATCGCGTCGGTGCCATTCAATAAGCATTTTGAGTTAGTAATTATTGCATTATATTTTATTTCCTAACCCCATTAACCATCACAGGTTATGGTCCCAGACAAGCTTTTTAGCCGCATAAGCGTTTAAGGTTAGGAAATTCGAGCAGACAATTCGGACATCTATATTCCGACAAAAACCAACGAAAAAAATAGCTGCCGTGATTCAGCATTCGGACGATAGCAGTCGGGCCTTGGCTAGCATTCGCAAACTAGCTAACAATGAACAATGGGAAACTTGAAAGTATATAAATTGTACAAAAAATCTAGAACAGATCTATATAATCAAACATAAGAACTAAATATCTAGAACATGATACAACTGAGTAACTTACTACTGATATATAAAATCAAAAATAATATAATAAAAACAAATATCCCATTAAAAATTAACAAACAAGTCCATGAATACAAAACAAGATAGAAATCTGACCTACGAACAGAATCCATAAAACAGTACAACTTAGAGGAATATGTATATAAAAACACTCTATTACGCCGCTTTCAAACGAAACTTAATTATTTATTATTATTAAAAAATAAACTTTGTTTGAAAGAACATTGTCTTTATTCCATTTTTGATGGTACATGAGTGTGTCCAGCGGCAGCTGTGGGTAACGCTGATCCGTCTGACAGTTATCTAAACTGGCAAGGAGAAAACGCGCGCGCACTCGTATACTCAGTACGGACCTCGATGAAAAAGCTGCCATTTACGTTCGCAGGATGGCTGACGCGAAAGAAATTTGAGATATGTTCTTATCAGTGTTTCAACAATCGTCTACGCGAGTGTGTCCGGCGGCAGGTGTGGGTAACGCCGATCCGTCTGACAGTTATCTAAACTGGCAAGGAGTCTACGCGCGCGCAGCTCGTATACTCAGTATGGACCTCGATGAAAAAGCTGCCATTTACGTCCGCATGATGGCTGACGCGAAAGGAATTTGAGATATGTTGTTATCAGTGTTTCAATAATCGTCGACACGAGTGTGTTCAGCGGCAGCTGTGGGTAACGCCGATCCGTCTGACAGTAATCTAAACTGGCAAGGAGGCAACGCGCGCTCAGCTCGTATACTCAGTACGGACCTCGATGAAAAAGCTGCCATTTACGTCCGCATGATGGCTGACGCGAAAGGAATTTGAGATGTTCAACAATCGTCTACGCGAGTGTGTCCAACGGCAGATGTGGGTAACGCCGATCCGTCTGACAGTTATATAAACTGGCAAGGAGTCTACGCGCGCGCAGCTCGTATACTCAGTATGGACCTCGATGAAAAAGCTGCCATTTACGTCCGCATGATGGCTGACGCGAAAGGAATTTGAGATATGTTGTTATCAGTGTTTCAACAATCGTCTACGCGAGTGTGTCCAGCGGCAGCTGTGGGTAACGCCGATCCATCTGACAGTTATCTAAACTGGCAAGGAGGTAACGCGCGCGCAGCTCGTATACTCAGTATGGATATCGATGAAAAAGCTGTCATTTACGTCCGCAGGATGGTTGACGCGAAAGAAATTTAAGATATGTTGTTATAAGTGTTTCAACAATCGTCCCTTTAGCGACTACATACGCTGTTCGATAATTTCTTTGAGATCTCGAAAGATGATACCCCTTCTGTCACGAAGCACACTTCTCAGCTGGCCAATACGTTCGATGACATTCTCGCAGAATTACGGAAGGATAACCCGAGTACTGACCTTCCGTTATCGCTGCTTCACAATCGAATCTTCAAAACACTTAGTTTCGAACATCAATATTATAGTTCAACATGGTATCGTGTTCCAGAAGCCGAGCAAACTACAAAACTCCTAGTTAAAAATTTATGTTCGATTGAAAATTCGCTGATGCAAAAAGCTCCACAGACGTCTGGCGCATTTTACGCAAAATCTCGACCACATAAGCCACAGAATAAAATCAGCTTTTGTATTCTTCGGCAAATGCAAAACGGAAAGAAAAACGTGCTTGTTTATACTGCAAGAAAATAGGTCATCTAAACGTGCGGTTGCCGAGCAGAAAACAGTGAACTCAAATGTCAATTCTGACCACCAACCATTCTAACTCAACCTTAAAAAGCAGCAAACTAGGCACGTTCCTTGCAACAGGCCTTCGTTCGTGGGTTGATTCTTGGGTTTCGGACATCATGTGACAGCAAATAAAAGATATTTCACTACCTTCGAGATCCCGCAATGCATTCAGACAGCAGATAAGGGCGTTATTCTTGCATATAGGTCCGGTAAAATCAACATTGAGGCGCGAGTGCGTGACAGATGGTCATCTGCAACTGGGTACGTCATGAATATTCGAAACTGTGTTCAGGACGCGGCGGTGGAGTCGAATCTCGCTACAATTAAAAAAGTACTCCAAGGCTGGCATGTACGCTTGGGCCATCAGGACAACCGTCACGTGCGCGATATATTATCTCGTGTCGGTATTTCGGTTAGGAGTTCAGATTTGGATAAATATGTGAGTGCAATGAACGAAGAGATAAGGGCCTTTGAGAAAAACGTTACGTTGAAAAGTATACGCGCAGTATACTTTCTAGAGCCTGGCGGATTTATGAATGGTTACCTCGCGCCCTTCGTATTCGCACTCAAGGCTTTGTAGCAACACCTGTGGCTATTGAAAGTAAATTGGGACGAGCCGTTGCCTGGCGAATTTGCTCATTGTAGAAGAGTTGCCATTGAAAATTGCTGTACCACGTTACATAATGTCCTCCGCGATAGTTAAAGCGCGACTTATTGGCTTGTCGGATACCAGGAATGGAATGGGTGCCGTGGTTTATCTGCGCCTGGAAGTTGGTTCAAAGGTGAAGGTGAATATCATTGCAAGACTCGAGATGCACCCTTGAAAACCTAAATTCGAATTTGGTGCTGCTTGTTTACTGTCAAAGCTTTCGGCTACAGTTCAAATTTCTTTCGTCGCTAGTATGCGATTGAGCTATTTGTTTTTTGGATTCATCCACTGTTCTTGCGTGGATAAATACCTTGCCTCATCTATTGAAAATATTTTTTTTTGCTAATCGGGTGACGCAGATTTATGAGCGTGTACCCCACGCACTTTGGAGATTCGTTCCCCGTAAAAATAATCTAGCAGATGCCGCTAATAGAGGATTATTACTGTCAGAGTTATTGGAATATTCGTTTTGGTGGAAAGGCCAGAGCCTTCTTTACGAGAGAGAAGGTGCATGGCCTAGGAACTTAATGAAAATTCCCTCGAAATTACCAGAAATTTAGGAACAGGTGATTCATCTGTCTGTCTCTTCCTCTGAAGCATTGGAATTTATCGAAGTAATTGATCGTACTTCCGTGTTATTAAAATTACAAAGAATAATTGCGTATATGAAACGTTTTGTATTCAATTTAAAATGCAGGATCCACAAAATTGAAAATAGTGAGTTATAAATTTGCCCATTTGTTATCGTGTTACGGATGATGCCGCCGATGTATTATCAACCTATGAAGTTAGTGCGGAACACTATGAGGACGCGTGGCAATTATTAATTGAAAATTTTGATAACAAAAGGCTTATTGCCCAAAGGCACATTGATGCTATTTTTGCGATTCCGGCAGTGGAAAATACATCTGCCAATGAGATCCGTAAAGTCGTTCGTGCAATTATTAACCACACGCGTGCTCTTAAAGTTCTTGGCAGGCCAACTGATTCATGGGATGATTTATTAATTAAAATTTTGTTATCACGAGACCATAAAAGAATGGGATCGTACCTTATCAAAGGATGTATTTCCTAAATTTAATGCATTGTGTGAGTTTATATTGGCGAAATGTGATTCACTTCAAGCGTGCCAGTCAAGTCAATTAAGTCATAATAAACCCATTTCTTGCAACATTAGCAAAATTCAATCTCCAATAAATTGCATCTGCTGCAAGGGAAGCCATTTATTAGCTAAATGCAATAAATTTAAAAATCTAAATGTTGACGAGCGGCTGCAATTGGTAAAGGGATCGAGTTTATGTACAAATTGCCTGAAAAGGGCTACCCATAAAAACTTTAATTGTTTTGCTTCGCCCTGCGATGTCTGCAAAAGGCGTCACCACACCTTACTGCATAAATATTCAATTAATAATGGGGCTGAAAGAAACGTAGTTGGGTTTGCTGATTCCAAGATAAACAAAGCCTCTCAGATTCTATTACGACGGCCCTTGTAAATATTATGGGTCCGAACGGTGAATTAACTAATTGCCGTGTGTTATTGGATAGTGGGTCGCAACTAAATTTAATTACCGACGAGTTAGCTGCTAAATTGCAGTTGAATTTAGATAAAGATATTATCCAAATTGATGGGCTCAATAGCACTCAATCTAATTCAACTGCAAAAACTAGGGTCGTAATTTAATCACGTATAAATGAATTTGAAACACCTATCGATTGTTTTGTTGTCTCGAAAATCACCGAAAATATACCTCACGTGTCGTTTGATAAAAATACCTGGGACCGTGGATATGCTAGTTGGGGTTCAAATATTTTTAGAGATCATTATGAACAAACAAATTAAACGTGAGAGACATTTACCAATAATGCATAAAACACAGTTAGGTTGGATAGTTGGTGGGGGTTGTAGTGTTAACAGTAAGGGTGCGGTTTGCAATATAGCAAATGTAACCGCGAATCATTTTGATCTAGAAAGATTTTGGGAATTAGAACAGGTTACAAATAAAATAGTTAGTTCTCCCGAGGATAAGGAGTGTGAAAAACATTTTATTAATACTCATAAAAGAGACGATTCTGGTAGATTCATTGTTCAACTACCATTGAAAAAATGTGTTGCCACGTTGGGTCGGTCGAAATTTATTGCCGAAAAAAGGTTTCGAAATTTAGAAAGGAAGTTGTCAGTCACTCCGGAAATACGAACAAGTTATTATAAATTTATGAGGGAATATTTAGCTTTAGGGCATATGACACAAGTGTCACCGTCCGTAACAAATGACCAGGCGTATTTTCTTCCTCACCACGGGGTGCGGAAAGAGGACAGCTTAACAACAAAATTGCGAGTCGTCTTTGACGCCTCAACTAAAATCGATTCAAAAATCTCGTTGAATGATTGTTTAATGAAGGGGCCCGTCCTTCAGGACGATTAGTTTTCAATTTTGTTACGGTTCCGGACGAACCGTTTTATTTTATCGGCGGACAACAAAATGTATCGCCAAGAGCTCATTGATCAACAGCATCGTAAATACCAGCGTATCTTATGGAGAGAAAATCCACGAGAGTCGATTAAAGTGTTCGAATTAAACACGGTCACTTATGGTACGGCGCCGGCGTCATTTTTAGTTATACGTTGTCTCGTTGAATTAGCGAATTTGCACCAAGATCGATTCCCGGGGGCTGCATCTCGCATAAAAAGTGATTTTTATGTGGATGACATACTCACTGGGTTTTCAACCGAAAGTGAGGCGTTAGGCGTTCGAGATCAAATTGTTAACATTTTAAAAGATTAGCGTTTTTCCACTTCGCTGTTTAAATTAACAACACCCAAGAGTTATTCACTTTCCTTGAATGAAATTGCAAATAATTTGTTCGTTTTGCCATACAATGTGATGGTAAACAAAAGTTCGGTCTTCCATGTTATACATTTGTTTAAGGAAACTGGTTCTGTAAATCCACCATGTAAGTTCTTTAAGGAACGGAGGGGGTCAAAGTGAAATAGCTGAAATGCGGGAAATTACGGTTTATAAATTGATAACAGAAAATGACACATTATGAACAAGAGCTCTTGCAGAAAATCCATAAATGAATGCCGGAAAATCAGTATTTCAAAGTTAAAACAACACAAGATGTTTTCGCGGATGACCATGGACGAATGGAATTTTATGAAAATCTGATAATACAGTAATTACGAATTTCTTCGAAATATTTTGTTTAATGACGAATCGACTTTCCCGTTACATGGTCGCCATAATCCTTTGGTAAAACAAGCACCGAAGAATAATTGTAAGAACTCAGTCTCCCCAAAACTTAAACGTTTGGACCGGCATTCTGTGGGGCACAATTATAGGACTAATTTTAATTGATGGGAAACTAAGTGGCCAATAATATTTGGAACAGCTTGCGAACTAAGTCATACCAGCAGTACAAGGCTTACAGAATATTGATTTGGCCCACATCTGGTATCAGCACGACGGATGTCGTACTCATTATGCCACTAGGAAATATTTAACAAGTTGAACGCCCAGCGTGAATCGGTTAAGTTTCTCCCGGGGAGTGTTATTTTCGTTTGTTTGTAAAATTATATTAAATAAATTATTACTTTATCTCAAATATTCATCAAATTGCATTATAACTAATAGTACTATAAACTAGTACCGAAATCTTCTTTTAATTACACGAACAAAAGTTTCAGTCGTTTATACGTGACGGGGACCCAGCGGAAACGTAGCCGTCAGACGTTTATGACTGACGCGGCGTTCAACGTGTTAAATCAAATATTCCCCTTCGCAGTATTAGCACCAAAGGAGATATAAAATAACCACTAAGATCTTCTGACTTGTCTCCAAATGATTTCTTTCTTTGGAGCCATATAAAACAAACAATTTATATCCATCAAGAAGAAAGAGGCACAAGGAATAGATAAAATTGATACAATCATTGAGATTATGAAAAACCTAACAACGGAGAGGAAAAGCATTAAATTTGAAATGCATAACATATACGAAGAACAGAAAGAAACTAATAAGATAATAAAGGAGCTTAAAGAAGAACGAAAAATAACAAATAAGAAACTCGAGAAGGACATGGAAATAATTAAAAATAACGCGGAAAACATTACAATTAGAGTAAATAAACTAGAAAAGGAGAAGAGCTTTACACTGGCAAGGGTTGTGGACCGCGGCCCGCGGGCCGCATGCGGCCCGCCGGTCGAATACCGGTGGCCCGCCGACAGCAAAAATAATACTCTCGTACATTCTAAAAATATTGAATTCTATTCCAGAATAAAACCAAAAAAAATATGTTCGAAAAGTAATTTGAATCTCGCGCGCGCGCTATTACGGTGCGCCGTACGTGCGTCGTCGGTAACAGCGGTCGGTAATGTTCGTGCTGATCTCGGTTAAATTCGTTTGCTTGAAGAAGCGCGGCGGCCGGCGGCGCGATGACGATCGCTCGCGTAGATAGTACACGACTCGAAGCTTCCAGAGTCGGTTTCGAGATTTCTCCAGACAGTTTTCGACTCTATACGCGCGGTATAAAAGCCACGTTTAATCGCCGCTAGGTGTATTAGTGTTCTGTGAGTTTAATAGAGGTTTTGGAAGGCAATAGTTGTACTCCACTAGCCGGTGTCATATATTTTGATCCACATTCAACGTAGATTTCCTGTTGCAGTGTTAACCGTCAAGTGCCGTGTATAATTGTGTTGTGAAATCGTAAGTAAAACTCTATTATTAATAAGTGTTTCCCTACCTATTTAATCAATTATTTTTGATAATTTAAAAAGGATGGGTAATTTAAGTAGGTACTGTAATTGTTTTTAGGTGCTGTGTTAATCCTAGCCAGGATTAGAACGCAACATGGACAAGCCAGGACCTAGTAAAAAACGTAAGGTTAAAGATGAAAATCGGCAATTTCAAGAAATTTGGACTGAGAAATACTTTTTTGTATGGTCGCATAACAAAGTCGTTTGTTTAATTTGCAAGAATTCTGTTGCAATTGCAAAGGAATATAATGTAAAAAGGCACTATGAAACGCAGCATCCTTCTTTTACCAAGTTTACAGGCGAATTAAGAAAGCAAAAAATGTTGTCTTTAAAACGGGAGCTTACGGGTCAGCAAGCTATGTTTAGAAAACCCATTGAAGATTCAGAAACAGCTACAGAAGTTAGTTATGAAATTTCTCGAATGATAGCAAAGCGAAGTCGCCCCTTCAATGATGGGGATTTTGTAAAAGAATGCATAGAAATTGCCGCTAAGAAAATGTGTCCAGAAGAAGCAAAAAAGTTTGAGAAAATTCAACTGAATCGTATGACCATCCAAAGACGAATTATGTCTTTGTCAGGTAATATTGCGGAACAATTAACTGAAAAAACTAAGATCATTGAATTTTTTTCATTAGCACTCGACGAATCCACTGATATTAGTTCCACAGCTCAACTTCTAATATTCATACGAGGTGTTACTCAAGATTTTGAAGTCGTAGAAGAGTTATTAGGAATATGTTCATTGAAAGGTCAAACCAAAGGAGTTGATATACTCAATGTACTTTTGGATGAGCGTTCAAAAACTGATTTGGACTTATCAAAATTATCGGGAGTTGCGACTGACGGTGCTCCTTCGATGATTGGTGTCAATTCCGGGCTAGTTACTTTGCTGAAAAAGCATCTGCAAGAAAAAAACATAAAGGCTGAAGATCTCATGCAGTTTCACTGCATTATACACCAAGAAGCCCTCTGTGCTAAACAAATTGAATTTCAAAATGTCATGAAAGTGGTAGTTTCGACTGTAAATTTCATAAAATCACGAGGACTCAATCACAGGCAATTCAAACAATTCCTTGATGACATCGAAAGCGAATATGGAGATTTACTGTATTATACAGAAGTAAGGTGGCTAAGTCGTGGATTGACACTGGAACGATTTCTAAATTTAATAGAAGAAATTGGAATATTTCTGGCGGAAAAGCAAAGGGATGTCCCGGAACTTAAAAATCCTGATTGGTTGTGTGATTTGGCTTTTTTAGTTGACATTACAAATCATTTGAATGTCTTGAACACACGGCTTCAAGACAAAAATCAACTGATATCCCAGCTCTACGCTCATGTATCATCCTTTCAATGCAAGCTGACACTTTTCAGATCGCAATTGAATTCTGGAAATTACAATCATTTTCCGAATTATAAGAAAATGGCTGAAAAATTCAACAAAACTGCGATTAATTTCAGTTATGTAGAAAAGCTAGATATTTTGATTCAATCTTTTCAAGACAGATTTTCGGAGTTTAAAAAAGTGAAACCTCTGTTGGACATATTCAGCAATCCTTTCACGATTTCAGTTGAAAATGCGCCAGAGTCAATGCAGTTAGAAATTATCGACATTCAAAACGACGAAGATTTACGCAACAAATTCAACGAAGGCGATTTGCTGAACTTTTACCGCTGCATTGATAAAAATATGTACAAAGAGTTGCGCATAAACGCTCTGAAATGTGCCAGCTTATTTGGTTCTACCTATATATGTGAACAAACTTTTTCAATACTTAATAATAATAAAACCAAAAATAGAAACCGCCTTGCAAATGAAAGTTTGGAAGCAGTTTTACGTGTTGCTACAAGTAAATTTGAGCCAAATATAAAAAAGATTGTAAGCACTATGCAGTGCCACGCTTCAAATTAATAAATTCCTTTTTAATTTTAATACATTATTATCAATTATTTGTTGTCTTTAATTACCTACACTTCTGGCGGCCCGCCATCAGTTCATGATTTGCCCGAGTGGCCCCTAGTCTTAATAAGTCTGTGCATCTCTGCTTTAAACTATTGTAGTTTTCCCGCTCTACAAGGCTAATGTTATATTTCTTCGCCAGGTGCCAGCATAATCGTCCCTCTATGTTATATTATCAGTTGGAATTTGTAATATCAACATGGGGGACGTACGTTTGAGTTTTGAAGAACGTAAGCAGGTTATTAAGTGGTACTGGAAGTTTGAGAATGTAAATGAAGTTCAAAGACAGTGGAGAAGGGAGTATGATACAGAACCACCTTCAAGATTAACAATTACACGCATACGAGACAAATTCGAAGTTCATGGAACAGTGTGTGATGTGCATAAAGGTCATTCAGGTCGGCCTCGAACAGCTACAAGTGATGAGTCATCAACGGCAGTCTTGGAACTGTTTCAACGCTCTCCTAACAAATCTTCAAGGCAAGGGGCACGTGAAAGTGATGTAAGTGCTAGCAGCGTGCTACGCATTCTGAAGAGAGGCAAGTATCGTGTTTACATTCCAAGGCTGGTGCAACAGCTAAATGACGACGATCCAGATCGAAGGTTGCAATTTTGTGAATGGATTCAGGAGATGGTGATACGTGAACCGGGATTTATGGGTAGCATCATTTGGTCGGATGAAGCCCAATTCAAACTTAATGGAACTGTCAATAGGCACAATTGTGTTTACTGGGGTGAAGAAAATCCTCACATTACAATTGAAAAAGCTATAAATTTGCCTGGTGTAAATGTGTGGTGCGGTTTGTCTTCAAGGGGACTCATTGGACCTTTTCGATTTGAAGGCACTGTAACTGGTATTAATTACCTAACAATGCTTGCTGATTCCATATTTCCTGCCATTCGTGCATTATACGGTAATGATGATTTTTATTTTCAACAAGATGGTGCTCCGCCGCACTATCACAGGGACGTACGAGCTTACTTAGATCAAAATTTGTCGGGCCAGTGGATAGGACGCAGGGGGCCAATCGAGTTTCCAGCACGCTCTCCAGACCTTACACCACTGGATTTCTTCTTGTGGGGCACAGTAAAAGATGAGGTGTACAAACGTAAACCACGTAACCTAGACATTCTTTGGAATGAGATTCAAGCAGTGTGTAGAGAAATCTCATTGGACGTTTTGATACGATGTACAGAATCTGTGGTGACTCGTACTCAGAATTGTATTGATGCTGCAGGTCGCCAATTTGAACAGTATTAACATTTGTTATTTATGTTTCATTTACATTGGACTTTCAGCTTTCCATTTTCCTGAAATTTAACTTTGTAGAACGGTAAATAAATTTTCTATGGAAGTTCAAAGTGTGTATACATTTTTTGAAGCACCCTGTAATTCCCAAAAACAACAAATATACACTGTATAAAGTAAGACCTTTATCGAATACGTTCATAGAAAACTTTGGACGCATGTACAGCGCTCTACAAGAAACATGAGTATTGACGAACGCATGATCAGATTCAAAGGTAGGAGTTGTCTGAAGCAATGTAACCCACGGAAACCTATCAAACGTGGATACAAGCTTTGGTGTATCGGTGATCAAAATGGGTTTATTTCTTGCTTTGAAGTATACGAAGGAAAAAATGAAGAACTGCAATTCTCAAAAGGAGAAAATGTAATGTGATTTCAACAGGACGGGTGTCCGGCTCATTATACTGGAGAGGCCCATTCACCAGATTTAGCATCGAACGATTTGAAATCCAAGGTTTACAGAGGAAGAAACGCGAACGTCGAAATTTTGAAAATTAAAATTAATGAGGAATGCAATAGAAAAACAAACAGTCAACTTTCAAATATGCGCAAACATTTTAACGATAGATTTGGTTTTTGTTTAAAAATTATTATTCACGATAATTGATTTTGTAGTTTATTTATTGGTATTCATTTTGATTGTTACAAAATCATGTTTGAATTTAATTCAAAAATTTGTGTACATTATTATCAAAATAAAATCTCTTATTGTATAAGTTGAAGACATTTTATTTTCAAAAGTTAAACTAATTACCACGTCAAAGATGACAGTTCAAATAGTTCTAAAATAATTAGGGGAGCAGGAAATTACATAATTGTGATTTTACACGTCAAATTTATATTATCGCGAGGACAGATCAACACCCGGTATATAAAAAAGATAAAGGTCATTTCGATTTTCTTAGAGTGTGTAGGAATATTGTCAGATAACAACATAGTGGAAACCCACCCAAATACATCAACAAGCAGCTCTACACCTTAACCATCACGCTTGGTTGAAAGGCATTTTCCAGAACAAATGAAAAGCGATATAGGAAAAACTATATCCAGGAAATGCCAAGTTTGATACAAAAAAGGTATCCTTAAGTTTGTGTATGGTTTAAATAGTAATTAAGGTGCTGGGAGGGGGATAAGGGAGTTTTATTTTTAAAATTAAACATGTTGAGTAATGGCGAGCGATTGATCGCAATAATTGTTGGGAGTTTAATGCAATAAAGTGTTTTTTTTTGAAAATTTAGAAAGTGATTTCTTACTTTAATGACTAAAAAGTGAATATGAATTTTCAACTAATAACAGCCTCATCAATTAATACACAAAAAAGGTGTTAGGAAAGAATCTGCATACTGGTGTCCAAATTGTTTACATCTATATTTATTTGTGTGCTTTTGTTTATTATTTTGTAATTTTTAACATTCTGTTATACCTTATTTGTATAAATAAACGAAAAAATATATGTTTCATAGCCTTTTCATTTCTTTAAAGCATACATTTAAAAAAATAATATGAAATTACTTCCTCCGGGCGTGACGTACCTACACGTCCTAGTGTAAGAGTACGCGCCCGTTATATGTTGCATAATTAAAAAGCAGATTCCCCGGTTAACATGTTAATAAACTACGGTCAGCATATAAACTTCCATCCAGATGTCAACTTTCTACTCCTCTTTTAGATCAGGAGTATGAAGATATAAAAAACGGGAAGTAGAAACTAAATTACAACTTGCCCCGAATATTGGTCTACAATGTGATGGGTGGTCAAACATAAGGTATGATTAAAACATTGCAACAATTATTTACAGATATGAATCAATTATCAATTATGTAGTAACCACATCTAAGCCATTATTATATAAGATCGCGCGATTGGTGTTCAAAGACACACTGCTGAATTTTTGGCAAACGAAATTACATCGATTATTGAAGAGTTGGGACCACAAAAAATAATTGGAATTGTCACAAACTACGCAGCATCGATGAAAAGGGCAAGATATATGGATGTGTGGCTCATGGTCTGCATCTTTTAGTAAATGATTTTATGAAATTGAATTCAAAGCAATGGCAATATTTTGTAAAGACATTATTAAATTATTAATTTATCTTTTTTTAATTTGTCTTTATATAATGAAATAAAAAGTTGTCTAGATATTACAGTTTCTTTAAAAAATCGAGTAAAACAAAATGGGGGTCCATATTATTTTCATTTGAATCGTTATTTAAAGCGAAAACCGCCATCTTGAATATGTTTTCTGATACACGTGTAAATGACAAATTACCGGAGGCAACTTTGCCCGAAGAAGGTCATTTTTACAATAATGTCCAACATATAATTAACATTTTAAAAATACCGGTAAAATCGGTAATTCTTTTGCAAGCAGACTGATTTCATATTAGTGAAGTAGCTGATGCATTTAAAGATATAGAAACAAATATTTATACATAAATATTTATTAATTAACACACTATGGACGGGTCGGGAATTAATACTCGATTTGCGAACTGCTTCCTATGGACGGGCCGGGTATTTGTACCTGCTTCAAAACGCTGACGGTGCAGGCGGAATTACGCTCACTACGACCGCTTTAACCAAGACTTAAACGTTGCATTTGTTTGTTTTCAAGTATATGCATATCTGAGAAAATGTTTATCATTTCATAATTTTTCAAATAAATAATATTTTTCTTTCTGCTGAGAATTTAGTTTATGATCGGTATTGAGCGTAGAAAGATCGAATTAAAAACGTATCCTTATTACAATGTTATATACTTATTTATAATGAAAATAACGTGTACGCCGACAATTTTTCAGACGATGACGCAAACTATATCGCCAATCAAAATGATAGTGACAGTGAAGACATATTTCGTGTTGTAAGAAGAAGTAGAGCTGTGCCATTGTCGTCAAGCAGTCCTGATAGTTACAGTGAGGGTAGTGATAGTGATATAATAATAATCCATTAACAATTGAATAATTTTTTGGGGAAAGGGGAATCAACATAATACCCAGCAATGCGAAAAGTGTCATGTGGGTTGTAAAATTATTTCTTGGCGATGATTTATTTGAGTCTTTTGGGCAAGAAACAAATCGGTACCATGACAAAAATCGTCATCGATTTTTTTGGAGCAAAAAAAAAATAAAATAAAAGGATGTATCCGCGAAAGACATACAAACTATTGGGTTTGCTCTTGATAATTGAAAGAGTGCGAAAGGAGTCGCGGAAGGAATATTGGTCAACGGACTTCACAAAACAAACCCATGTTTTTGGCGGGACCGCTTTATTCAAATTTGGGATTTCTGACATTTTTCTGATAATGCTGATAATGGCGATCGATTCCAAAAAATCCAATAGCTTCTGGATTATTTTCTTTTCTACCAAAGTTTAGAGATGTTTATCATCCTGATAGTGAATGTTATTGTAAAGTAGGAATTCTGATACGTATGGTTAGCGAGGAAACATCGGGGTAAATTTGCAACTTCAAAATTTACTGCGGGTAAGGACATCGTCATCAAGATACAATTTTAAATCTACTGCAGCCATATCTAAATTTGTAGCATCATGTCTACATAAACTATTATTACAATAGTGTTGATACGGCTGAAGTGCTACTACAAAATAAGGTGCGCGTATATGGTACAATTCGCGTAAATGGAAGACTTCCTCCTAGTTTAAAAACTGCAAAATTAAAACAAGGAGAATCAATGTTTTTGGGTCGAAAAGATGTCTTATTGCATTGCTGGGTATCGAAATGAACGTTACGCATGACATCCACAATACGTTCTGCTGGCATTATCAAGAGCCATAACATCGTCTGACGCACAAAGAAAAAAAATTGGAAACCAATTAGTGTAATTGAGTATAATAATAATAAATATATGAAGGGCGTGGATCGCTCAGATCAATATTTATCATACTATTTGATGATACGTCGCAGAAAAAATAAACGAAAAGGGCTGCCATGTTTATTTTGAATTGTACATTATATAGGGTCCGGCAGAGAAGTATGATATTTTTAGAAAGCGAATAACTCAGCGCAGTGATAGCCTAAGGTTTTCGATGGTTTATACCTGATCACTAGAACTTTTGTTTGGTTTAGTTTAGTTTTTGGAATCATGGACCCAAGAGCAAGGCGTATTTGTTTATGACACTTACATTGAAACGGGGTACTCTGTGTTTGCTACACAATGTAGATTTCGAACAAAATTAAATGTTGCAAGGCACGGTCTACGTTTCCTACGAGAAACACTATCCTAAAGTGGGTGCAGAACTTTTTTACTAGAGGATGTTTGAAGCCTGGAGTACCTCGAGGTGGAGAAAGAAGTAACAGAACCCATGAAAATGTGGCTAAGATGGAACAACTTATCCCACCTCAAGGAAGTCTATTGCATTCATCCACTCCATTCATTTATGTAGTTGTACATTGGATCCCTTAATTTGTGGGACTAATCTCACTCCAGATAAATCGAAAAAAGCATTAATTTTTGAGCAAATTTATTAAAAATTCAGAATTATTTTCTCCCCAATATAATTAAAAAAAAGGGTTAGGAAAACTGGGTTTTGGGAGAATGATTTTCTCTGGGAATCTACTAGAACAGTCGATTGTTTTACGTGGTGAAATGGATTTTGAAAAACAACTTTGCTAAAAGATGTAGCCGTAGCCATTTTAGGTTAACAACTTCCTCTGCTGCTACCGAGCGTTCTTTCAGTACGTACTCATTTTTACATAATGCAAAACGAAATCGTTTAACAGCAGATAAAGCTGGTAAACTGATTTTCATTGCTCAAAATAGAAAGTCACTGATGTATATATTAAAACTGAAACAGAAGTGGATTATGATATTTTCGATGACATAGACGACGATGAATAATTGTTTTTGTATTAGTATTTCCTGAAATCTTTTTTGTAATAAAATTAAATTTAAATAAGAATAAGTTTTTACAGATATTTCATTAACAATTCCTAGATTTTCTTCATTATATTTGATAATGACTTAATGAAATTTAACAATTAATTCCGCAATGGTCAATCAATAAGGAGTTACAGGAGGAAGGGAGAAACAATAACTACGAGCTTATTGGTAAGAATTATGAAATAGAGATAAAAATTGAAATCATATTTTTTTACATGTTTTTTTTTCTATGTAGCCTATTGGCAAGTATTATAAGAGAGATACAAATTTAAACAATATTTTCTACATGTAAATTTTCTATAAGGCGTCCTCATATATCGATATATTATTTGTAATCACTGCAGAGTTTGAAGGAAAAGTAAAATCTATAGAATTATTTAACAAATGTTTAGCTCTGCGTCTTAAACAGACGCCTCAAAATTGCCAACTCTCTGCATTTACTAGAACCATCACTTGATACGGGACTTTATTTTCGTCGAACGTCCGCCAGTCTCTTTGCCAACGCAGATGGCAGTAAAGAAAATTTAAAACGTAATGGAGGGTACAAAAGCGACACGAATGCAGATTTTTATGTTGAGGAATCTGTGCTTAATAAAACAAAAATCGCAAAGATGATTTTAGGTGAAGGTCAAACTGACAATATAGTTGTTACCAATGACTTGAGAAATTGAGAAATAGTATGTGAAGGTTTTGTACTATTTCTCGCGCCATATAGATAGCCACATGGTCCTGTTCGCTGATTATTTCTGCATTGAATATTGCCATTGTAAAATTATCACGTACTGCCTTAGGATGTTATACGATTATATTGTTGTAGAGGAGCTTTTATAATTGACGTTTTCTGCTGATGATGACCTGTTCTGTTAGAGGTCGAAACTAGTCCATGTAAGGATTGTAATAAATGTTATGTGGGAGAGACTGGGCAGTGGTTGCGTTCACGTGTCACACAACATAGAAGTGATATTAAGAATGGGAAGGGCTCTCGTGCCTTGGAGTCTCATGCTAATTCCACCCTACATAATGTAGTTTTAGATAATGTTGAGGTCTTTAGAGATGAAATCCACCTACAGTCAAGGTTGTTTCTGAAGATGTTGCACATCTCTAAGTCCACTAACACTCTCAATTACAAAACTGGCGTGGAAGGTCTGAGTTCTCTCTATTCCCTCTTCAATTAAGGAACGTTTTCGATTTACGGCCAAAATGTTTCGCTATAACGGCAAAAAAACTTTTTTTCGGTGTCGATATATCTACATGTTGCCAATCTTGGGACAAGCGCAATCTCGATGCACACACTTTCCTATTTCCGTTATTCAGTATTTTCTTATAAAGCGATTGGACCTGTCTGTGAGTGTTTTATGTACATATTTATTACTGATTGTTACACATTAACTGGAAAAATTGAAAACAATTAAGGACATTTTTGGTACGTAAGTACGTATGAATGTACGTACAAATTAAAAAAAAAATAATGTGTAGGTAACCTTGCGGCCACAAAAGACATTTTATTGTTATATTTTATGATTAAACAATATTATTCATCTCATATGCATAACTAACTTATCATTTAATTAATCCTCCAAACTTCGAGGAACCAACACCCCGAGGACAGCATACAAGGAACACCCTATCACCAGCTCAAGACCACTGAGGGCATATCAGGGCAATGGACAGCGAGATATTCGTTACTACTTGGTAAACACAGAGTTTTTTAAAGGTTTATTTCTTCCTTTTGTATTAAACAAATTATTTTATGTACGGAAGTGATACATCTTCCGACTCGAATTGACCACATATTCTCGATTCCCCAAACCGCGTTCACTCTCCAATAAATTTTGTACTCGATGATCTAGTCAATAAATTAGGTAATTTAGGAATTACCGAAAACTTAAAAACGGAAAATTTTAACTATCAATTACTAAAATTAAATGTCGAATCGATTCCTTTATTTATATCAAGATGCGACGCTGTACTCGATCAATTCAGACCATTAAACAACGAGTTGGTGAATACATATCTAATAAACGCGATAATAAGTAAACTTAAAGACAAAGCATTGGTCGCTATAGGTTCGCGTACAGAGTTATACACATGGCCTGAAATTAGAAACCATTTAAGACAAAGGTTTGGTAATCTGCGAAATTATGATTGTTTGGTTCAGGACTTAATTAATTTGAGACCTCATAAGGATGAAAAATATTTAGATTTCGGGGAACGTATTCAAATTTTGCGAAGTAGACTGTCCCCTAAAATTAACTCCTTATCGGCATTGGAAATGCCGGACGCGACAAAACGCATTCATCAACGTAGCTACGATGAGTTAGCATTAAAGACACACTAGAGCAGGCAATGAACTATCTGATACAGGAAAATAATTTTCACCTAGACCGCAAAATAACTGCATGAACCGGCATAATAGCTCTCAATTTAAGCAACAACCACAACAACGGTTCCCCACTAACAGTCAAGTATTTGGGAGACCTCAAAACCCCCCAAATCACAATTTTAATAGACCACAAAATTATAATAGTTACAGTAAAAATTTTAATCGGAATTTTAATCCATTTAACGCAAACTAAAACTAGTCGCCGCGACAGATTCCCCCGCGTTTACAAAGTCCCACACCCATGTCAACCTCGACGATTTATACAAATAAACAGGAATTGCGTAATTTAGATGAGCCAACGTGCTCTACAAATATCAGTACACGAAGCAATAGTATCATTAGCCAGAACGGGAAAAATGAAGATAATTTTTTAGTATAAGTCGCCTTGGTAAACCGCCTGTTGAATTCTTAGGTATTAATAATAATTTTAGTAACTTACCTTTCATTGTAGACCCCGAAACAAAATTAAAAGTTTTATTAGATTCCGGCAGTACGCGATCATTCATTAGTTCTCGCCTAGCAAAAAAATTAAACAAAAATTTATTTAAGGATGATCCTTTTGAAGTAACAAGTGCTCATGGCACATCCCGCGGAACTCACAGCGTTATTATTAACTTACGAAAATTATTCAAAAGTAAAATGCTATGTATTCGATTTCCACTACTCCTTTGATATCTTGTTAGGCGTAGATAACATGACAAAAATTAATATCTGTTTAGATTTCAAAAGGAAATCAGTAGTAACCCCTAACGTAGAAATACCATTCAAATTTCCGAATGACCAAGGCATATCCAATGAAAACAATGATAAAAATAATAGTATTAGAGTTAGTAATAATAATCTTAATAATTATAGTATCCCTGTTGCTCCGCCTGTCACTAAGCGAATATTAGTGCCCGCTCAGAGTCAACAGGTAATAGAAGTAGAAGTTTTAAGTATTAAAAATGGTGAGGTCGTAATTCCTAGAACTGATGTTACGAATTTCTTAGTGCCCGAATGTGTCACTATAGTTAAGAATAATAGAGCCCTTTGTACTGTAGTTAATAAAACTGACATAGATAGGGAAGTTACATTAATACGAGCTCTCGTGGTTACCCCATTAATGGATATGATGTGGTGCCCTATGAACAAAATATAAAGAATAAAATTAATAAAAAATGCCGTAATAATAATAATAATAATTTAAATATGTTTAATGCAAATAAAATAAAATTTGATTTTTCTAAAATAAGGTCAGAACATATGAATGACGCAGAGAAAGCCGTAATTAAACATTTGTTGCTTAAATACTCAGATATATTTCATTCTAAAGATAATGATTTAACTTTCACTAACAGAATTAAGCCTAGGATAAATACAAACGAAATATCAGTGTTTACTAAAACATATCGTTATCCAGAGCTGCATAAGGCTGACGTTAATAGACAAATAAATGAAATGTTAGAGCAAAATATAATTAGGCCATCCTTTAGTCCATGGCGATCGCCTATTTGGATAGTCCCGAAAAAAATTAGATGCATCAGGCCAGAGAAAATGGCGTGTTGTTTTCGACTAAAGTTAAATGAAAAGACAGTAGCTGACCGGTACCCACTTCCAAATATTAATGACTTGTTAGACAAATTAGGTAAAGCGCAATATTTCACTACGTTAGACTTAGCATCGGGTTTCCATCAGATTGAAATAGACGAACGTGACATTCCAATAACAGCATTCAATACCGAGCGTGGACATTATGAATTTTTGAGAATGCCTTTTGGCTTGAAAATTGCCCCAGCTATATTTCAGCGCGTAATGGACGATATATTAAGAGGAATTCAAAATGAATATTGTTTAGTATATATGGATGACATAATAATTTTTTCGTATTTAATAGGTTACGAAAATCAAATTTTAAGATACAGTTAGATAAATCTGAATTTTTGCGAAAAGAAGTAGCTTATCTAGGACATATTGTAACACCACAAGGCGTTAAACCTAATCCAAAACAAAATTTTAGCGATTCAAAATTATCCCATCCCAAAAACGACGTAACAGATAAAACGGACTGTTGGGCTATTGTAGGAAATTTATTAAAAACTTTGCAGAAATTACCAAAAATCAATGACTGTTTAAAGAAGAATTCATTTTAACTACAGACGCTAGTAACCAAGCCCTTGGCGCCGTCTTATCGCAAGGAAAAATCGGTTCTGACTTACCTATCGCTTATGCAAGCCGTACATTAAACGATTCAGAGACACGTTATTCGACAATCGAGAAAGAATTACTTGCCATAGTTTGGGCTGTTAAATATTTTCGCCCCTATTTATTAGGACGTAAATTTAAAATAGTCACTGACCACATGCCCCTCCAAAGGCTGATGTCTATTAAGGAGCCGAATTCAAAATTAGTTCGCTGGAGATTAAAATTAATATGATTATGATATACTTTATAAAAAAGGTACATTAAATAGAAATGCTGACGCACTTTCAAGAATAGAACTTAATGTTAATGAGGAGTATGGACCAAATTTAGAAAGATATTTAAAAAATTTTGAAGAGATAGAAAATAACCCATCATCTTTAATCGTAGAATCTGCAGAAACGATGCACGTTAATGAAATAGCAAATGAGGATGGTGCAACGATCCTTCTTCTTTAGAACATCCCATAGTAGGCATACCAATATCAGATAAACCGGTTAACGTAGGTGATAATCAAATCATAATGTCGAACATTCCCCATCCAAACCCAAAATTATTAACATGTTTCAAAATAAAAAAAATGAGAATTAACGTACAATTTTCTAAAATTAATTTTGTTCAAGAAGTAGTTGATTTTATTAAAGAATACATCGTTCCTAAAGTAAGTTATTATCTTTATTTCAAAAGTCCTGTGAAAAGTTAAGTGCTGTCCTTCAGAAATATTTTAGGAACTATCTATTAACCGACATTGAAACAGAAAATGATATTTCAGAGATAATTAAAAATTACCACGATGGTAAAACTAATCACAGGGGTATAGACGAGACATAATCAAAATTTAAACGCACTTATTATTGGCCAAATATGAGACGAACAATCCAGGAGTACATTAATAATTGTGAAATTTGTCTTGTTTCAAAGTACGAGTGTAAACCATTAAAAATCAAATTTAATACTACACCCACAGCTTTAAAACCGTTCGAAATTATTCATATTGATTGCATAGCCTTAGAAAACGTAAAATTCCTCACTATTATAGATTCTTTTTCGAAATATACTCAACTGTATAAACTTAATTCTTATCAAGCTGTAGAAATCGCGACTAACCTAATTAATTTTTTTCTATCATGGAACACCAAATTTAATAATTTCCGATAATCATTTAGAATTTAAAAATACTGTCATTCGAGAACTTTTGGCCCTTCATAAAATTAATATCCACTTTTAGTTCACAGCATCCGGAATCAAATAGAATTGTCTAACGCGTACACTCGACAATTATCGAACACATGAGATTACTAAATAATAAAGATAATTACAAAAATGAATTGGTCGAAATAAAAATTATCTATGCAATCCTTGCCTATAACAATTCAATTCATTCTACTCCTAAATTAAAACCTGTCGAAATTATCTCAGGCCATATTGACAATGACTCACTATTAGATTTAGATTTGGAAACTCTACGTACAAATAACTATGTTCAATTACACAAAGAAAAAGTAAGTTTATTATACGAACAAATTAATGAGACAATAATAAATAATAAAACTAAATACATTGAAAAACGGAATGTATCTCGCGAAGAACCGCCACAAATCCCTGAAGAAATATTTGTAGAAAATAAACAAAAACAATCAAAAACCAAATACAAATTTAAAAAAGAGAAAATTAAAAGTGTAAGATTTGATCGTAATACAGCTGAGATCGAAACCAGTCACCGTAACCAAGTAGACAAAATTAATTTATCAAATGTTAAGAGACCTAGAATTAAAAAATCTAAATCTGAGAACATCTTGAATTTTAAAACTTTTATCAATAACCTTAATGCTAAAAATTTAATCAAAAATAAAAATGTACATGAAATTAATGATGATTTGTTCCATGCTCCATCTGACTTTGTTCTTGCTCATTGCGTTAGCCAGGACTTAAATATGAGTGCAGGCATAGCCCAGGAATTTTAAATAAGATTCGGCAGAATTAGGGAACTATCCAAACAAAACCCGCAATTATATTCACTGTGTCATATTTTAGAAGACGAACGTCATATTATTTATCTTATAACAAAACAAAATTATTATGACAAACCTACACTAGAATGCCTATTTAAAAGATTATTGAACTTAAAATAATTTTGTGTAGATAAAAATATTACCAAAATAGCAATCCCTAAATTAGGCTGTGGCCTGGACCAATTAAATTACGACACTGTTAAAGCTATGATAGAATACATATTCCAAAATTCACAAGTACAAATAACCATTTACCTTGGCACACCTAAATTAGACGACAGCTTACCTGGCACTTCATTTGAACCACCTAGTCTAGTACAGAAAGAAAATCATTTTTTGAAAGATATGCTGACAAAGTTTCTAATAGATAATAAATCACTTTTAGGTTACTCTTCAACACTCATGTGACTACCTTCGAAATTAAGAATATTACGGAAAGTGCTAGACTATTACCAATAAATTTAGGATTATCAAAATTAGAGAAAACTAAACACGTATTAGTGCATCACTACGGTCTGAGTACTATATTTGAAGAAGTTTATAGATTAAATAGACAATATGAATTTTTAAGAGATACTACAAATAATATTTCCAAATTTAAAAATGAATTCCAAAATTATGAAAAGATTTTAAATTACTCCCAAAATTCAGTAACACATAAAAACAAAACTATAGAATTGGGTGCCAAAATAAAACGCACAAAAAGAGGTCTGATCGACGGTTTAGGTAGTATAATTAAGACAATAAGCGGAAACATGGATTCACGCGACAAAAAAAGAATTGATGAAATTTTAAAACATTTAATTATTATTCATCATTCATCGCCTCATTCATTAACATTAGAGTATTGTAATTCCAATCGTATACTATGTAATTTGCTAGAGTTGATATCGTTATAGTTTTCACCGTATTATTAATCGTAGTAACGTAATTTATAAATAATCAAGAAATAAATCCGTTTTGAAAATTCAACCGTGCAAATCCAAAACTTATCTTATATATATATATTTTTTTTAAATTTTTTTTAAGGCATCTACTTCGTTATACTTGTTGAACACTAATTAAAACACTTTAACTTTGTTTGTATAACACTGTATTTATTTTGTGACTATAGTTTCGGGAACTAAACGTACCATTAACAAACATAAAGTATTTTTTCATTAAACTTATTTTATAATTTCATTATTTTTTAGACAAAATAGCACCGAAACGATTATCGAATTCGGAGACTAATTAAAAAAGATGCCGAAAATCAGTCACGCTAGGAACTAAACTAGAAGTATTACGTCGTATAGAAGTTGAATTATTATTGTTGAAATTTGCAAGGCAATGGGACTTGCGAAATCTATCATTCAAACAATTCGCGATAAAAAAGAACATTAAAACATTTTTGCAATCTGCTGCACCTTTAAATGTTTCGAGATTAACACGCCAAAGAAACTGGATTATGGAAAAAATGGAAAAACTATTGATTATATGAATTGAAGACAATAACAAACGGAGAATGCCAATGAGTCAAATGACTATCCAGGAAAAAGCTTTAAGTATTTTCGAATATTTGAAGAATGAAGATACCGAAGAATCTGCTGAAGATGCCAAATTTCAAGTAAGCCGAGGATAATTTGAAAAATTTAAAAATAGATTTAATTTGCATACTTTAAAAATGAAAGGTGAAGCAGCTAGCGCCGATGAGGCCGCATCTAAGGAATATCCCAACATTTTAAAGGGAATTTTTGAAAGAGGTGGTTATAAACCTGAATCAGGGCTTTATTGGAAGCGAATGCCTGATCGCACGTGCATTTCAAAAACCGAAAAATCTGCGCCTTGTTATAGGTCTAAAGAACGATTAACTTTGCTACTTGGTGCAAATGCCGCGGGTGATATTAAGCTAATACCACTTTTAAATATATTTGTCCGTAAATCCAAGGCCTCTTAAAGGACTAAATTAAAATCAATTACCCGTCATATAGAGATCCAACAAGAAAGCTTGGATGACTAAAGCTACTTTTGAGGATTTGTTCAAAAATCACTTTTGTAGGCAACAAGGCTTTGCTAATTTTGGATAATCCTACTAATTTATCCGAACTATTTGAAGATGTCATGATTTAGTACCTTCCGAAAAATACAACAGCTCTGATTCAACCAACGGATCAGGATGCAGCAGCCACTTTAAGGCATATTACCTACGCCGAACTTTCCGACAACTTATAAGGGAAACCGATGGTAAATCCTCAATTAAAACATTTTGGAAAAGCTTTAACATCAAGGATGCTATTGACAGCATCAAATACAAATACAAATATATGGCCAGAATGTGTAAAAAGTACTGATGCAGAAGTTAATTTCCTTCCTGAAATTAGGCAAACATTTTGGATCTAGCTTTGAAGGTTTGAACGAACGGTGATGTGCTTGATCTACTTGAAGCTGATAGGGAACCCCTTTCATACGAGGAACTCATTCAGTTGCAAGCAGAACCGGCATTTGATGAAGAGACAGAACCTGTTGTATCCAAACAGCTAACACCAAAAAATTTGTCGAAAACTTTTTCCTATATCGAACAAGGAATAAATATCCTCCTTGAAAACGATCCTGACGTCGAACGAAGCGCTAAAGTTTCTCGAGGAATTAACTCAGCCATTAGCTGTTATAAATCACTGAAGAACGAAATAGACAAGAAGGCAAGACAAACAACGTTGGACAATTTTTTTTAAGCCAGGCCCATACATACTAGCGAAAAATAATGACGACAGTGATCTGCAGGTTACTATTACTTCATCGTCTTCAGATTAAAGCCATTAAAGAAATATGTATGTATACATACACATATTTTATGTATCATGAAGTTGTTTCATTTTTGTTTATAGATTATTGTTGGTTTTTGGAGTCTGTTATTATTTTATGTATTATACAAATGTATGTACTTGTTATGTATGTATTTTTGATTTAAATAAAATTCAAAGATAAAATGTATTTTGAATGACAAATTTGGAAACGATCCCTTTTCGCTTTGCGGCTAAGATTCGTGGATAGATACGTTCCACGAAACTTGTGCTATTAGTAAAACAAAACGCAGAAAAAAAATAACCACAGCCAATAACTCACAACGAGGAAATTCAAGTAAATGTTTTGGCTTATTTTCAAGCAAATCAACGCGCGTCCTCCCGTAGTTGCCAGAAGGATTGGAGAGTAAGCAGAACCTCATTGCGAAGAGTTTTGAAAATGAATGGGATGCATAATTATAAATTTAATTTCGTGCAAGAATTATTTCCCCAAGATGCAAAGAACAGGATTGATTTTTGTGAGTTGTTGTTGCTTAAAATTCAAAAAGACAATGACTTTTTGAAAAAAAAAAAGTATTTTCAATAGAAAAATAATTACATGTGGTCAATTGAAAATCCACATATAATGCGTGTACATAAATACCAACACAAATTTAGTTTCAACGTATTTAACCTATTGATGGACGCGTGTTACTTTTTATTTGTACGAAAGATTAAATATTTACAAATTTTAAGATATGTTGTAAAGAATTTTTTGGATGAGCTGCCCTTGAATTTAAGAATAAGTTAGTGGTAATGACTCAATGAGCCCCAGCTCATTGCACACACGAAACATCACAAAAACGAATATTTTCGAGGATTGATGGATTTCCAGACCTTACTCTTCTCGATTGTTTTCTTTGGGATCGTATAAAAAACAAAGTTTATGCAACTGCAGTCGATACCTGATACACGGTATAAATTTCATTAGCTGTTTATGGGTTTTCAGCTGCATTTGTTGCAGTGTAATGTCTGATGTGTTTCTAAATTAGACAACTCTTAAATTAATTAAAATTAAATCTGGTCAAATATTTTCTTTATTATCTTATTAATTTAAGATTTGTTTATTAAAAAAAACTATTAAAAGTGTTTAAGAATAATGCACACTGCAATGTACCAAAAATAATGCTGAAATTCCCAATAGAAAAACCATAGGTAATGAAGTTTGTACCATATAAATTCTTACGGTGCATAGATAAAAACGCACGGTATAAGATATGTCCATTATTTCAGCGGCTACCCAAACAAGCCATATTTATCCACCCCTTTGATAAATCCTGTAACACAGGCTGAGATTCACTACAACGAATGTCATATCAAAACAAGAAACAGTATAGACAGATGTTTTGGTGTGTTAAAAAGGCGTGTATCGACAACACGAAAAGTCATAATTGCGACTTCAATATTGCATAATATTGCAATTAATGTACAATGACGAGGGTGTACCAGACTACTTAAATGGAGAAATTCAATTAATTGATAACGGAAATATTTATAGGATAAATAATAACAGTAATAACATTGGGAATGTCCGGAGACAACTAATAAATAATTATTTTAACAATTTATAGTGTTTAAATTCAATTTCCGAATTCAAACTCTCTTTTCGCATTTCGCTTTGCTTCATTTTTGATTCTAATTGCTTTGTGCATTTGAAATCTTTTCGTCCCAATTCCTTTTCTCCGCTGCTCTGTTACAATTTGTAATTCATACATTTTTTTTTAATCCGCTACCTCTTTATACTTCCTTTCCTTGGTAATGTACTTTCAGAAGACAGCAAATGTTTTCTTCTTCCAGTGAGGGAAGGGGTATATTTTGACGGTGATACTCCTGGGTTCTATGTTTTGCATCATTATCATTATCCTCTTTCTATAATGAAAATATTGAACAGGCATTACTTAATGAAATATTTCACTTCTATTAAATCATGCACAGATATACGAAGATACAAAGCAGTTACCCATTCTTTGAGAACCTATTAATCACATTCGCCGTTAACTATTTATACATACAAATTTTAATCTAGATTTTTTAAGATAAAATAATACAAACCAAACTTGTTTCTTAAATTTGCTGGCACTTTGACATTGCCTTTAACAATATCTTTACCTTTTCATGTTCAAAAAATCTTAGGACAATGAATTTCTAACGCAACTTTACCTGTGATTTGGGAGCCCAATAAAAAGTCGTGAATTACAATGATCATTTTTCAAAATTGGTTCGTTGAACATGTTTGTCCCGCCGTTAAACGCTATTGCGAAAGAAAACATCTTGAACCAAAAGTGTTACTATTGATGGACAATGCTCCAACCCACATAACGAATTTATCTAACTTAAAAACAGGCGTTTCAGTCGAAGTGTTTTTCCTGCCACCTATTACAACTGCCTTGATCCAACTGATGGATCAGAAAAAGTAGCAATTCTGAAGAAGAGCAAAAAGAACTTTCAACGGCATTTCTAAAATCTAGTTCAGACACTATAACGGAAATTATGGACCAATTTATTGAAAATAACACGGATTTTGATAGGTGTCATGGATGCCTTATCCACTTATTGACAACTTCTTATACAGCGCAAACGAAAAACGTAAATGACGTTAGACACATTTTTGATAAAACGACAGAAAATTGCAAATGCGGAAAAATCTGAATGATCTCAAACGTAAATGATGACTTGAAATCTCTTTGGTTTTTTCTATTTTTCGCTTCGAGTGTTTGTTACTTGACGCGCTTTTAAAGGTTGGTTTAAAATTAATAATTAAGGGTGTGTGTTTATTTATGTTTCTATATTTGTAAGACTTAATTTTTGTTCTATTGTTATAAAAAACATATTTAATAAACTTAATTGACAAGATACATATTCATTATTAAAAATTTTCCCCTAACCCCAATATTTACATGGTAACATAACCTCGTTTAACGCTGTTTCTACAACGCTCTACTAAAATTCTAATTGTAATTTTTAAAAACAATATTAATTTTTATTTGTTTCTTTATTAATAATTAAAGTTTTCTTTTTGTTTAATGTTGAATAAATTATTGTTTAGATTACTTATGGCTTTAAATACGATGTGTGGGATCCATTGTTAAAGATTCCTAGTCTCCTTTTAAGGTTAGTGATTTCCTTAAGTCTAACCTAGTTATTTACAGAGTAGAAATCACCTATCTTTTTACAGTAGGGACTTCCCGTTACTCTATCGTTTGTGCTGGATTCGGGAAGTAAATAAGGTAGGTTGGTATTGGCAGAAAAATGAGGTAACAAATACAAACTTTCTTATTTCAAATAAAATAACCACCGTGATTTTGAAAATAAAATGTTCTTTCTAAATTTAATTTATTTTATCAATATGTTTTTAAATATAAATAATTTTACCAAAACCTTATTATATTTTAGATACCGACAAAGTGAATATCTTTTGTTAATAAATCTTTTTCATAAAATACTTGATTTTCGAAAAAAATATGAATTTTATAATCATGAAACAATAATAGTAGATTATTATTAGTGCTCCCATTAGAGCTATCAAAGTGCATATACAAGGTGTGCAAATTAAAAAAAAATGGACAAAAACAAATAACTCTTTTAATATTTATGTGTGGTTATATATCGCTGAAAGTAACATGATAGCCACATCACCATTTTTATTTTTAATACTTTGCATGTTGTGTGCATACTAAAAGTATACGTACATTTAAGGCGACCTCTTTTTTTTGTTGCAATCTATAACTACGCCAGTTTCAGGGGTCTTCAGCGCCGAGGATAAACGCGTGCCTTGTGAAAATGTTTTATGCGAACTCAGCCACATCCAAAAATTATTTTAGGAGCCAGCAAAGAGGAAAAGCTTTCTAGAGCTCAATTTCGAAATCAAACACTAGAAAAGGACGTTATTTACATTCCTGTGTACTTTTTAATAAAATTATTCAATTGCACCTCATTATCTTTATAATAGAATAGTTTTTAGTACCGATGTGCATAATATTAATGTGAAATTTTGTGGACTAATATCTCCGCCTAAACATAAAACAATATTTTTTGAGATCTTTTACCTATAATATATATAAAATTTATAATAATATTCCACTATACTTCAAAACTCTCACAACTGCCAATTTTAAGAAGACTTTACGGATAAATTTATTGCAAAAACGTATCACCTGACGTTTGCCCTAATTTCAGACACATTGATTAATTTACTTATTTTAGTTACATCTCTCCTTCTCTAATCGATATATTTTAAAGTAAAAATTCATTAAGATGTCACATTCTTTGATTTAATGTTACACCACGTAGTATAATAATTTCACCTTGATTTGTAGGTTAAGTGGAAGAGCAATATTAGTTATCTGTACCCTCTATATCTAAATTTTGTATTTGGAATGAAGACAGTTTATTATTATTATTAAATACAGAAAGAAAAATGGCTGGTTCTATGATAAATTTTTTAAACAAACCAGAAAATGAGAAAATGGACCAATGGAAGAAACTGAAGAGCAAACAAATTAGTTGCAGTCTTTAGAAGTGACTATAGAAGTGGTACAAGTGAAAGTACTTCTAAAGAACCTATAAGCGGTATGTCGTCATCAGCGGTTTCTATCAGTTTGACATGTAGTGAAGACCCGGGTTTGTGGCCTGTTAGGTGTGGTCCTGTACAGATGCGTAACCACAGTTTTCTCGTTAATGGAAATGATCGAAAATTTAGTGACTCTTACTATTATAGAAAACATTCTATAACGAAGAAATTAATAGAGATTGGCTCGTCTACTCAAAAAGATGCCATTTATTGTTTTTGTTGCAAAATGTTTGGTATAACTGCAAGTAGTCTGTCTGATTTGAGCGGTTGTTAGGATTGGCAACATTTCTTATTAACATTAAAGACACAAAACGTGCGATGTCCACAATAAAAATGTGAAACCATGGGTGCAATTAAACAATATTGCCAAAACGAAGACTACTGTCAAACAGATGCAACCCAGACAGTCAGAAAAACAGCATTGATGTGATGTATCATATTAGAAAGAATTATTGCCGTTATAAAGTTTTTATCACGTCAATGTCTGGCTGTTCGAGGTTCTTCGAAACACTTTTATACGCATAAGCAATTTTCTAAAAGCAAAATAAATAATAGATTGATTTGATTTAGTTATACGGGAAAACAGATTGCATTCCTGGATTTCAAGAAAATAGAATTTAAAAAAATCCTTTATTTGCAAAGCATGTAAATGGTCAAAGGCATTTTTTAACATTGGAAACAGCCACTTGTATTCATATTTATCAGCGGCCCTATGAAAACACTCCAATTGAAAAATATCCTAACAAAATTAATAAAAGAAGTTTCACTGCTGGATTGAAGGCTGTAGCCACTCTTTGTGAGGGCACCACAAACAGATCTGGAATTAACAGTCTTCTGAGGGAGACCAATAAAAGGTTTTTAAGTAAGAATTCTCCAAATAATAAATTTGGTTTTATTGCCGATGGAAAAAAGATTATACCACTATACGATGTTCCACAATTCTTTTAAGGAATTAGGAATAATCTCCTTACAAAAAATTGTCTCGCCAAGCCCGGTTGCATATGGGGACTTGTTTCAAAAATATCACAATGAAAAATTTTAAGCCCTAAAATTTTTCTTTTTATTTTATAAGTAAAAATATTTTTTTATAACGTAGCTAAGAAATAAATGTTTTGTTTTATTGCAACGACCGCATTTTTCTTTTACATTACATTATGTACTTTTAACTAACATAGTGCTGGAGTTATTGCTATCCACTATACATTACTAGGTTTGGAGTGCAATGGGTTAATCCTCGATGGATTATTCGACAGCCTTAACTCTCTCGTCCCGAACGGTACATATATGTACCAATAACTTTTTAAAATACCTAAATGTTCAACTTATCGTTTAATAGCAGCGAGAATTGTACCAGACCGTAGTTTTTGGTTTCAGGCACGCGCCTTATGTGTTAAAATGTGGGGTTACAGATTTTTGACTGCCCAAGAAAGTATTTTTTGTGGAAGAAAAACATTCTAGTACAATTATAGTCTTTATTTTACTGTTAACTTTTCTGTGTTTTGTGTGTAATACTTCTATAAACGTTGCCAACACTCAGGTAGGTATCATTTGTTTCTATTTTGTAAATTCTTTATCATGTTTCGGAGTGGTACATCTATTTACCAGCCGGTATTTTGGTACACATCAGGTATGTAATTCTATTTTTTTTTTAAATTTTAATCTTAAGATGAATCGACGTCCTTTGTCTGAAAAGGAGTTGCAAACTATCATCGATGAGCTTAATGATGATGAAGATCCGTTTTCGTCTGGATCAAGCGACAATTATGAACCAAGTAATGATGACGATGACGAAGCAGATTTATCGAAAGCTACCACTTCAGGAGTTACAAAAACTATCATAACTGAAAAAGAAACAGAGATTTCTGAATCTGAATCAAGTTTATCAAGTGTTTCTGAAGTAGAAAAAGGAAATCTTAGTCACAATAAAATAAATCGTATTCTCGATTGGTCGATCCCCGAATTGATCAGTTTGAAAACATCAAAAAACTTCAACCTGAGAGAGCTTGTGAGCTTACTGAAGATATTACCCAGAAGTTAAGTCCAATGCAACTGTTTCATAAAGTTTTGCTTCATTCGCTCTACATACAAATAGTCGAATGTACTAATCAGAGACTTGATATGTTGAATAAAGATAAAAAGCGTAAAGAAAAGATGACAGATATAGAAGAAATTCAAAAATTATTAGGATGCATCTTTATTATGTCGTACAATCACCTACCTGGCCTGAAACATTATTGGAGTCAAAAAGAGTCCATGGGAAATCGTACAATCGAAAAGGCGATTTCTCGAGATCGATTCATGCTCTAAGCTTCAAAACTTTACTTTTCTCCGCCAGAAAAACCACCGCATGTGTCAAAAACTTATTACATTGACGAATTGATATCATGTTTGAAATATACATACTCTAGATGCCGTCAAGATAGACACTACCAAAGTATCGACGAGTCCATGACAAAATAAATGCATCCAACGCATCAACCAGCAAACAAATCGTTTTTGTCTACTAAGCGTTATTTACAACTCCTAAGCACTATGGCAATCTTCGGAAGCTTTATTATTTCAGTTGGGTTGGTTCTTTTAATTAACTCGAATGTAACTAGTCAACGAATCAGTTCAAATGACATTGTTATGGCCGATAAACTCATTATAACGTACATGAAATACACCTATAACAAAGATATCTTCCCTCTCCTTACCATCGTGAATACAGATGTCTATCTGATTCTTGAGGACCATCAAGTTTCACCTCGAGATAATTGTTTATGGATATCTGGAAGACATACAGTGTGCTCTAGCCAAAATCTTATACCTGGAAATACTACAATTTATATGATCATGTATATAATTCAAACGGGACCTGTTGACAAAAATAGAATGAGCCAACTACTGACAAATGCTAAAATTCCATATAATACATCAAACAACTACTTGACATTGCCTAGGATTTCTGGAATGAACTCGGACACACCGCATGTGTCAAAAACTTATTACATTGACGAATTGTTATCATGTTTGAAATATACATACTCTAGATGCCGTCAAGATAGACACTACCAAAGTATCGACGAGTCCATGACAAAATAAATGCATCCAACGCATCAACCAGCAAACAAATCGTTTTTGTCTACTAAGCGTTATTTACAACTCCTAAGCACTATGGCAATCTTCGGAAGCTTTATTATTTCAGTTGGGTTGGTTCTTTTAATTAACTCGAATGTAACTAGTCAACGAATCAGTTCAAATGACATTGTTATGGCCGATAAACTCATTATAACGTACATGAAATACACCTATAACAAAGATATCTTCCCTCTCCTTACCATCGTGAATACAGATGTCTATCTGATTCTTGAGGACCATCAAGTTTCACCTCGAGATAATTGTTTATGGATATCTGGAAGACATACAGTGTGCTCTAGCCAAAATCTTATACCTGGAAATACTACAATTTATATGATCATGTATATAATTCAAACGGGACCTGTTGACAAAAATAGAATGAGCCAACTACTGACAAATGCTAAAATTCCATATAATACATCAAACAACTACTTGACATTGCCTAGGATTTCTGGAATGAACTCGGACACACCGCATGTGTCAAAAACTTATTACATTGACGAATTGTTATCATGTTTGAAATATACATACTCTAGATGCCGTCAAGATAGACACTACCAAAGTATCGACGAGTCCATGACAAAATAAATGCATCCAACGCATCAACCAGCAAACAAATCGTTTTTGTCTACTAAGCGTTATTTACAACTCCTAAGCACTATGGCAATCTTCGGAAGCTTTATTATTTCAGTTGGGTTGGTTCTTTTAATTAACTCGAATGTAACTAGTCAACGAATCAGTTCAAATGACATTGTTATGGCCGATAAACTCATTATAACGTACATGAAATACACCTATAACAAAGATATCTTCCCTCTCCTTACCATCGTGAATACAGATGTCTATCTGATTCTTGAGGACCATCAAGTTTCACCTCGAGATAATTGTTTATGGATATCTGGAAGACATACAGTGTGCTCTAGCCAAAATCTTATACCTGGAAATACTACAATTTATATGATCATGTATATAATTCAAACGGGACCTGTTGACAAAAATAGAATGAGCCAACTACTGACAAATGCTAAAATTCCATATAATACATCAAACAACTACTTGACATTGCCTAGGATTTCTGGAATGAACTCGGACACACCGCATGTGTCAAAAACTTATTACATTGACGAATTGTTATCATGTTTGAAATATACATACTCTAGATGCCGTCAAGATAGACACTACCAAAGTATCGACGAGTCCATGACAAAATAAATGCATCCAACGCATCAACCAGCAAACAAATCGTTTTTGTCTACTAAGCGTTATTTACAACTCCTAAGCACTATGGCAATCTTCGGAAGCTTTATTATTTCAGTTGGGTTGGTTCTTTTAATTAACTCGAATGTAACTAGTCAACGAATCAGTTCAAATGACATTGTTATGGCCGATAAACTCATTATAACGTACATGAAATACACCTATAACAAAGATATCTTCCCTCTCCTTACCATCGTGAATACAGATGTCTATCTGATTCTTGAGGACCATCAAGTTTCACCTCGAGATAATTGTTTATGGATATCTGGAAGACATACAGTGTGCTCTAGCCAAAATCTTATACCTGGAAATACTACAATTTATATGATCATGTATATAATTCAAACGGGACCTGTTGACAAAAATAGAATGAGCCAACTACTGGCAAATGCTAAAATTCCATATAATACATCAAACAACTACTTGACATTGCCTAGGATTTCTGGAATGAACTCGGACACACCGCATGTGTCAAAAACTTATTACATTGACGAATTGATATCATGTTTGAAATATACATACTCTAGATGCCGTCAAGATAGACACTACCAAAGTATCGACGAGTCCATGACAAAATAAATGCATCCAACGCATCAACCAGCAAACAAATCGTTTTTGTCTACTAAGCGTTATTTACAACTCCTAAGCACTATGGCAATCTTCGGAAGCTTTATTATTTCAGTTGGGTTGGTTCTTTTAATTAACTCGAATGTAACTAGTCAACGAATCAGTTCAAATGACATTGTTATGGCCGATAAACTCATTATAACGTACATGAAATACACCTATAACAAAGATATCTTCCCTCTCCTTACCATCGTGAATACAGATGTCTATCTGATTCTTGAGGACCATCAAGTTTCACCTCGAGATAATTGTTTATGGATATCTGGAAGACATACAGTGTGCTCTAGCCAAAATCTTATACCTGGAAATACTACAATTTATATGATCATGTATATAATTCAAACGGGACCTGTTGACAAAAATAGAATGAGCCAACTACTGACAAATGCTAAAATTCCATATAATACATCAAACAACTACTTGACATTGCCTAGGATTTCTGGAATGAACTCGGACACACCGCATGTGTCAAAAACTTATTACATTGACGATTTGTTATCATGTTTGAAATATACATACTCTAGATGCCGTCAAGATAGACACTACCAAAGTATCGACGAGTCCATGACAAAATAAATGCATCCAACGCATCAACCAGCAAACAAATCGTTTTTGTCTACTAAGCGTTATTTACAACTCCTAAGCACTATGGCAATCTTCGGAAGCTTTATTATTTCAGTTGGGTTGGTTCTTTTAATTAACTCGAATGTAACTAGTCAACGAATCAGTTCAAATGACATTGTTATGGCCGATAAACTCATTATAACGTACATGAAATACACCTATAACAAAGATATCTTCCCTCTCCTTACCATCGTGAATACAGATGTCTATCTGATTCTTGAGGACCATCAAGTTTCACCTCGAGATAATTGTTTATGGATATCTGGAAGACATACAGTGTGCTCTAGCCAAAATCTTATACCTGGAAATACTACAATTTATATGATCATGTATATAATTCAAACGGGACCTGTTGACAAAAATAGAATGAGCCAACTACTGACAAATGCTAAAATTCCATATAATACATCAAACAGCTACTTGACATTGCCTAGGATTTCTGGAATGAACTCGGACACACCGCATGTGTCAAAAACTTATTACATTGACGAATTGATATCATGTTTGAAATATACATACTCTAGATGCCGTCAAGATAGACACTACCAAAGTATCGACGAGTCCATGACAAAATAAATGCATCCAACGCATCAACCAGCAAACAAATCGTTTTTGTCTACTAAGCGTTATTTACAACTCCTAAGCACTATGGCAATCTTCGGAAGCTTTATTATTTCAGTTGGGTTGGTTCTTTTAATTAACTCGAATGTAACTAGTCAACGAATCAGTTCAAATGACATTGTTATGGCCGATAAACTCATTATAACGTACATGAAATACACCTATAACAAAGATATCTTCCCTCTCCTTACCATCGTGAATACAGATGTCTATCTGATTCTTGAGGACCATCAAGTTTCACCTCGAGATAATTGTTTATGGATATCTGGAAGACATACAGTGTGCTCTAGCCAAAATCTTATACCTGGAAATACTACAATTTATATGATCATGTATATAATTCAAACGGGACCTGTTGACAAAAATAGAATGAGCCAACTACTGACAAATGCTAAAATTCCATATAATACATCAAACAACTACTTGACATTGCCTAGGATTTCTGGAATGAACTCGGACACACCGCATGTGTCAAAAACTTATTACATTGACGAATTGTTATCATGTTTGAAATATACATACTCTAGATGCCGTCAAGATAGACACTACCAAAGTATCGACGAGTCCATGACAAAATAAATGCATCCAACGCATCAACCAGCAAACAAATCGTTTTTGTCTACTAAGCGTTATTTACAACTCCTAAGCACTATGGCAATCTTCGGAAGCTTTATTATTTCAGTTGGGTTGGTTCTTTTAATTAACTCGAATGTAACTAGTCAACGAATCAGTTCAAATGACATTGTTATGGCCGATAAACTCATTATAACGTACATGAAATACACCTATAACAAAGATATCTTCCCTCTCCTTACCATCGTGAATACAGATGTCTATCTGATTCTTGAGGACCATCAAGTTTCACCTCGAGATAATTGTTTATGGATATCTGGAAGACATACAGTGTGCTCTAGCCAAAATCTTATACCTGGAAATACTACAATTTATATGATCATGTATATAATTCAAACGGGACCTGTTGACAAAAATAGAATGAGCCAACTACTGGCAAATGCTAAAATTCCATATAATACATCAAACAACTACTTGACATTGCCTAGGATTTCTGGAATGAACTCGGACACACCGCATGTGTCAAAAACTTATTACATTGACGAATTGATATCATGTTTGAAATATACATACTCTAGATGCCGTCAAGATAGACACTACCAAAGTATCGACGAGTCCATGACAAAATAAATGCATCCAACGCATCAACCAGCAAACAAATCGTTTTTGTCTACTAAGCGTTATTTACAACTCCTAAGCACTATGGCAATCTTCGGAAGCTTTATTATTTCAGTTGGGTTGGTTCTTTTAATTAACTCGAATGTAACTAGTCAACGAATCAGTTCAAATGACATTGTTATGGCCGATAAACTCATTATAACGTACATGAAATACACCTATAACAAAGATATCTTCCCTCTCCTTACCATCGTGAATACAGATGTCTATCTGATTCTTGAGGACCATCAAGTTTCACCTCGAGATAATTGTTTATGGATATCTGGAAGACATACAGTGTGCTCTAGCCAAAATCTTATACCTGGAAATACTACAATTTATATGATCATGTATATAATTCAAACGGGACCTGTTGACAAAAATAGAATGAGCCAACTACTGACAAATGCTAAAATTCCATATAATACATCAAACAACTACTTGACATTGCCTAGGATTTCTGGAATGAACTCGGACACACCGCATGTGTCAAAAACTTATTACATTGACGATTTGTTATCATGTTTGAAATATACATACTCTAGATGCCGTCAAGATAGACACTACCAAAGTATCGACGAGTCCATGACAAAATAAATGCATCCAACGCATCAACCAGCAAACAAATCGTTTTTGTCTACTAAGCGTTATTTACAACTCCTAAGCACTATGGCAATCTTCGGAAGCTTTATTATTTCAGTTGGGTTGGTTCTTTTAATTAACTCGAATGTAACTAGTCAACGAATCAGTTCAAATGACATTGTTATGGCCGATAAACTCATTATAACGTACATGAAATACACCTATAACAAAGATATCTTCCCTCTCCTTACCATCGTGAATACAGATGTCTATCTGATTCTTGAGGACCATCAAGTTTCACCTCGAGATAATTGTTTATGGATATCTGGAAGACATACAGTGTGCTCTAGCCAAAATCTTATACCTGGAAATACTACAATTTATATGATCATGTATATAATTCAAACGGGACCTGTTGACAAAAATAGAATGAGCCAACTACTGACAAATGCTAAAATTCCATATAATACATCAAACAACTACTTGACATTGCCTAGGATTTCTGGAATGAACTCGGACACACCGCATGTGTCAAAAACTTATTACATTGACGAATTGATATCATGTTTGAAATATACATACTCTAGATGCCGTCAAGATAGACACTACCAAAGTATCGACGAGTCCATGACAAAATAAATGCATCCAACGCATCAACCAGCAAACAAATCGTTTTTGTCTACTAAGCGTTATTTACAACTCCTAAGCACTATGGCAATCTTCGGAAGCTTTATTATTTCAGTTGGGTTGGTTCTTTTAATTAACTCGAATGTAACTAGTCAACGAATCAGTTCAAATGACATTGTTATGGCCGATAAACTCATTATAACGTACATGAAATACACCTATAACAAAGATATCTTCCCTCTCCTTACCATCGTGAATACAGATGTCTATCTGATTCTTGAGGACCATCAAGTTTCACCTCGAGATAATTGTTTATGGATATCTGGAAGACATACAGTGTGCTCTAGCCAAAATCTTATACCTGGAAATACTACAATTTATATGATCATGTATATAATTCAAACGGGACCTGTTGACAAAAATAGAATGAGCCAACTACTGACAAATGCTAAAATTCCATATAATACATCAAACAACTACTTGACATTGCCTAGGATTTCTGGAATGAACTCGGACACACCGCATGTGTCAAAAACTTATTACATTGACGAATTGTTATCATGTTTGAAATATACATACTCTAGATGCCGTCAAGATAGACACTACCAAAGTATCGACGAGTCCATGACAAAATAAATGCATCCAACGCATCAACCAGCAAACAAATCGTTTTTGTCTACTAAGCGTTATTTACAACTCCTAAGCACTATGGCAATCTTCGGAAGCTTTATTATTTCAGTTGGGTTGGTTCTTTTAATTAACTCGAATGTAACTAGTCAACGAATCAGTTCAAATGACATTGTTATGGCCGATAAACTCATTATAACGTACATGAAATACACCTATAACAAAGATATCTTCCCTCTCCTTACCATCGTGAATACAGATGTCTATCTGATTCTTGAGGACCATCAAGTTTCACCTCGAGATAATTGTTTATGGATATCTGGAAGACATACAGTGTGCTCTAGCCAAAATCTTATACCTGGAAATACTACAATTTATATGATCATGTATATAATTCAAACGGGACCTGTTGACAAAAATAGAATGAGCCAACTACTGGCAAATGCTAAAATTCCATATAATACATCAAACAACTACTTGACATTGCCTAGGATTTCTGGAATGAACTCGGACACACCGCATGTGTCAAAAACTTATTACATTGACGAATTGATATCATGTTTGAAATATACATACTCTAGATGCCGTCAAGATAGACACTACCAAAGTATCGACGAGTCCATGACAAAATAAATGCATCCAACGCATCAACCAGCAAACAAATCGTTTTTGTCTACTAAGCGTTATTTACAACTCCTAAGCACTATGGCAATCTTCGGAAGCTTTATTATTTCAGTTGGGTTGGTTCTTTTAATTAACTCGAATGTAACTAGTCAACGAATCAGTTCAAATGACATTGTTATGGCCGATAAACTCATTATAACGTACATGAAATACACCTATAACAAAGATATCTTCCCTCTCCTTACCATCGTGAATACAGATGTCTATCTGATTCTTGAGGACCATCAAGTTTCACCTCGAGATAATTGTTTATGGATATCTGGAAGACATACAGTGTGCTCTAGCCAAAATCTTATACCTGGAAATACTACAATTTATATGATCATGTATATAATTCAAACGGGACCTGTTGACAAAAATAGAATGAGCCAACTACTGACAAATGCTAAAATTCCATATAATACATCAAACAACTACTTGACATTGCCTAGGATTTCTGGAATGAACTCGGACACACCGCATGTGTCAAAAACTTATTACATTGACGAATTGATATCATGTTTGAAATATACATACTCTAGATGCCGTCAAGATAGACACTACCAAAGTATCGACGAGTCCATGACAAAATAAATGCATCCAACGCATCAACCAGCAAACAAATCGTTTTTGTCTACTAAGCGTTATTTACAACTCCTAAGCACTATGGCAATCTTCGGAAGCTTTATTATTTCAGTTGGGTTGGTTCTTTTAATTAACTCGAATGTAACTAGTCAACGAATCAGTTCAAATGACATTGTTATGGCCGATAAACTCATTATAACGTACATGAAATACACCTATAACAAAGATATCTTCCCTCTCCTTACCATCGTGAATACAGATGTCTATCTGATTCTTGAGGACCATCAAGTTTCACCTCGAGATAATTGTTTATGGATATCTGGAAGACATACAGTGTGCTCTAGCCAAAATCTTATACCTGGAAATACTACAATTTATATGATCATGTATATAATTCAAACGGGACCTGTTGACAAAAATAGAATGAGCCAACTACTGGCAAATGCTAAAATTCCATATAATACATCAAACAACTACTTGACATTGCCTAGGATTTCTGGAATGAACTCGGACACACCGCATGTGTCAAAAACTTATTACATTGACGAATTGATATCATGTTTGAAATATACATACTCTAGATGCCGTCAAGATAGACACTACCAAAGTATCGACGAGTCCATGACAAAATAAATGCATCCAACGCATCAACCAGCAAACAAATCGTTTTTGTCTACTAAGCGTTATTTACAACTCCTAAGCACTATGGCAATCTTCGGAAGCTTTATTATTTCAGTTGGGTTGGTTCTTTTAATTAACTCGAATGTAACTAGTCAACGAATCAGTTCAAATGACATTGTTATGGCCGATAAACTCATTATAACGTACATGAAATACACCTATAACAAAGATATCTTCCCTCTCCTTACCATCGTGAATACAGATGTCTATCTGATTCTTGAGGACCATCAAGTTTCACCTCGAGATAATTGTTTATGGATATCTGGAAGACATACAGTGTACTCTAGCCAAAATCTTATACCTGGAAATACTACAATTTATATGATCATGTATATAATTCAAACGGGACCTGTTGACAAAAATAGAATGAGCCAACTACTGACAAATGCTAAAATTCCATATAATACATCAAACAACTACTTGACATTGCCTAGGATTTCTGGAATGAACTCGGACCTCTCTGCTATCCTAGTGTAAGTTTTCATAAGACAACATTTTAACCCCTATATATATATATATATATATATATATATATATATATATATATATATATATATATATCTCCATCTTTATATGGAAAGCTTTTTATATATATCACAATTGTTTAACTACTTGGTTTGGGTTCTACGAGAAATAAGGTTTAAAAAAAATTCAAGGGCCGCACATCGCTGAGGCAGTACATTGCAGTAAGAATATATAAAATGATTTGTTGCCCATTACTGGACTATGGTTGTGTCCTCTATCCCAATCCCACCAATCCAACCTCCCGTAATATTCAAGTTAGCGAGCGAGCATCCTTTCGTACCCTAACAAAACTCCGTCATCCTCTCAATCCTTTATATAATCCTTCTAATCAGCTCCTTTATGATACTACCTTAGTTATTCCCATCCAAGAACGCCTTCGATTCCTATCAGAAAAATTCTCCAAAAATCCTTTCAACTTTCACATATTATCCCTATACTGTATTCCTAGAAACCCAAATCTAATCCCTAAATTTAAAAACCCACATTCTACCATTTTTGATTTCATTTCATCATTTCATGCATCTACTCATTTAAGACTGACGTCATATGACTGGACAAATCAAGGCAGAAAGACCTCTGGTCGATAGCCTTTTGACAGATTAACATCAATTATTTATTATTGAAATGTTAAATTGTACTGTACATATTTGTCAGTAAAGATGTAATATATATAAGTTGGTACTAAATTTCCCCATATATTTATATTTGTTTCAAAATGAATTTCTTAAATTCAGGGACGAAAGGGTTAACATAACAAAATACAGAGAAGTTGAAGAAGCCACACCTCTAAAATGTCAAGTAACAACAAAGTCAAACCATATGGAAACTTGGCAAAACATGTTTAAAATTATTTCCGACATGAAATTTTATTCAATAAAAAAATTGTTTTGTAAGAGTGCCTTCATTGGAAAATTAAAAGTTTACAATTGAGGGAATGTTATATTTGAGTAAACAATTTTCAGAAACACAATACTTTAAATTTAGGATGTGGCTATTTATACATACAGTATGTATACGCAATTGGCTATTTATACATACTGTATGTATACGCAATTGGCTATTTATACATACAATATGTATAAGAAATTGGCTATTTATACATACAATATGTATAAGAAATTGGCTATTGATACATACAATATGTATAAGAAATTGGCTATTTATAGTTACGTATAACGCAGATAGAAAAGTAGAATATTGATTGTGACCATCTATGAATGCCATCCTCAACTAAAATGTTTGCCTCCACTATATCCATTAAAGTGCCCCTTCTTCTTGTTAATACTTCTGTTTAACATACACGGGCGTCAAAAGTAATCTGCGTTAATTTTGCATATCGTGATGAGCTAGTTTACTCACAGTGCACATATTCCGATTTTCAAGCCATCACGAAGCTCATAAATAATTTTTAATGGAGATAGGCGATAGTAAGCTGCGTCTCGTGTGCATCGCACAATAGCCAGCAATGCCTCTGTGGGTATCGGGATAGGCAAGAAGGGAAGCTGCGTTCCACAGAAACACGCGTTGATTTCGATACCTATCGGCGCGTCAAAAGTAAGCAGCTTACCGTGAATAGATAATCGAAGTGCTAAATTGTGAATGACTTATTCTATAAAAGTGTTGCAAGGTATTAGCTGATTTTTTTAAATTAATTATATTTTTAATATTCTAACCTCACTTTTAGATGACAGAACAAATGTCCGTTAATGACAACAATGTTAGTGAACATACTTTAAATGTTGGTCAACATTTTAATGATTATGAACAGTTATCAAAGACTGTTAATGTATTTTGTAAAGAGCATTATCATCCATTTGTTATTAGAACACGGTCTCAGAAACAAGTGCTGTACAAATGTTGTCATGGTATTAAGCAAAATTCAAAATGCCTGGGAAAACGTCCGAATCAACATTACTACTACAAGAATTGTAAAGCTCAAATTAATTTTTATAAAAGCAAAAATGAAAAATGGAAATTAACAAAACTATTACTAAATCACAATCATACCGTTGGCAAAGAAGAATATAGTAATTACGGCAAAGCCAAAATTATGAATGAAAATGATTACGAAACAGCAACAGATTTAATCTTGTCTAGCGCCAAAGATGGAATGGTTGCTGCAGTTTTAAGTAAAAAAAGTGGGAAACAGTTTATAAGAAAGGATATACAAAATTTTCGAAACAAACTTTTTTCTTCATGTACCGAAGTGGACCAAAATCATTTAATGGAATTCTTAGCGGAAATCGAAGAAAATGGTGGTATATACGCTATACAAAAAGATGCAGAAGAAGAAGTAGAATCATTATTTGTAGCCTCTTCGGCGATGGTTCTAAATTATAATAAATCTCAGTGTCCAGTGATACAAATAGATGTTTCCTTTGGATTTAATGTCGAAAATTATAAAGTTTTGGGATTTTGCTACTATTCTAGCATAACCGACAAATCAGAATTTGCAGCTATAGGATTTATTGCTAAAGAAACATATTCCGCATTCATACATTGTATGAATGAATTTAAAAAAATTTGTAAGACCCACCCATCCGTTTTTTTAATTGACAAAGATTTCATCGAAATAAAAGCTATCAGAGACATTTTTTCTAGTGCAACCGTTTTACTTTGTAAATTTCATGTCATTAAATACATTAAAAGGCTAGTTTCTACTGCCTACAATAAACAAATTGATGAAAAAAACAAAATATTGGATGCGTTCAAGAAATGTTTATATGCTCAATCATATAAAGAATACGAAGAGCAGAAAAAGAAATTCCTGGACATTTGCAAGTCTGTAAAAGTTTTTGCAGGAACAAAAGATAAATACGTGACTCTTGAAGAGCAATTTCTTAAAAATTGGGACAGCTGTAAAGAAATGTGGGTACATTATTTTAGAAAACATTTGCCACTAATGGGAGATACGACAACAAACAGAATTGAACGATCATTTTGGACTCTTAAGCAATACATACAAACTAAATATCATAGTTTGCCGACAATTTATTTATGTATTAAAGAGCTTATAGACTTTATTGATTCAAGAATAAAGAATAAATTAGCCAAAAATAAACAAAAAGTTTTTAAAATTATGGATAACGATAATGAAATAAGAAAATTGCTGGAAGTATGTTCCGAAGTTCTCACAGAGACTGGAATGAAATTATTTCATAAACAATTAAAATTGTTTAAAACTTTAGAATCTAAAATAAAAGTAATGGCTAATGGCATTGAGGAAAATCTTGAGACTGGAATATCGAAGATTTATAATACGTCGCTGGAAGCATGTTCATGTACATTTTGGAACTCTTTCAGTGCACCATGTAGGCATATTTTTATGTTAAGAAAATACAATAACTTAGATATTTTTTCAAAAACATGTTTCCATCCAAGATACATTACTTCAGTTGGAAATACAGAAAGTATTATGAATATGGATATCGATGATGAAGACACGAATGACGTAGACATTGATGATATAGACAAGGATGAATTCGATGGTTGTCAAAAAGTATTATCGGATCGAGAAAAATTCAATACAGCACTGACAGTAACAAAAAATATCGCAGATATTTTATCAAATTATGGAACTACAACCTTTAACAAATATATGAACGAACTAAAATTAATTGAAAAAAATGCTAGAAATGGGGTTTCTCTGTTTGAGAATGAGTATAGTAAACCTACAATTAGTTCAATAGAATTTGAGACAAGTAACTTAGTTGAAGCTGGAAGTTGCCAGGATAGCTTAGTTGGTACTGAAAGTCAGAACGAATCCGATACAAATCATCAATCAAATGAAAACCTAAAATTTAAAACAAAAATTAAGTCTAAAGGACGTCCGAAGAGAAAAACTAAACAGATTCAGTTTTACAAGAAGCAAATTAAAACACGAAATAAAAAATAAAATAAATACCCAAGTATATTGTAACAATAAACAAAAAATAAAACATAGAAAATAGTGTTTTATTTCATCCTATATAATTATGTAGTTTTTATTAAAATATTAATATCAATAAACTTTTTGGTTAGTTAGTACGTTATACGTAACTATAAATAGCCAATTTCTTATACATATTGTATGTATAAATAGCCAATTGCGTATACATACAGTATGTATAAATAGCCAATTGCGTATACATACAATATGTATAAATAGCCAATTGCGTATACATACTGTATGTATAAATAGCCAATTGCGTATACATACTGTATGTATAAATAGCCACATCCTTAAATTTATATTAACTGGGCTCATTCATCAGGATGCATTAGAAATTTTATTTAGTTACATTAGATCACATGCCATTCGGTATAATAATCCAAATATAAGTTCTTATAAAAGATTAATAATTAACAATTACATGGCAAATCATTCTACAGGTGCTAATTGTAAGGACACTTATAATATGGAGTTGAATAATCTTAGGGAATTTAACAGGGGAAATTAATTCTGGCTTTCAACCCTTTGAACAAGAGCCAATTAATGTTGAAATTACCAAAAATTTGATTTCTCAACAGAAAACAATTGGTAGATGTGCCATTAAATACATGAATGGAGAAATAATAAAAATTTTAAGATAAAAACAATAAAATGTGACAATTACTAAAAAATCTTGTTATAAAACACAGCATCTGACAAGATGAAGATTTTATTGAAGCAAGGCGATATGAAAAAGGTAATCTTATTGTTCCAGGAACATTAATTTTTTAGTATCCACTTCATTAAATTATTTATTTATTATTGTATTGAAAATAATGTATCAATAATTTTACAGAATATAACAGGTAGGCTGAAAAGTTCATAGGCTAACACACAGATGGTGTTATTAGAATTAAATCCATAAGGTTTATAGTAGAACTAACCTTCAAACGACATATGAATAAATTTGACAGCTGTCGGACAATTAGTTCAGTTCTCGTCTGACCGCCGTTCTATTCAGACGTCACAATGCCGAGACGGAAGCCCAAGATACCCGGCTTCCGCGCCGTTCCAGTCAACACGCCATCGGTCCCGTCACTATCAGCATCTTCACCATCTCCGTCATCTTCACCCGCCGCCTCCACCCCTCCAGTCTCCTTCTCATACTCTTCGGAGTCCTCCTCATCCCCCTTGGCCGCCGAAACCACCACCGTCGCCGCCACAACCGCCAAAGTGACTGCCCCCACGTGCAGCCACATGACACCATATTCAGAGAGGACACCGTCTCCTGGGGCACCAAGTACACCTAGCCCCCTCTCACCAATCGCCGCTCCCTGGACACCATCGCCGCCGGGTCCACCAGGACCTGGAGGTCCCCTTCGAGGGAATTCAACGCCAAACGCCAGCAATACCTCGCCCAACCTCCACCTGGGGCATCATCTTCAGCGGATCCTGGCTGGACCAAGGTCCAGGCCCGTACCAGGCCCAACCCTAAGCCAATTTCATACGCCACTGCAACCAAAAAGTACGTGTACCATATCAACATTGCCGGACTCCCACCACAGCTTCTCAATCCTTCAGAATTCTCCAAAATCCTTGCCACCGTCAACGCCAACCTCGACATTGTCACCATTTCTTTTCCCCCTTCCCCCTCTAATCGCGTTGCATCAATTCCATCATATAATGCACTAATCGCCACCATCTTAAAGCCCATCTGCCCGACATCGTTGGGGAACCACTTACCATCAGTGATCATGTTCCCAAAAAACCACCCACCGATCTTCCTCCCCACCGCAGACAACCATCTTTCTCGTGCGTCATCCGTGACGTGACGTCCCGGATTACTTCGGGGCACAAGACATCTTAAACTTCGCGGAAGGTCAAAACCTTCGTCTCCATAATGCCCTCAACATTATTTCCCGTGCCACTAATCGTCCCACCCGCCTCTACAAGCTCTTCTCTCGCCACCCCGAGGACATTGAACGCCTCATCAACTCCGGCATCATGATCGGCCCCTTCAGGCGCTTTGCCGAACCCTCTGCTCCTCTCCCCCCCCCTCGCCCCATCCAATGCTCCTCCTGCATGGATTTCCACAACCCTTCCACCCCCTGGACGAAACCCATCACCTGCGGCATCTGCGCCGGCAAACACATCTCCAGTAAGTGCACTGCAACCTCCCCCAAATGTGCCCAATGTGGCGCCGACCACCCGGCATTCTCCAGCAAATGCCCTAAAAAGCAATTAGCCGCCATGTCCGTCACCGATTCCACAGCCGTCCCACCCAAATTTTCCACCCAAACACTCACACTCACTACTGACGAAAAAATAGTTCAACTCATAGCAGCTGCACTCTCTAAACTCCGGCCTACTCAACTTCCAGAAATCCAGGAAGCCGTTTCTGACCATATCCTCGTCACGGACGACATCTCGAGCCACTTTATCACATGAAATCACCTCATTAATACAAGAAGCCATCGACAAACACACCCCTCTCTCCCGCTCCTCCCCCGTTCCTTCCCTCTACCCCCCGACATAATATTTCTTATCCACCAAAAAAGACAGCTATACCATCGTATCAGACGCCACAACAACAACCAAGACAGGACAGAGTGGAATAGACTGAACGCCCTTATTAAAATTCGGATTAAAAACTACAAAAAACAGAAATGGCTCGATACCATCAACAAACTCGACCCCAAATCCTCTGCCCTCTTCTGGAAAACCTTCCGCAATTCCTTGAACGCCTTATACTCTCTGAACTCCTCGACTCCTTGGAATCACACATCCCTGACCACCAAAATGGTTTTCGGCATGGACGCTCTGTCCATGATGCCATCTATGCCCTCACCTCCTCCTCCACAAACTCAGCTAACTGTGGACACTACACTGCCGGCGTGTTTATCGACATCCAAAAAGCCTTCGACACTGTTTGGCATGAAGGCCTAATCCTCAAACTCCACCAGCTCAACACCCCCCTCCACCTTATACGCATCATCAAATCCTTCCTACAAAGCCGTCTCCCTTCAGTCTCTTACTGCTCCGTTTCATCGACCCCATTCACTCTTTCCTGCGCCGTCCCGCAAGGCTCTGTCCTCTCTCCCTTTCTTTACACAATCTTCACGTACGACGTTCCTTCCCCTACCTTTTCCACCATCCAAACCTACGCCGACGACACTGCCCTTTGGGCATCTCACAGAACTCCCCACACAGCCGTTTCCAAACTTGAGCGGGACGTTAACGGCTTAACTGACTGGGCCCATACTTGGCATCTCGCCATTAACCCCTCTAAACCCCAATACATTATTTTTCACCACCCACACTGCCATCGTAAACTCCCCTCACCCTGTTCCGTCCCCCTTTCTGTCAACAACCACCCTCTGTTTCCTCTAAAACAAGTCACCTACCTCGGCATTCTTCTACAACAGTAGAGGCTCCGGCCTACAACGGACTATAAATCACGGTGCCGCTGGCACCATTGGACGACAATTAGTTCGTGATATATATTATTGTGAGTTAAAAACTTTTGTTAGTGTGAAAAATATGGAAAAAATGGCTTTATTATGAAAAAAAATACTGTTGAAATCAAAGCTTGATGAACATTATTTGGGCTCTGTACCAGGAAAATCAACTGTTGAGAAGTGGGTTGCCAAATTTAAACTGGGCGAAATGAGCGCCGATGACGGTGCACGCAGTGGAGGCCCGAAAGAGGCTATTACAGTCGAAAATGTGTCAAAAAGTTCACAAAATAATAATGAATAGCCGTAAAGTGAAGCTGATCGAGATAGCTGAGACTCTGAAGATATCGAAAGAGCGTGTTGGACATATTGTGCATGAATATTTGGACATGCAAAAGCTGTGTGCAAAGTGGGTGAGGCGCGAGCTCACAATAGATCAAAAACAGCAACGTGTCTATGATTCAGAGGAATGTTTCACGATATTCAACCGCAATAAAAAAATTTCGGTCGATATGTGACAATGGATGAAACGTGGCTCCTTCACTACATTCCAGAGTCCAATCGACAGTCAGCCGAGTGGACAGCACGCGATGAACCGAATCCAAAGCGTGCAAAAACGCAAAAGTCGGTTGGCAAGGTTATGGCATCAGTATTCTGGGATGCGCAAGGTATAATATTCATTGATTACCTTGAACAGGGCCAAACCATTAACAGTGATTACTATATAACCTAATAGGAGCGGTTGAAGGATGAAATCACAAAAAAGGCCCCATTTAACACGTTGAACGCCGAGGCGGTCCCAGGGACCGCCTGTCAAAATCCGCCTGACGCCATCCGAACAAAACATGTTTTTTTACTTCAATATTTCATTTATGATGTATATGAATATTTCTTTGATGTTTACAAAGATTCCCGTCTCCGTTGTAGTATAATTTCATGACCGGTCCCCTGTACCGCCTTCTATCGGTCAGGGTGGGGCGGGCCAGGTTGGTTGAAACCTGCAGAAACGTGTAGCTACGTGCTTCCTTGCCGACGGTGACACCCCTCGTAGAGCCATTTCCGTTTGCATAGCCACGCTGTCAACACACCCACGTGCTAGTAACATATCTACTTTTGTGTTCGATTTAGGAATTCAAGATGTATTCAAATAGGACGCTTAAGATAGTGAATTTAGCTCTACGAAATGTTGAATCAGGTAAGTCATTATTATCCGTATTATATGTGTATGACAAACGGGTCTAGATATTTAATTTTGCATGTAATTCAATGCTTCATATTACGTATTACTTATTGATAATTATAATATTTATATTCCATTGTTTTTAGATTCTTCATCTGAAGATGATCCTTTCTGTGGTACTGACTCCTCTGACGATCCAAATTATTCTCAGGAAGAAGATAGTTTTGAATCAGAAAGTGATGATGAATCCATCGCCCCAATCGAAGAAAATGAATCCATCGCCCCAATCGAAGAAAATGAATCCATCGCCCCAATTGAAGAAAATTATGAAAACATGGATGTATGTGAAACGCCTAACGTTCGTGAGTCTGATAATAATTTATATCATGTACCAAGGCAAGGTTGGGAGCTGCCTGTAGATCAATATATTCAAGAATTTCAACATTTGGCACAGCCAATCATTACTGATGATGTTGCCCTTCAGTTAAAAGATAAAACACCTTATGAATATTTTCGTTATTTTCTTACAGACGAAATTATTGATGAGATAGTGTATCAGACAAATTTGTACGCAAATCAATTCATTGTTAATGCCATTGTAGAAGAGAAGATAACCAAGGGAAGCAGGATAAATTATTGGAATGAAACAAACAGAATGGAAGTTATCAAATTTCTAGGTATTCTTGGTTATATGGGGTTGGTCAGAAAACCTAGTCTAAAACATTATTGGAGTACAGACTCACTTTATAAAAATGATATATGTAGTTCCATTATGCCCAGGAATAGGTTTGAACTGCTTCTCATGATGTGGCATTTTTCTGATAATTATCAATGTCCAGATGGGGACAGGTTACACAAAATCAAACCCTTACTTCATATGCTGATACAGCGCTTCAAATCAGTGTTCTCACCTGGGGAAACAATTTGTATTGATGAATCCCTAATACCATTCAGAGGACGCCTGATTATGCGCCAATACATTCCTAACAAAGCCAATAAATATGGAATTAAGGTTTTTAAACTATGTTGCAACGGAGGATTCACACACGATGCTAAAATATACGCAGGTAAACAAGGTGACAAAGAAAAAGACCTGCCTTCCAAAGTTGTCCTTGAACTTTCTTCAGGTCTACTAGGAAATGGGAGGACTATAATCACTGACAATTATTACACATCAATAGATTTAGCTGATAAATTATTAAGTCAACAAACACACTTAGTTGGAACAATAAGAAAAAACAGAAAAGGTATACCAAAAGATATAATAACAAAGAAGTTAAAAAGAGAGGAAAGAATCGCTAAACAAAATTCTAAAGGAATAACAATAATGAAATGGAAAGACAAAAGGGACGTGTACATTCTCTCGACCAAGCATACCGATAATGCTATACAAATCCATCGCAGAAAAAGAGGTTCAATAGATAAACCTGTTGCAATCATTGACTACAATAAAGGCAAATGGTCAATGCCCATATTCTTTATAAACTTAACACCAAAAAACAAATTTGTATTACAGCATTTAAGGAAATGATTATAAAAGATATGCTGAAAAACCCCGAAAACGAAGAGCCGGCCGAAGGGACGCCAGGAAGAAGAAGGTCACACAAAATGGGCAGAAGACCTGGGGACAACAGTAAAATTAGAAAAGGATGTCGAGGATGTAAACAGTTGTCAAAGGATAATGTAATTGTGAAAAATAAAATAAAAAAAGTTGTAACCTATTGTATAGACTGTCCTGGACAACCATTTTATTGTCTTGAGTGTTTCAATAGTATTCATAATTGAATATCAACTATTATTTGTACTTTTTTTTATATATTTATTATTTTGTAAAAAATTCCCAGTCCAATCCGCTGTAGTGTCGAAGCGTTCGGAGCGGGCGACGAGCGCATTTTCCACCTGCCGCGGCGGGCGTCCTTGTGTCCCCTTTTTACGACTCTTCATCATCTGCATTAATGTATTAACGGGGCCTGGTGGCTCTAATAGTTACCCAAAGGGTCGTTAGGAAGCTGTACGTGTGGGTCAGTCAGCTGAAAATCGACGCCATGCGTGGACGCTTCTTTTTGTTTTCGTTATTTTTTCTGCTTCAACGAATTACTTTATTGACTACAGTGGTTTCTACTGATAAACTATCATTGTTAACAAGATGACAAGAAGCCAATTAATTCGGCACAAAAAGGCAAAAGAGGACGGAAATCCAAAGCAAATGGACCAAGCATTTTAAAGCGGCAGCGTCCGTTAAATCGCTTTGAAATGGAGCAGCCCTGTGATAACGTTGGTACATCTGATAAGAAATTATCTGCAAATAATTCTGATGATATTGAAGTGAATCCTAGTATTGGATACAGGATAATAGAAAAGGAGGCTGACTAGTAAAAGAGGCTGATTAGAAAAAGAGGCTGATTAAAAAAAGAGGCTGATTAGAAAAAAAGAGGCTGATTAGAAAAAGAGATTAAGATGAGTGACATTCAAAAGAAATTAATACAAGTACAAACGGATATCAGAAGAAAAGTGTTGGCTCTTAAATTAAATCGTAATGAAGATGATGAGAGACTGAAAAAAATATATCAACCAATTACCGATCCTTTACAAAACTTTACAAAGAAATAATTAAGACTAATGAAGAAATAATTAAGACTAATGAAGAAATTAAACAAGAAAATCGAGAAATTAAGCGAGAAAATAAGATAATTGAAAAGGAGGACATTCAATTTGCTCATTCATCACCCTTTAAACCTAGGGGATTGAACTTTTTAGATGATGGTGATGTCTTTACACACGAACCTTCCGAAAATCTATCTTTAATTTCTCCACCCGATCCAGCCATACTTAATGAATATTTAGAACAATTTGCACCACTACTGAGGCAATATATTGAAAAATTATTGGTTGAAGGTGGTGATGATTTTGATCCCATTCATGGTATTAAATTTAATAATGATGACGCTAAATTAAAAATTGGTAGCACTGTAATTGATTTAAATGAAAATGATTTAATAATTTATGGCCTTAAGTACAAAGGTACTTCAGGTATGTATGAATTGTTGTTTAGAAAAGATCCTTATGCATATACAGAAGACGATCGAAGAAATTATGTAGATATACTTAAAAGAACAAACTCATTACATCGTCGTTTCGACCCAGAACAACAACTTCAAGGGACTCGGTCACACAAGTATAGAAATATTATAAAACCAACTTCACAAAAAATAACGATCAAAGTCTGAATCAAGTCAACAAAAGACTAAAGGTGGTTACATTGTCAACATTGACAATAAACAATTAAAATATGTATTGCCTTATGAATTGAATGATGCTGCAACTAAATTATATGTTGATAACAATTATGATAAAATTTCTAAAATCTTAACTCTAATTGAGAATAAAATTGTTTCTATAGATAAAGCAAATAGACTTGAGTTACAACGTAAATGTATGTGGCTAAGAATGGAATTTAATTATGCGATAAATAATAAAACAAATATTATAAAGGATGAATTAGACGCAATTATTACTAATAATACAAATATTGTAAAGGGTGATTTAGATACAATTTTTACTAATAAAACCAAGAGTATAAGGGATGATTTAGAGCAAATCTTTATTAATAAAACGAAAAATATGGATGCATTGAAGCTCGCTACTGCTATCGATTTAAAAAAAATGTATAATTTCCTGTCGATGAATGTCAGGAAAACTAGAAAACAATATTAATGAATTCAGAGAAACTCATGAGGTATTAAACAAAATAATAAAGAGCTTGGATGTGCACAAAGGGGCTCAGACAATTATTAACACACCATGAGCAAAGTAAAAAGTGATGTAGTCAAAGAGCTTCATAAACCTGCAAGAAAAAAAAAAGGAGGCGTACAATTATCAAAGGATTGGACGACTCGTGGCAAGCGGATTTAGCTGAATTTGGACTTTATGCAAGAGAAAAAAGGCTTTAAATATATTTTAGTTGTGATTGATTGTTTTTCAAAGTATTTATGGACTATACCTTTAAAAGATAAATCTGGTAAAAACGTGGCAGATGCATTTAAAATTATTTTAATAAAAGATGATCAAACACCAAAAAATTTACAAACCGATCAAGGAAAAGAATTTTACAATATACACTTTAATAAAGTTATGCAAAAATGTGGAATTGATCATTATTCTACATATACAATCATGAAAGCTACGATGGCCGAACGTGTAATTCGAACAATAAAGGTATCAATTAAACGCGCATTCAGTTTGCGTGGTTAGAAGTGTTGAGTGAATTTTATTCCGCGAACGTGTGTTTTATTTTGTGAAAAAATGAAAGTCATTGATGACGGTAAGTAATTTGTGATAAGAAATTATGTTTATAAAATAATTTTTAATATTATTTACAGAATTTACTGAGGGTGTTAGGTGTGGCGAATGCCCAATTTGTATGACAAATTGAGTATCATTTGCCCTGAAGTGTAGGCATTTATTTTGCTTTAGTTGTGTTCAAAGAATAGGCCAAAGCGGCAAATGCGGCATTTGTCGCACATAAATTGGAGTAGGAGAGATTAGAAGAATTTTTTTACCTTCTACCACCGCTCCATCGAAAAAAGAAGTAGCCAATTCTTCCCCTGCCAGTCCTCCCCCACAAAAAAGGTGAAGCTTGCTCCATCGGCTTCATCATCATCAACATCGGCTCCATCGACTTCATCGGCTCCATCGGCTTCATCATCATCAACATCGGCTCCATCCACATCAACTCCACCATTTTTTGTATATAGAAGATTTGCTGGGGGGGTGCGCATATATTTTGATCAGACGATATATATGCACACCACCATGTTTGATGATGATAGCATTTTTGATGCCGAAACAGAAATAGAAAATGTAAGTCATACAAATTTAAATTAGTGCAATTGTTATGATGTGTTTTATTTAGTCAGATGAGGAGTCGGACAACTTTACAGCCCTCCAAGAGTCTGACGATGACTGGTGACGGATGAGGAGTCGGACAACGTTGCCGCAACCCAAGAGTCGGACGAAGACTGGCGACGTTGCACCATTTTTATATTTAGTTTTATTTTAATTTTTATGTTTTAGGTGCAATAAATTAATGTTTTATTCAACAATTTTTTTTAAACCTTAATGGGGTAGAGAGGTTAATAAGAAATAGGTGGATAATTTTAAAATATTTTTTTTATTGAGTAAGTTTCATCATTTCCAAATCAGTACAAATTTTATTAAAATGCATATACAGACATTCCATCATTAAATAAGCATTTTGATTATGATGAATAGAATTCCACTTTATTACATTTTTAAATAAATCATCACTATTTGAATTATTTATACAAGCCAATAAAATTCTATTAAAATATGAATAAAAATCTAAGGCTTTTAAATCATTCAATTTGTAAGTAATAATTTCTTTCAAACGCATTAAATTAAAAAATGTTTCTTCCGATATAACAACACTCAATTTCCTCTGCACAATACATATCACAAGAATATTTTTATATTCGTTCTTGTTAATCTTGTGATCCCGATGGTGATGGGACTTTGTAAATTAGTCAGGTTGATATCCATAAATTGTAGCCATTCCTCCTCAGTAAAAAAGATACAAGAATGAGCACCCCATATTTTTACGACTGGAATAAATCCGACAGAGGGGCTTATTCCAATGCTTACGTTCTTTGTCATGGATTTGTTTAGCGGATATGTTTATTCCTTCTTGAGCGCGACATCATAATTTGAAATTTGATTCTCAAATATATCGTTGAAATTGAAAGTACTTTCTTGATTTGTGGCAGACATCGTTGAGTACATACCAAATTCCGGAGTAGTTAAAAAGATTATTTAACATGTCTCGAGTATGCTTTGACTTGACCCCGGCGACTTTCACATATGTGCTAGAGGAGGATGACAGTAGAAATTGGATGCAAGAAGCTGCCGGAAGATTACGATTTACGAAACGTATTCAACATATTGAAAAAGTATTGGAACCAGTTCTTTTGAAGAGGATCGCATCACCTCCTCCGCCGAAGATATTGTTCATCGATATCCAAGGTTTCAACACCCCAAACTTTACCCCAAAGGAACTTGCTGCTACATAAGATGGGAAAAAAATACTTGCCTATGTCTTTAAGCCACCAACACCATTTCAAAATCTCAGTTCAGCTTTGCAAAAACAAATTCGGTGGTTGGAAAAAAATACCACGAAATCCCATACAACAGTGGTGAAAGTGATTTAAGCAATTCACGAAACTATTTAGGAAGTTATCTGCAGATATAGTTTATGTGAAAGGTGCTCAAAAGTGTGCTTATTTGAAATAGTTTTATGACCACGTTATTGATTTAGAATTTCATGAAGATTGTCCTAATTTTAAAAAATCGTTATATTGTTATCAATCACACAGAAATAGATAGAATAGAATTGCCGAAACTATTTAAGAAGTTATCTGCAGATATAGTTTATGTGAAAGGTGCTCAAAAGTGTGCTTATTTGAAACAGTTTTATGACCACGTTATTGATTTAGAATTTCATGAAGATTATCCTAATTTTAAAAAATCGTTATATTGTTGTCAATCACACAGAAATAGATTAAGTATTTGTAGCATTGTAAATGTAGAAAAAATATTCAAATATGTAAATGTAGAAAAAATATATTCAAATATGTAAAAGAATAAAAACAGTTTTTATTTAAATTCCAATTAATCTTTACCACATCCAATTTATCTATACCACAAACCGCAAAACCGTAAACTGGAAGTCGGAAACCGGAAGTAAGAAACCGGAAGTTATCACTTCCGGGATCACTTCCTGGCCCCGAACCGGCTAATCTTCTCTACTTTCTTGCAATGCGATTAATCGGAGTGCGATTACACGGCATACAAAAATTTTGTGCATTCATGGATCTTCCACGGCCGATTTTTCATTCATTTTTTGACTCTGTAGTGAAATGTATTCATGGTGGTGCAGAAATAATGTGTGAGCAAAGTATGAAGAGAGCTGCTCAACAGGGAAAAGGAAAAACCGATGAATCGAGTAACTCCGGAGGAATAGCTGTGTCCGGTGATGGATTATGCCGAAAACGAGGATTCGTTTCGCTAATTGGATAGGAGACTGGTAAAGTTCGATAAAATGTAAATACTGCGAGCATGCGAATTTTGGAAAAGGAAGGCACAGCAGAGTACGAAGAATGGTTGGAAACCCATGTCGACGAATGCCAAGCTAACCACGGGCCTCATGGAAGTCAATGCTGTTTGCGAAATGTTCAAGCGCTCTGAATCTTTATACAACCTGAAATATACTAGCTATATCGGAGATGGAGACTCTAAAACATATACGGGTATCGTAAATTCATCACATTATGGAGATTCGATTATCCAGATGAAAGAGTGTATCGATCAAAAGAAAACAAAGGGACTCGGCGGAAAAAGTAAACTAACTGGCAAATTGATCGATGAACTGTCAATTTATTATGGTCTAGCGATACGCAGAGATCATGATTCTATAGAGAGAATGAGGACTTCGATCTACGCAACGTTAGATCACAAATTATAAACGGATGACAAGCCCAAGCACGATCACTGCCCGAGCAGAGAAAATTCGTGGTACTCGTGGCAAAGGTCCAAGGCCACTGGAACTTTGGACGAATATACACATAAACCACCTTTACATGAAGCAGTATAGAAGGCTATAACTCCAAATTATGATGGCCTACTCACACGTTGCATAGGCGGCTTCACTCAAAACAGTAATGAGAGTTTCAGCGCTATAGTATGGTCGATGGCCCCAAAAGTTAAATCCAGTGGCAAAAATGTACTTGATACAGCTGTACAGGGTGTCCCACTTAAACCGCACATTAAAAGTTTATGGACTTCTAGTGAATTTATTTTTATGAAATTTTATTGCTTATGTAATCAAGTGTGCTCTATTTAATTAAAATATTTTCAAGATTATACGACTTTCGGTTATACCGGAAGTCAACACCAACTTCCTTATTTGAAATGGAATATATACAGGGTGGACCATTTAATGTGTTTTCAGAAAAACTTTTAAAAAAAATGACCCAAACAAAAAATGATTGTATCGAAGGGGGCCATAATAACATAATATTGTTTTTTTCATAGATGGCGCTGTTGTCGCTAAATCGTGGTCAACTTAGTTTTTTTAAATGGAAACCCCTACTTTTTATTAAAAAATAAAATTCCTTGTTAAAAAATGAGAAGAATTCACTCAGCTCACTTTTTCGTCAGAGTGATAGCTGGAGCTGTAATCGCGAAAAGAAGTTGTTGCATTTGGACGCTTGCGTATCGAACTTCGCGCGCATGTGTGTGTGTGTGACGTCTGCCGTCTTGTGAACGATTCAAATAAGTGTCCTTATGTTGTCAAAACATGACGTTAAAATGGTGAAGTATACTATCGTGGAAAAGGTCGACATGATTTTCGTGTATGGTGAAGCTAGACGCAATGCACTTGATGCGTGTGGCTTGTACGCGGAGAGGTATCCTGATCGAGATCATCCGAGTCACATGACTTTTCTTCGGATCGTCAACTCATTTGTGGATACTGGCAGCCTAAAACGAACCAGACATCGAAGACGCACCGTAACCCAGGAGAACGCCGAAGTTGATATTTTAGCTGCAGTTGCAGTCAACCCCCACATAAGTTCTCGTCAACTGGCACGGAGTTCAGGCATCTCCAAAACGAGTGTTTTGCGAGTTCTTCATCATCATAAATTTCATCCTTACCACGTATCGTTGCATCAAGAACTTCATGGCGACGACTTCCAACATCGAGTGCAGTTCTGCAATTGGGCTCAGCAGCAAATACGCAACAACCGGAACTTCGTTTCCATGATCCTATTCTCGGATGAAGCAAGGTTCACGAATCGTGGCCAAATCAACCGGCATAACATGCATTATTGGACGGAGGAGAATCCACATTGGATCCGACAAGTGGACCATCAACGACCGTGGAGCGTCAACGTTTGGTGCGGAGTTCTGGGAGATCACGTCATTGGCCCTTACTTCATCGACGGAAATCTGAATGCTGAAAAATACGGTGAAATTCTGACGGCTCATATTCCTGCTTTACTCGAAGACGTCCCTCTGCTGACCCGATTGAGACTGTGGTATCAGCACGATGGCTGCCCTGCACATTTTGCGCGTGTCGTCCGAGATATTTTGAACCGCCAATTTCCGAACAAGTGGATTGGTCGTGGAGGTCCGGTGCCTTGGCCGGCACGTTCGCCGGACTTGACAGCGCCGGACTTTTTCCTGTGGGGATTGCTGAAGGACAAATGCTATGCCGACATACCGACGACGCCTGATAACATGAAGGAGCGTATTCGCAATGCTTGTGCGAACATCAACAGAGACACCCTACGAGAAGTTCAGAGATCGTTTCAAACAAGGATCGCAAAATGTCTCGAGATGAACGGCCATCATTTTGAGCACCTGCTCTAGAGATGATTTCATATTCTTTTTCAAAAATAACAAATTAATGTAACGTACATTATTGGTGATTTTAGACGCGCATGTTCGCGGGTGCGCGCGCACACACACACACACACACACACACACATATGCGCGCGAAGTTCGAATACGCAAGCGTCCAAATGCAACAACTTCTTTTCGCGATTACAGCTCCATCTATCACTCTGACGAAAAAGTGAGCTGAGTGAATACTTCTCATTTTTTAACAAGGAATTTTATTTTTTAATAAAAAGTAGGGGTTTCCATTTAAAAAAACTAAGTTGACCTCGATTTAGCGACAACAGCGCCATCTATGAAAAAACCAATATTATGTTATTATGGCCCCCTTCGATACAATCAGTTTTTGTTTGGGTCATTTTTTTTAAAGTTTCTTGTTTCGGAGATATTTTCTGAAAACACATTAAATGGTCCACCCTGTATTTAGATTCTACATAAAATTCTGTGAAAAAAATTATTAAGTAACATAACATCCAAATTTAAGCATTTTCGAGATAATTTAATAAATTTAACCAGCAGCAGATATTTGTAAATACTCCGAAGAACGATATCCGAATTTACCGATAATTTACCATTAAATACTGTAATTGAAATTGCTGGTACCAAATGTTTGGCGCCCCAGCGCATTCGTCGTATGATGAGGAATGAACAAGTATGTTTGAAGATCGCTGGTTTGGACGTAATGGGCCAGAGCGATGGCCACCAAGATCGCCTGACCTAACACACCTTGATTTTTATTTATAGGGTCGCATTAAAACTAATGTATATGACAGACCAGTTAATTCCAAAGAAGAGTTAATTGAACGAATAATATCCGAATTTGGCAAATTAAATCAAAACAAAATCAGTAAAGCCACAAATAATAAAACAATCCGTAGAATTTTGAAGTGTTTAGAACAAAATGGTGGCCATTTTGAACATTTATTAAACTAAGTATGAACTACTAGAATAAGGGGATTGAATGAACTGAATATTTATTTTTTAAGGTTTTTATTAAATAATAACAAATTAAAATCTTCTATCTATGAAAATGTCAGAAAGACAGTTAAACTGTTTAAATAGACAGGCGTTGTGTTTGTTTTCTTGGCTCGCTTAATAAATTACGAACCCATTGTTTGCCTGAAAAATTCGATTCCTTTTTCCTTACTCCAAGAATAAATTGTCAAAGTTACGCCTTTTTTGAGGGCTCTGGACTGGCCTAACCCCTTAAAAAAGTGTTGTTTCACCAGGATAATGCACCGTGTCGTAAATCAATGAAACGATAGCAAAATTGCATGAATTAAATTACGAATTGCTTCTTCATCCACCGTATTTTCCAGATCATGGAAATGGCCGAACATGGCCGAACCAATGTTCAGATGAGGATCGCAGATTTGCGATGGGAAATTTCCCCCCGAGCGACTACCATCTGTTCCCAACGATGAAGACGTGGCTCGGTAAGCAACGCTTTGACACTTACGCTCAACTCCATGACGGTGTAAACCAGTGGTTGAACTCGCAGACGGCAGGTTTCTACAAAGAGGGCATTGAAAAGCTTGTAAAACACGTTATGATAAATGCCTTAATTTATATGGCGATTACGTCGAAAAATAGCCTAAGAGTTTACCTTCAAAATGTATATAATAAAAAATAGTTTTTTCACTTTATTTTTTATTTCAAAACTCTGACCTTGGCATGGCGGGGGCTTGGTGCCAAGGACCAAGTAGGTTGAGAAAGCTGATGGAATTCACACTGGTGGACACGGAGCTGTTGGTGAGGATAGCACACAGACCCAAGAAAGCAGGTAGAGCTAGAGGGGTCAGCGACGAAAACAGTAGTAAGAGGAAAAATTGATCTGTCCCCTCCCAGGAGGTTCCAGAGACGTCAAGTGAGCGCACGGGCAGGAAGACCAGAAAGGCTAAACCAACTTCAGTCAAAAATGTTCTTCGAAACAACAACAATCAACAATTAGCTTTACTTACTCACGGAAATAAAAAACAAATGAAACCGGAAATTATTGCGTCTTAATTTAAATTTTGCCCCAATCAAATGCATGGAGTCGCGCACTCATTTCTAAACACAGTTGGCAGCATCTGCTCCCCGACGACTTCTTACGGTTGGCATCATCGCTTCAACTGGAAACGTCAACAAGTGTCAAGTTCGACCAGCCTGATTCAAGGGACGATTAACCTTTCCACACATGTAGCTGATTACCTCCAAAGAATAAACCAGGACATAACAAACAACTCATCGGTTTACAATAATTTTGTGAATGTACGTTGAGTTAAATTTAACCCGTTACAAATTCTTAACAAAAAATTATTTGAACGACTATACGAGTCGATGGATATAATAGAGTTGGAATGGAAGATGTTTCGTTTTTAAAATATTACAATAATTGCCTGGAAGAAGCAACTCGTTCGGAAAACGTGTGCATAACGAGATAAAACAGAAAACATTGAGAACGCCGAGTATTTACTGGAGGCCTTAATATATAACACAAATAATATAAAAAAGATTTAATATCCTCTAGAAAATTGGTTGGGGTAGACATTCAACAATATGAATGGTGGTGATCAAAAAGTTCCATTACTTGGAAAAATAAATAATTCAATGGATTAGCATCCATTGACCACTCCTCATTAGCATGAGGAGTGGTCACTTAAAATATCTACCAGAATACTACATGAACAATTGAAGGTTTGGAATTGTTTATAATTTTGCATTTATTATCTTCAGACTGCAAAAACGACAAAGAATTTCAAAGACATGAATATCGCAAACTGTTTATTACTCGCAAATATTTTCAACGGTACGTTGTTTGTGACACGCCCGAAAAATATGGAAAACTGTTACATTGCAATTGATTTCGAGTACACTCTTCGAGGAATCATGGACCCGTATGATGACAAACAACCTATCAAGACTGCGTAGGTACATGCAGTATTGTATTGGAGAAGGAACCAACCGATGTGGATGTTCTCCGCTACAAGATCAGATATAGTACAACAATATCCGAGACCACTGGTGTTAAAGTATTCACTGAACAATAGAAAACTGTCTGGTACAACGATAACCCTGCAAGGGTATCTCACGATATTTATGATAAATTATCGACTCAAATACTTATTAATATATTATTAACGTGTATCATATTTACTGAATTAGACGTCTTTATTATTTCAACAGTTGTACAATTATATAATAAGTACTGTCGAAAAAAATATGAAATGTATATGATGCTTCTTATATTTTTCAACTGCTTGGCAAGATATTTGCTCTACCATTATCAAAAACGCTCAACAATTTGCTACAAAGAGTTTCGATGAAAGCTGGAATTAACAAACAGATGTTTCAATTATTCAAGGTAAACGTTGAAAAATGAAAGATGAGAGAGAGAAAAAGTCTGCATCTTAGCTTTTGATGAAATGGAATTATCTCCATCAATTCATTTTGAAAGGAAAAATGGTTGCATTACTGGATTTCAAGATAAAAGAATTAAAAAAATCCTTTATTTGCAAAGCATGTAAATGTCTGTATGTTCAAAGGCATTTATAAACATTGGAAGCAGCCACTTAGCATTTATCAGTAGCCCTATGAAAACACTCCAATTGAAAAGTATCTTAACAAAATTAATAAAATAATGTTTCACTGCTGGTTTGAAGGTCGTAGCCACACTTTGTGAGGGCACCACAAACAGAGCTGGAATTAACAGTCTTCCGAGAGAGACCAATGAAAGGTTTTCAAGAAAGAATACTGCAAATAATAAATTTGGTTCTATTGTCGATGGAAAAGAGATTATACGATGTTCCACAATTCTTTAAAGGAATTAAGAATAATCTCCTTACAAAAAAATGCCCCGGTAAGACCGGTTGCGTATGGGGGCTTGCTTAAAAGAATATCACACTGACAAATTCTAAGCCCTAAAATGTTTCTTTTTATTATATAAGTTAAAATAGTTCTTTTTATAACGTGGCTAAGAAATAAATGTTTTGTTTTATTGCAGCGACCGCATTTTTCTTTTAAATTACATGTATGTACTTTTAATTAATATAGTGCTGGAGTTATTGGAGTGCAAAGGGTTAATCATCGATAGATTATTCGACAGCCTCAACATAACAAAATACTCAAAAGTTGGAGGAGCCGCACCTCTAAAATATCCCGTAACAACAAAGTCAAGGAATATAGAAACTTGGCAAAATTATTTCAGACATGAAATTTTATTTATAAAAAAAATGTTTTGTAAGAGTGCCTTCATTGGAAAATTTAAAGTTTACAATTGAAGGAATGTTGTATTTGAGTAAACAATTATCAGAAACACGAAACTTTAAATTTATATTAACTGGGCTCATTAAACAGGCTTCATTAGATTTTTTTAGTTACAATCGATCACCTGCCATTCGGTATAATAATCCAAATCCTTCCCAATTTATAAGTTCTTACAAAAAATTAATAATTAACAATTACACGGCAAATCATTCTCCAGGTGCTAATTGTAAGGACACTTATAATATGGATTTGGATAATCTTAGGGAATTGAACAGGGGATATTATGTCTAGAGTTCAACCCTTTGAACAAGAGCCAATTAATATTGAAATTCCCGAAAATTTGATTTCTCAACAGAAAACAATTGGTAGATGTGCCATTAAATACATGAATGGAGAAATAATAAGAATTTTAAGAAAAACAACAAAATATGATGAAGATGAAGATTTTATTGAAGCAAGGCGAAATGAAAAAGTAATTATTGTTTATTTTTTTAGTATTCACTTCATTAAATTATTTATATTATTATATTCCGCGCATTTAAAAAATAAAGTAATCTTTCAAACAATAAATTGTAAAAATTTGGAAAATAATTTAAACTATGTTCCTTAGTAACAAGGTGTGCCTTATATTGGTGGTCAATGAGTGTAAATAAAATCTTAAGAGGCAAGGGCAAGAAATTTTCAACATTTATATCTCTATGCAAAAACACCCTATTAAAGTTAAAGCTATGAAAGTATGGAACAAGAAAAAAAAATATAAAAATTATGGAAAGTAAGCATTTTTATACCGGGTGTGGCAGTTAGGACGCCTCGGACCATAGCTCCCTTACGATAAAAGCTATCGAAAAAAATCTAAGTGGTGCATAATTACCGTCGCTATGTTTCAAAAATATTTCTAATCATCAGTGGCGTGCGTACCAAACTTATGTTTTTTTTTAAATGGAATGCCCTATTTTTTATTGCAGATTTGGAAAGTGCTCGGAGAGTACATATTTTTTTATCTAACATGTTATACCCTTCACTTTAGCGGTTTCGCTGTTATATGTACTGTAAAGCAACAGGGACTTCCCCCCAACAGCATGTGGTTCAATTACCAATTTTAGCCACAGAAGCCGCTTATCTGGCAGTAAACGATGAAATTGCCACTTATATTACCAGCTTTTATTTAAAGTTACATGATTATTGCTGGCAAAGAGATCCATTAATGGTGTACAAGGGGATTTATCAACTGTATATCAACTGGGGGGAAAGGCAGTTACGATGAAATCCATTCTTTCAAAATTGCGCCCCTTTTTTGAGTTTTTTTTGTAGAGAAACTAATTGACGCCGGCGCCTAAATTTTTAATTGAGGTACAGGTTTAGACCTCGTATACCTTCACATAATTTTTTTTCGGGTAATTTATGGAAAAAAAAATATTTGATTGATCTTCGCATGTTGTCATTTTTTCGAAAATTTCAAATGGCACCCCCCTAAAAAAATTACGGCGTTGTACAGCCAAAACTCTAAATTTTTCATTCGTACAAAAAAAATTACACATTGCATAACAAAATTTCGGAGAAAAAAGGAATTTCACCGCAAATGTCGGGAAACGTTTTCCGTTCCCAAGTGTGCCATGAGAAAACAAAAGATTGGTAATTGTCAAAGTAAATTATTAGACGCCAGTAGCAGCCATAAGTCATTTTTGATAAACGTTCTAAAAATGTTCCGAACTCGAGAGGAAATGGTTGACATGATATTTATTCTTGGAGAATGTAACAAGAATTGTTTCTTGGCGTCACGAGTGTACGCTGCGAGATATCCGCACAGGGCACATCCAAATGAACGTGCGTTTCAAAAAGTGTTGGAGAGATTTACTACTACGGGAAGTGTGAAACGGCCAAGGAGAGTTAGAAAGAAGGCAGTTTTTACCGAAAATAATGAACTGCAGGTTCTGGAGGCAGTTATTGAAGATCCTCATACCAGTATCCGTGATATTAGTAGGAATCACGATATTTCAACGCGATCCGTAAATCGTGTTCTTCCAAGAAAGATGGTAATGCTTGCGATGATATCGACTCCGCTATAATAGAGGTTATAGATGTTGGAAAGTGGAAATTAGAAAATGAGAATATTATTTATGTATAAAAGTACAAATTCCGTCCATTTAAGATTCAACTGCACCAAGAATTGCAACCTCAAGATTTTCATGCGAGACAAGATTTCTGCATGTGGGCTATCAACAAAATTGAGCAGGAGGAACCATTTCTTATGCGCGTATTATTTTCTGATGAAGCGACGTTCCATAGAAATGGGCATGTCAATCGCCACAACTACCATTATTACGCCGATGAAAACCTACACGCCATGCGAATGATAAACCACCAGCAAAGATGGTCGCTGAATGTTTGGGGAGGCATACTTGGAGAACACCTTTTGGGTCCTTATTTCATCGAGGGGCACCTGAACGGCAACAGTTATTTGAGGTACCTTCGCGACGACTTGGATGATCTCTTGGAAAATGTCCCTCTGCACATAATAGCCGTGTCGTTCGGGAATTTCTCGATGAAACGTTTCCGGACTCCTGGATTGGTCGTGGGGGTCCTGTGAGGTGGCCGCCAAGATCACCAGACCCCACTCCCCTTGACTTCTTCCTTTGGGGCCATATCAAAGACGAGGTTTACAGGACGGTACCAACTACTGTCGAGGATATGAGGGAGAGAATCCGCGCGGCTTTCCGCGCTATATCACCAGAAGTCCTTAGGGCAGTGTCTAGAGCCTGTGAGTCGAAGTTGCGGTTATGCCTCCAGCAGGAAGGTCGTCATTTCGAACATTTAGTTAAAGTTGTTAAATTTTCTTTATATGCATTTTTCATATCATGTTGAATAAATAGATACATACTATTATGTTGACCGTATTTGTGTTTTTGTTTTCTCATGGCACATTTGCGATGAAATTCCTTTTTTCTCCGAAATTTTGTTATGCAACTTCAACACAATTTTAAGAAAGTTACCTAAGCTACTGTTGTCTCTGCTTTGACTTCTTTTATCAAAAGGGACTGCCAAAATATAATTTGGACATAAACAATTTAAAGGGGCAGGGTTACGACAATGGTTCAAATATACGCGGGAAAATAAATTATCTGCAAAAGAGATTACTGGAACTAAATATGCGAGCTTTTTATGTAACGCATGCTGCTCACAGTTTAAATTTAATAGTCAAAATATCATTCAAGAATTGTACAAATATTTCACACAACACATTAACTTTAAAACCATTGCCTGAAACTTGATGGTCAAGTAGAATAGATGCCATAAAACATTACATTATACAATAATATACCAGAAATTTATGATGTTTTTTGACCAAACAGCAAAATCTTGAAAATATGGCATGATGTATTAGTAAAAGTTAACTTTGTTAGTAAAATTCTACAATCTGCTAATATGAATATGCTTTAGATGCTTTGTCAGATTTGGAAACAATTTTAGTGGGATCACGAACTGACAAAAAAATTGAAATTAAGCCGCAACTGTTGAGAAATTAGGAATATAAACTATATTTCAACCTTGTAGATCCTTACGGCGTCGAAAGAAACCGAAAGCTTTTGATTGTGAACATGAAGACCAGTGAAGCTGAAATTGATCTGAAAACAGATTTCAAGGTTAATGTATATTTCTGCATATTAGATCAAGCTCTAATGTCGGTAAAATAAAGGTTTGATTTGTTGTTTAGCCACGAAAAAGTCTTTATTTTTTATTTAAACTCAGTGATTATCAAGATAAAAACAGCTTATCATTAATTATTGTAATCGTTTATAGGAAATACTTCCTACAAATAATAGTTCGTCTGATATAGTTGCTGTTGACTTGTGTGAGGAAATTATCAGGTTGTCCGGAAAGTTCGTGCCAATTTTCGTAAATTTTTATCAGTTTTATACGCCTTAGAATACGACAGCAAATAAAGTGAATTATAGGCAATTAATGCTTTTTCCAAAAGAGCAAAAATGCCACACAAGCGGCAAATAAGATATGCGCTGTTTAGGGTGAAGGTGCTGTAGCCGAAAGAACTGTTCGGAAGTGGTTTGCTCGGTTTAAAGCTGGAAATTTGGACCTTGAAGATCAATAACGCCCGTGTAAGCCGGCGACCACAGACGACGATCTGATTAAAACAGAAATCGAGAATAACCCACGCTCAACATTACGTCAATTAGAAGTAATGCTAAATAAATCCAAATTAGCCATCCACGACCATATTGTGAAGCTTGGCTACGTAAACCCTATTGATACATGGGTTCCGCATAATTTAACGAAGAAAAATCTGTTGGATCGCATCTCCATTCGCGACATGCTTTACAAACGCAACGAGGAGACCATTTCTGAAGTAATTCCTTGTCACCCCAAAAGCCGGTTTTCATTCGAAGAAGGTAATGCTCTGTGTCTTGTGGGATTGGAAAGAAATAATTTATTATGAGCTTTTACCAAATAATGAAACAATAAATTCGGAAAAATATTGCTCTCAATTAGAGAAATTGAAGACAGGAATCGAACAAAAACGTCCAAAAATTGTTGAAGTTTGCTTTTCAATTTTCCTTAAAAATCTGCACGAATTTTCCGGACAACCTTATATATTATGTCAATCGCTTTTTATGGCTTTTAACAATGATGTAGTTAAAAATTCTTGAATTTATCTTTTTTTAATAATTTATCATCGATATGTCCTAATATCACAATATCGTTGCGAACTTTAATAACAATGCTCATTACAGTAGCAAGCGCAGAAAGATCGTTTTCAAAATTAAAATTAATAAAAAAAACAGTATTTTTTCTGACACTAAAACTGAACATAAATTTAATACAAAAACATTAAAAACATTTTTCTTTCTGGGTGTTGCATCACTTTTGAGCTCCAGTGTATTAATTGCTTCTGCTTTAGGCAATCAATTATTGAGGTCACTCTACCATTAGTAGCAGACTGTTCGGCCTCCAAAGACGTGCTTTTGGAACAATCGAACAATCGCATCTATTGGATTTACAGATGATTGTAAGCAATTCTTCACAAGCTTTAAAATACTGACTCTGCCTAGTCAATATATACTGGAATGTATGATGTGTCAAAAAAGAATGTTTCATTATAAAGCACACATCCAGTCGCTTCGTTTGTCTAAACGTAGAGACGGCATTGACTACTAAGGGCCTCATTTATATAAGGCTCTGCCTGATAACTTGAAATTGCTTAGTGATCAGCAGTTTAAGTCAAGAGTAAAAACCTATTTATACAGGAATGCATTTTACAGCATCCAAGAATGCTTATCCAATAGTTTTCGTGATTTTAACAGTTTTAATATCTTAGAGTAATTACTTATTTATATTTTAATGTGTTTGTACATGTTTAATTTATACTATATATTATGCATCTTATACTATTTTATAATCTATTTATATTTTAATATGTTTAATGTACCTTCTTAGGGATTTCAACATGAATTTGTGAATTGATATTTTATTCATCTAATTACTAATGTATGTGCACCAGTAAATGAATATGAATATATTCCAAATAATTTTATATAAAATTAATAATCATTGGATTTGAAATACTTAATTCAGCAACGCGGTACAATTAAGAATCAATTAACTCGCGCGAGAAATACATACGCAAATGTTGACAAATCAAAATTAGATATTATAGTATTAACCCATTAAGTTCCAGGATCCCCATTTGGGGATTAGAGACTTTTATGACTATAGGTTGGCAATACAGGTATATGAGGTGCCGTTGACAGATGCATAGCAGTTAGTATACACCAGCTAATATATCTAATAGCACGTGGTCTGAATTTTGTGGTTAGTTTGGCTGTAAGAATTAAATCAACGGAAAATTTATCTGTAAGTTGAACAATATATAATTTTCATATTATCAACATAATATTCCTTATTTGTTTAAACGTTTTGATTAAATGCCGTGCATAAGTACCTTACTTCAAGCTTATAGTAGCTAATAATATTCGTGTAGATTCTTATTTTTCAACAGAATTTTTTGTACTGTGCTTTTTATCACGATACCCATTTGGGGATCGTGGCTGATACCATGTATTTTTATAGGAATGCAATCATTTTGTGAAAATGGGCACCAGGAAATTTTTAACGTTTGCTGAGATAGAAGAAATTGTAAATGATCCAAAGTTTTTTGACGATATCGAAGGTGATGCTGCTATTGACATTGTTGAGCTTCCTCCTGATGACGTCGACATTATGACGGATGTCGAAGATATTGACGAAACTCTCTTAGAGGATGAGTGTCCGAAGGATGTTCCTGGTAAATTAGAAGTTCATTCAAGTGCCCTTAGTACAGTCTCCATAAATGCAGTCAAATAATGATACCGAAACACCCCTACAAGAAACCAAACCCCTGAAGAAAAGTGGTTCGACAAAAAGTTATGCGATAAAAAAGAAAACAAATTCAGATTGGCAGCAAATAAGACCTGACTTTGCAAAGAAAATAGGAAACGATGACGCCATTGAAAGTGCTAGATCTCAAATAATACAGTCACTAATAGGAAAATCACCAGTCGACATTTTTGAAACTTTATTTGATGAAGACATTATGACTTATATAGTCAAAGAAAGTGTCACGTACGCCACTCAAAATAATAGACATGACTTTATGTTTTCAACAGACTGTTTGAGAAAGTTTATAGGCTTTTTGCTACTCACTGGATACCACTCACTACCGCAAGAAAAAATGTATTGGTGTGAAGATGAAGACCTTGGCATTGAAGCAGTCCGAAATTGTTTCACTAGAAATAGATATTTAGAAATAAAGAGAAATCTTCACTTCAATGACAACGCTAAGCTGAACAAGACAGCAAACCCCGATTTCAAAATAAGCCCTCTCATACAGAAAATGAACGAGCGTTATCTGCAATTTGGCGTATTTTCCAAAAATTTAAGTATTGACGAGCAAATGGTTCGATATTACGGTCATCATTATTTCAAGCAATTTATTAGGGGAAAACCTATTAGATTTGGTTTCAAGCAATGGACAATGTGTTGTGCAGTAACAGGATATTGTTACCACACTGAATTATACACAGGAAAAAGAAACGATGACTGTGAAATTCAAGGACTTGGTGCATCTGTTATAATGAAAAATGTAACTCTTCTTGAAAATCCTTCAAATCATGTGTTATATTTTGACAACTTTTTCACCAGTTTTGAGCTAATGAAAACATTACAAGAAAAAAATATAGCAGCTACCGGTACTGTTCGATACAATCGTCTGAACAACTGTCCTGTAATATCTGACCATGAGTTCAAGAAGGAATGTCGAGGTAGTTTAGACTATAGATTTGATGTACAAAATGAAATATTTTGTGTAGCATGGAAAGATAATAAATGCGTCAGAGTATTATCAAATCATCAAGGTGTAGAACCCACAAGTAATGTAAGTAGATGGTCTAAAGTTGAAAAGAAGCAAGTCAAAATAGTTCAACCACAATGCATAAATAGCTACAATAAATTTATGGGAGGCGTTGACAAAATGGATTAGTATCTAAATAAATATAGAACAAAAATTCGTGCAAAGAAGTGGTATTTTCCTATTTTTACTAATGTCATAGATATGGCAGTTGTAAACGTCTATGTTTTATTTTGTTATGCCAATGAAGCTATTCCACTACTTGAATTTAGAAGAAGAATCGCTAGGGTATATTTGCAACGGACATCAATTTCCAATCCTAAGAACGCTGGCAGACCTTCTTTACAAAAACAAGCGTGAAACGGGTTCCCGAAGAAATAAGAAAAGACCCTGCAGGTCACTATTTAGAAAGAACATCTGGAGGAAAGCAGCGAAAATGCGCTCGATGTAAGACGAACGTGCGGAAACAATGCGGAAAATGTAATGTTGGTCTTCATGTAGAGTGTATGGAAATATGGCATAAATAAATACTATATAATCTATATATTTAATGCTATTAGAATAAGTAATAAAATATTTTTTTTACATGACATGTGCCACGGTCCGCATTTGGGACTTTCTAGAAAATTGCCGATATTTTTAAAATAAAACTTTTTTTTTTCATATTTATACTATTATATGAGTTTCTAAGTCAATATTTAGTGTTTTCAATAAAAATTCCAAAATAAAAAAATTTCGTACTTAATGGGTTAATATATAAATTGGTGAATTTACAAGTAACACATAGTTCGTTTTAGTCCATTTAAACTCAAATTGAATTATTAAGTGCCGAGGAAAATCAAAACAATGACGTTAAATGCGATAATTTCGATGAGTATTATTAAAATACAAATAAAATATTTAAAGAATTAATTGCAGAATTAGAGCCCAAAAATCAAAGAGTAAATACAGCTAATTCAGAAAGTAATATAGAATCTGGTAGGAAAAATTAGTGAAATTACAAAATACAGGAAGAATTGGAAATAGAGGCAACAGATAAGTTTGTTGAAAAGAATCAACTTTGCTAGCGGGGACACTTAATGAGGATGAAGAGAACCAACTAAACAAAACAGATATGACAAGCAAGAACGGGAGGAAGAAGAGGAAAGGGAAGACCAAAAGTTAAATGATATGTATCAATAATAATAATGATAATTAGAAAAAACACGAACATATTTCGTAAAATCTACAACAAATGAAACAACTACTTCTTTAGCTAAAGTGATTTGTTTCTTGTAATCTTAATAAGACTCATTTGTTGTAGATTTTACGAAATATTTTCGTGTTGTTTCTAATTATTAGTGAATTTTCTACAACGTAAGGACTTATATATTTTATTAATAATAATGATAATAACATAGTCGAACTACAAACGAAATTATTGTTACTGCAAACAAGTACAAATTTTTTTAATAAAAATGTTTAGTTTTAAAAAGTCGAATGTCAAGGTAACAAAGCTCAATTGTAGTGGATTTATACAATATGAATTGGTTTAACTAAAAAGTATTGATCTAACAGTTATAAACTCTGTAACTGAAAATATATACAAAACATAATATTTGCAAGCATTTGATATTTTTTATTTACCAATAATTTTTTATAAACAAACTTTCTCTGTGTAAACAAACCACTGGAAATGTAACAACTCTCGGTGTAAATTGTGACATGAAAATTATACACAACTAGCTTTATTAAAGTATTGAACTGAAAATCGAAAGAGGGAATGTACATAAAATTTAAATATTTGTATAAAAATATTTTAGAAAAATAAATTATGTCCTCATAATGTTTCGATGCTGTATATATGTATACCATCCAAAGTTTACGATATAATGGATGAAGAAATATTTCAAGATGATAACACTAGAATCAATAGCACATATTGTGGGTAATCTTACGTACAGATCTTTTACTCAGACACATTTATGTTTATATTGTAAATGGTCACTGAGTGTATCAACATTATGTTATCATGTATCAATTAATTGTGCATTTGTTCCAGCTTTGTTTATATATTTGTACAAATGTTCATCTGCATTGTATTATTAGAAGTGCATACACTCGTAATTTACCCTACTGTCTAGAATATCATAAACAAACTGTAGCGCATCTAGTAAGAGACCAACCCAGTGTTAACCCATATGTGAATAAACCGATATATGTAATAATGGCATCAAGTCAGTTTCTGACTAGCAGCAAATATGGAAAGTCAAATAAAATAAGTGTTAGTAAACTCCAGTGGTTAATTCCACTAACACACACAAGCTATCATACTAACTCATATAAGAACAACTTCATCAGTTCCAATCGGTGCTGGAAAGCACATAATTATAATACTTCCTGATATCACTATAGTAAATAAGTCATAAAAATAAATTCCCAGTATAAAAGTGTGATTCTTTCGACAAATAACCCTTTACCAAAAAACAGCACTCATTTTAAACTAGAATATGAATTGATCAGGAAAACAAGTTTTTGTTTAAATTTCCACTTCAGTATGATTAAATATTTTAAATGTGTTGTTAGGTGTCCTTTAATTAAACAGTACCAGTTTTACTGCTTAATAACTCAACAAGTATAAACGAAAAGACTTGTTTATCTACAATCACATTTTTAGGTTATATATGATTAATGAATTAATTTTTATATATAATGATAACCGTACATCGGAGAACAATTTTCTTCATGTTCATTATATTACTATTTAATTGATGTTAACATCTTTGAATAATATTAATACAGTAACGATTCATTTTCTATTGATAGATAACCTTGTTTACCATGTATTTTAATGGAATTTTTAAGGTTAGACCCATGATAACTAATCTGCAATAATGCGATTTTAAACACAATTAGTGGTTGATTATTAGTTACTTTGGTTTAGACTAAAGTTCGTGATCTCGACAAAATATTGAGTATAATAATTACAATAAGGGGGATCATCTTTGAACCAAAGTGGCAAAGCGCATACAACTACACATAATGCTTGACTGTTGTGTAGCATCAACTTTGAGCCAAATCGATAAAGCGTAAACTCCCCCGTTATATTTGTGATCACTGGAATTAGTTAAATTTCTTTTAATAACGCATAAGCGTTGTTTAACGTTGTTATTACGTGAAATTATCGAGATGAAATGGCGTCTGCAATAAATTGCGTGCTTGTCAATGCTAGGACAAGGGAGGGAGAAAAGCCTTATTTACACTGGCCTTAAATTTGCAGTATGAATTAAAACATTCATTAAAATTATATAACTATTATATTATAATGTTATTTAAAATTTTTCTATAGAAAGAAATGTAGGCGTTTATAAACACGATAAAATGTATCCATTTAAACGACGCAATCACGGTTGCGACTTCGTGGATTTTAAATAAATAAAGAATGGTTTTGTAGCAAAAAAACTTCCAAATTTATCATTCCACATTCAATCACAAACTATTTAAACGTACATTTATTCATTTTTAGTTTATTTCACGGAAATAAATACGTTCATACGAGTGTTGCTTTAATAGCCTTGCTATTTGTAACAAACAAATCACTTTTGTATCATTAAATGTATGTCGAGGTATTAGCTAGAGAAATAGTTGTTTCAAAAGAGGTTTGTTCCTGTAGTCTTAATAAGACTCATTTGTTGTAGATTTACGAAATGTACGATAAAATTTACCAATTTAAACGACACAATCACGGTTTCGTAGCATTTTAGCTGAATTTAAAAAAAAAAATAATGCCTTTGCAAAAAAAAACTTATTCAAAACACAGGAACTAATGTTCTTTTTTATTGATGGATCTCAACTAACTAAAACTTAGTAATTAAGTAAATTATAATATTAAATATTTATTAAATATCAAGCAAAAGTATTTTATAGAGTGTTTATCATTTTCACAATTTAATTAATCCAGTTTGTTGAAGCAATTGCATTATTTCCAGTGGTGACTTCTACTTAACTCCAGATTTTATGCAATGTTAACTTGAATTTTAATACGGCATTATATGATGGTAAAACTGATTCACCAAATAAAATTAATTTGCAATAAATTCATTCCCAAGCACCTCTTATATTTCATGTTCAGATTAGGGTAATATTAGGTAAACATATGGGAAAGCGGTCAAATCACAGAATAAAATGGTGTCCGTATGGAGACTATGCTGTTAATTATTCACTATAAGTAAAATTTATTTATAAATATAATATATGGTAAATAATTATTTGTTACACATATAGGTAATCGTAAATAAAGATTAAATTAATTATACTACAAGTGCACTTGCAGAAAGCCAATCAAATATTTAAGTGCTACTAACAATCTTAATTAAGCTGACATATCTGTGTTCTACCTGCTGATCCAGTCAACTACTAGAAAATTGTCTCAACTTTTTTCATTAAGTAATACATAATAACAATATAAATATTATAATATAGAACTTAACAGCATATGAATAATATCAATAAATAAACCAAAATTTTTAATGAAAATTAGAAGTTACAATAATTAATCATTATTAAACAAGTTTGTGAATGAAATGGTTTACTTTCATGATTTGTAATTTGTTCGATACCAATATTATTGTCTTGGTCCTATATTTAAATTCTGAAATAAAATCAACATCTGCCATAATAATTTTGTAAATGTTATACATGTGCCTGATATTGTTACTGTGTAGTTAAACAAATAGTTTTTAAATCCTTACCATACACCAGTGTTCTTGTGTATAGTAATTCACTGATCAAACTGAAATAATAAATATGTATAATTAGTTTATATAATTGCAATTAGGTAATTCAATTGTGTTTAGTAGAACATTATTATTAGAACTCTTTCATACATTTTCTATGAAAATATATATACGAAGTATATATAGGGGAAGTATTGTGATCGTGATTTTTTTATAACAATATGGTCAAATTATGAATGGATATTATAAAACCAATGTAACTTTCTTTCAGGTCACGGTACATGATAGGGTGTTCATGTAGTTAACTGAGTTAGTTGGTGTTGGGCGATCAAGTGAGTATGTTTTATTAAATATATTTTAAATATAATGATCATATTCCGATTTCATTTCGTATTCCATATGTGTTTGAAATTTGACATTCAAAACAAGCATAAATGAATGTGAGTGAAAAGTGATACTGGAAATGAATTATGTCTAGATCTTTTATGAAAAACAAGAAACCTATAAAAATTTCAAATATGAATTTAATTTCTGCTAAAAATTAATCATATACATTAATCAATCACTACTTTTATATTAACATTGCTTCCACCTCATTTGGCCTATTCCTCTGATTTCTGCTCTCTCCCAACCTCATATTGGCTCTCACTGGGAAACTGAATCCTTTTTGACCTCTTTTAGAGTTGGTGCGTTATATTCTCCCCATTATTTAAGACCTTTCTCTTCTTCTTAATCATACTCATGTTATTCCAAGTCTCAAAGAATGTAGTCAGCGGTGTGCCCTTATATTAAATTGTAGTTTCCCATGCAGAGAGATTTGTATAAGCATGAACGGTGACTTTTTCCATTCTTGTTTTATGAAGTTAGAGATATGACAAATTTTCTCACATAATTGCTACAATTTTCTTTGACCTTTGGCTCCGTTGCATTTTTTGTGAAAGCTCTAAAACAATTAATTTTAAATTATTACTGTTTCATAACGATAATTTAATACATATAAACACTTACAAGTTTTTATAATAATATATTAATGTAATTTCTTGAGAATATGTGATCATTTAGAAATTAGAATTTAGAAATTTAATATTTTTTATATCTTTGGAACAGGTAATAATTAAATATTAATATTAATGATTATTAGCCGAATAATTTTAGTTTTGAGTTTATTTTTAAACCATTTATAAAAATGATTTTTCTACACCTACTTGAAATAAAACTCTGTTAGTTAATATTTTCACAAATTATACACATTATAAACAATCATAAGGTCCTTTTACAAAGCATTAAGTAAGGAAGACTTCAGATTCAATTAGAGCTGTAAGTATAAATAACAAATATAAAAAATTTTACTACACATTCATCATTTTCAATGCGCCTTCCCGGTATTATTAAAACCAGTAATCAATCAAAATAAAAACAACTGGATAACCACCAAAATAAAAAACAAGTCAAAAAAATTAAGTCTGGCTCTTCAGACTAACCAATAATCAAACAGAAAATAAATTATGACAATCTTAAAAAAGAGTACAATGTTAGATTAAAACAAACAGAAATGCAACTAAATGAAGTTTGTAAATAACTCACAAAATGTATCGAAGACTTCTTGGACAGAAATACATTCAAATCTTAATAAAAAGCAAAACAATCAAAAATTATGTTATTAATTGGCAATCGAGTAATAAATAACCCAAAAGAGGTAGGAGATTAATTCAGTAACTATTTCAAATCAATAGACACATCGCCACTAATTAATATTCAAATACGAGAACCACCGCAAACCCTCACAACTATGTATAACAGTTCATGAACTTGTAAGCATAACTAAACAGATATCGAAGAAAAAATCTGTAGGTCCAGATAATATACCCAGTAAAATTGTAGGACAGGTAGCGGACCTACTAATTGCGCCACTTCTAAATATAGTGAATACTTCATTTGAGTGCAGAATCTACCCAGAAAAATTAAAAAAGTGAAGATTACCCCGATTCACAAATAAGGGGATAAATCCAACATAGCGAATTATAGGAATATTTAAAATCTATCCATATTTGTTAAAATAATTGATAAAGCAATGTACATTAAATTGTCTCAATACTTGGAGGACAACAAGTTAATAGTAGATAACCACCATCGATTTCGTGCAGGAGAAGTACTAACATAGCACTAGACGAAGCTTTAATGTTCGTTCTAGAGAACATAGATAAAAAAAAACTATGACTTCTAGAATGAAAGATACAATTGATCATAACATATTAATTTTGAAACTAGAAAAATACAGGCTCAATAACACCTCTATAAATTGGATCAAAATTATATTGGTAACAGAAAACAATTTGTGGTAGTAAAATAAGATACGCTGAGAGAAATTGGGGTCATTTTTGGGTCAGAAAATCAAACTGTAAATATAGATCTGCCAAAAGGAGGAATTTTATCACCGCTACTATACATTGTTTACAGCAACGAGTTAAACAAATTTTGCGAACATATCCTTAATGCTTATTCAGGAACAATAAAAACAATCTAAAATTAAACGAGACAAAATCAAATATTTTAACATTTTCTCATCAGCACAGCACAGCTGATTAGGAGAGATGGTAAGTCAATACAGGAAATAAATTGTATCAAAATTCTTAGCCATTTACATATACCATAAACTCACAAGGGAACCCCACATCACACACGTGGGAAAACAAATTAAATTCAGCACATTATTCCCTTATAAACCTTAAAAAATGTGTGCCAAAAAATACACTTATATTGTTTTACAATAGTCATGTAAGATCGTATTTAGAATACGGAGTTATTATCTTAAGTGGTTCTATTCGCAAAAACCAACTTCTTATTAAACAGAAAAAAATAATAAGACTGTATTATTATTATTATTAGTGGTTAAAAGTATATTTTATGTTTGATAACAAAAAAATATATAAAACGAACTATAATCATAGTTGTATTAGCACAAGTCAAGCCTCATTATAAACTTATTACCTATTTTCATTATTAGACGCAAATTTTTATTTTGTTGTTTCTATTTCATGTAGTACAATTGTTTCTAAACTATTTTTTATCAACACTATATACCCAATTTAATGTTTCTATTAGAACTTAAAAATGCAATGGATGAGTCTAGTCGTAGACAAAAGTTAGGTAATGTTTTAGCTTTTAAACTGTTAATTTCAGAATTTTTAATCTGAAATATGAATCAGTCTAATTCTATTATTGAAGGAAATTTAAGTAAAATATTTTAGGAATACCTTATAATACATATATTAATGGTTGATGTTTGTTTGCAGGAACATGTAACATTGCTATATATGTATAAAGTATTTCCTGGCACTTTTAAACACTGTTCATTGAATCCTCAATTGCTTTTTAAAATGTCCATTTTAATATAAAAATATTCAGCTAAACTTCAGGAAAAAAACTTACGTAGAATTCTTTTTTACTTATTGGTCCAGTAGAGTCCATTATATTGATTGATTATATAAGTTTTAAATTTGAATAAAATGATATCAATTACATATACTCACAATTAAATTTGTAATACACAACTTCAGCATGATTTGCAATGACCCTCTTTAAGGCAGCATTGAAGGCCCTTATCAAACCGGATTTGATGAGTTTTGTCAGCATGTATTTCTGTCTGCCATTGCTTTATCATTTTTAATGTTATAACATGACTGGCTACTTGCTTTTCATCCTCATCTTCTTCAGCCTATAAACAAAAATTGTTAAAATAAATTTAAAAAATTATAAAACATATGTAAGTCCTTTAGTCCTTCGTGAAAGTTAACAAAAAATTTAAAAATACGAATACATTTCGTAAATCTTCAAAACAAATTACTTATAGCTGTGCTAATTGTAACACGCAAATTATTTTTATATCATTCAATTTCTGTCGAGGTATTAGCAAGAGAAGTAGTTGTTTCAATAAGTGATTTGTTTTGTAGTGTTAGTAAGGCTCAGTGTTGTAGATTTACGAAATGTTTTCGTATTTTTAAATTTTAAAAAATTGTGATGTGGCCATCATAGTACTTTCTCTATATTTTTCTCAAAAACTATGCGAATTTGATGTAACTTCTATAGTTTATTAGAAATAGGCAATAAATGTCAAATTTTTTAATTTAAAATTTTTCATTGCAAGTTAAGAACTTTATGAAAAACATCTTTCAATAAAACTTGGTCAGTTACTCATTTTCTTTAACTTTTGTTTGAAAAGTTTTGTAATATTTTTCAAATTTAGAAAAATATAGGAAACTAAAACAAAAAATGTCTCGAGTAAACATCCACTTCCAGTTTATGAATGTTCACCAAGAGCTTATCAGTTCCAATTTTTAATGATAAAACCTTAAGCTTAATCTCAATCGGACCGCCCATATAGGGAAAGTAAAAATAAAATAAATCAATATTTAATCCATTAACTTATATAAATTAATACACAATTTAGCTAATTAAAATCTATATGTATATTTCGTATAATTTCTATCAAATGACTGGTACTCTTAAAACTTTTACGTTACAGGCAATGGAAAAGTGTTATATCACAGAGTCATAGGTGAGAAATGATTTTCACATAATTAAAGACTAAGTTTTACGTTAACACAATATTTTTTTGAAAGATCTTAATTGCTTTACAGTCACTACTATTTTTTACATTTATTATCTTTCTTATAATATTATATTTCCAATTTCTTAAGTTATATTTCATCCAGTTACCAACTTGCTAATAATTATACACTCAAACAATAACAAGTTTACTAATTTAGTATATAAATAACCCCTATTTTCTGGAATAGATATAATATTTTTAATGAATAGTATATTAACATCTCTTTTGCTGGTAGGGTTGTGAACAAAACCCTCATCGTCATCCTTGCTTCATCATCTGACAAGTTTAAATTTAGCAATTTGTTTCATTATTTTCTAATTATTAATAAAACTGCTGATTGTAATATTTCAATCAACGATAAAACTCACGGTCAGTTTCCCTCTCCAAGGCTTACTTATGTTCGTCCACATTTTCATCTTAATCAACATTATCTTGAGCATCATACTAGTTGTCATCAGCATGAGCATCACTGACACCCGTTTAAATCCAATATAATCATCAGATTTAATTCCTGGACTGTTAACTGCTAATCTGTTCATTAAAATATTATGATTAAAAGAAAAGTTTATAAGTGAATATAAGACTATGAATATAAATTATAATAATCAAGTAGTAGTATTAGTACTGATTAGTTATCCTTAGTTATGTGTCAAGTTAAATAAATTAATAATTAAATAACTATACTCTATACTTGTTTCATGTTTTATTTTATCACTAAATGTACATTTCAAACATTATGTGTTCATTATAAATAGATAACTGAGTAAAGGAATATAACTGCATTAGATTAATTATTAGTAGATTAATGCATTATTGCTTTAAGGGGTAGAATGTTAAACACTCAAGGGATTTCCAGTAATTTACAACATTTAGATCAGGTATAAAAGTGCTCAATTAAATGTCTAGTTATTTAAATAAACAACTGATTTATTTTCAAATATTTTATTTATATGTTTAACTCTCCAACAATAAAATAATAACAATAATAAATGTGCTATTTATATACCTTATATTCAATATAATATGTTTAAAAAAATGTTTGGCAGAAGACTAACAAGTTTATGAAGAATATTTAACTAGATGCATTACACTTAGATCATTATATTAAACTTGAATTGTCAAAATATTTATTTGTGAAATTGTAACTGGAAATATATCTGAATAATTATTATTACCTTTTTAAAGTTGTAATTGAAACACTTTTAGTTTGATAATGACTAGCTTATAGTCCAAACTATAGTCACAGTGTAATTTTAAAATATAGTGGTAAAACAAAGTTATCGTGTTTCAATTACAACTCATTCAAGATGCACCACGAAGTAAACGCCCAAACTATCAAATACCTTTTTTTAATTTTCGATTGTTTGCTGTGATCTTTTGGTTTTATTATTACCATATTAATTTTTAAGCATTAAGTTTAAAATCACGTATTTTGAGGTTATGTTTATAATAACTCGTGAGTTGGCCATAGATAAAACATAAATAGTGAAAATTATGATTTGTCGATAACAAATATACTTTTTAAAAATAATAGTTTTAATTTAATAGAGCAATTATCAATTAATTAAAATATACGAAAAAGCTATATCCGGATTTTTATATTTATATTTATGTAATGTATATGTGTATGTACATATTTATAATATTTATATGTTATGGAAAATTCTATTATTGTTTATATATTTGTATTATTTAAATTACTTACTTCATTGATTTGTATTTGTGTGTATTTATTTTAAGTTATCATGTTATTGTGTGCTTTTCGGAGCCGCGCGGATGAGGATAAGTCTGGGAAGAACAAATAGGTAATTCGATTTTTGAATTAGTGGAAACTATTAAGTTATCAATTGTACACAGTTCACCCCGGCTTATCCCATTCTCCCTCCTATTGCTAAAAGCACTAATTGTATTTTAATTATCTTCAATATGATTTTTACATATCGGTCTTGCCGTCACTCTTACGTCGTCTCTCAACTTGCACCCACATATACCGGGTGTGGCACTTAAGACGCCTCGGACCATAGCTCCCTTACGATAAAAGCTATCGAAAAAATTAAAGAGCAAAGTGGTGCATAATTACCGTCCCTATGTTTCAAAAATATTTCTAATCATTAGTGGCGTGTCGTGCTCCAGTGGCGTACCAAACTTATGTTTTTTTTTTAAATGGAATGCCCTATTTTTTATTGCAGATTTGGCGGATTCGCTGTTATAACCCCATCTTTCAAAATTGCGCCCCATTTTTGAGATTTTTTTGTAGAGAAACTAATTGACGCCGGCGCCTAAATTTTGAATTGAGGTACAGGTTAAGACCTCGTATACCTTCACATAATTTTTTTTCGGGTAATTTATGGAAAAAAAATAATTTTTGATTGATCTTCGCATGTTGTCATTTTTTTCGAAAATTTCAAATGGCACCCCCCTAAAATAATTACGGCGTTGTACAGCCAAAACTCTAAATTTTTCATTGGTACAAAAAAAAATTACACATTGCATAACAAAATTTCGGAGAAAAAAGGAATTTCATCGCAAATGTCGGGAAACGTTTTCCGTTCCCAAGTGTGCCATGAGAAAACAAAAGATTGGTAATTGTCAAAGTCAATTATTAGACGCCAGTAGCAGCCATAAGTCATTTTTGATAAACGTTCTAAAAATGTTCCGAACTCAAGAGGAAATGGTTGACATGATATTTATTCTTGGAGAATGTAACAAGAATTGTTTCTTGGCGTCACGAGTGTACGCTGCGAGATATCCGCAAAGGGCACATCCTGTTGGGAATAGAAGTGGCAACGTAGGTTGCATATGTATGTTAAGAATAGAAGTGGCAACATAGCTTGTGTCAGCACTCTCCTCTGCAACAAGATGAAAGCATGTAACGAAGTTTTGAGTTAATCAATATATTATTAGTGGAAAGTGTTCAACCCTTATTGAAACCATCATCCCCAAAAGGTTATGGGCCCAGGGGAGAGACAAAAAGTTTTTGAAAAATCGCGTTATTCGATAAAATAAGGGTAAATTTAAAAAGTGCAAAAACGTGTTTTTAGAACAAAGAAAAATGGCGACAGCGACCGGTGAAGGGATCGTGGTGTACCCGCAACTGAAAGAGGGAACAAATTTTACACATTGGAAATTCAGAGTATATCTTATACTAGAAGAAAAAGGAGTAAGAGAAGCAATCGAACCTTTACAACCTGGAAAGGAACTGGACAAACAAAAAGATGCCAAAGCTAGATCAACTATTGTAAAGTGTATAACCGACAAATATATCTCATATGTGCAGAAAGCAAAAAATGCTAAAGAAATGTTGACTTGCTTGGAAAACATTTTCGAAAGAAAAAGCGCAGTAAACAAATTACATCTGAAAAGACAACTTTTAACGCTAAAATGCAAAGTAAGTGACAAATTACAAGATCATTTCCTAAAATATGATGCATTAATAAATAGCATAGAATCATCAGGCACTAAAATGGATGAGTCTGATAAAGTGTGTCATCTATTACTAACATTACCATCGTCGTATGATAATGTAGTTACTGCCATAGAAACAATGAGTGCGGAAAAAGACTTGACTGTTGATTTTGTAAAAACGTGTTTGTTAGACGACGAATTAAAGAGAGGTGAAAAGACATCAACAAACAGAAGTGAAGCTGCATTTAGTGCAAGATACGAATGTTTCAAATGTGGGCGTACTGGACATATAGCGTCAGAGTGTTTTAGCAACACAAATAATGGCAATCAGAGAGGAAATTTTCGTGGTCGTGGACGTGCCCAATCCAACTTTAGTCGTGGAAGATTCCAGTATAATCGAGGTCGAGGACAGCATAGAGGAAATTCAAATCAAAATCAGACACACATAAGCAAGACAGAAGGAAACTACAACTTCGTAGCAACGACGCAGCAAGAATGTTATCAGGTAACAGTGAACAAAGACAATATTGATTGGATAATTGATTCAGGTGCAACAGAACACTTAATACAACAAGAATATGAAAAATACATGACCAACGTTAGTGTCATGGAAACGTGTACAATAATAAAAATCGCAAGCGGCGATGCATTAATTGCAAAGAAACGAGGTAAAATTTGCATGTTATCATGCGGAAGGGAAGTAACTATTGATGCATTAATTGTTCCGGGTTTATTTCATATTTTGTCAGTAAAAGGGTTAATAGATAAAGGTATTGAAGTTATATTTAAACCATTAAAGGTAACGTTAATTAAAAATGATGCAGTGTGGCATTGTAAAGAAAGGTGCGGTTTATTTTATTTGAACGGATTACTTAAAGATAATTCTAAGTTTGAAGAAGCAAATGTATGCTCAAACAATAATATATGGCATTTGAGATTGGGTCATTTAAATAAAAAGGGGTTATCAATAATGAAATTACCCATGTCAGACAAAAAATGTAATTCATGCATGAAAAACAAAAGCGTAAGGAAGCCATTTATTAGACAAGAACTACCAAGAAGCAGACAAATTGGTGAGTTAATACACACAGATATAGCTGGTCCGGTGACACCTATGTCAAATGAAGGTCATAAATATTTTCAAACTATAACGGACGATTATTCTCATTTTGTAAAACTGTATGTACTTAAAAATAAGAGTGAAGCTGAAAATAATCTTATACATTATATTAAAGAAATTCAAACGCAAAAAGATGTAAATGTAAAAAAGATAAGATGTGACAATGGCGGCGAATTTATATCAAATTTATTCAGAAAATTTTGTTACGAAAACGGAATTATTATTCAGTACACTAGACCTTATTCACCACAACAAAACGGTGTAGCAGAAAGACTTAATAGAACTTTATACAATAAAGCTATGTTAGATTTAAACAATCACTGTATGCAACCAATTGTACTCGGTTACACTCGGCAAGCCGAACATTCTTGGCGCGCTTAAGTTCCGCGCAGCGCTCCCGCTCAAAGTTAGTCTGTGTGTAGCGTTCATCGTCTCAAGACCACTCAATGTACTGCTTAATCTAATAAAACACATGTTTGCCGCCATTACTGTCGTGAATCTCGGTTTAGTGCTATCCTCCTAAATCCTTCTAGTTATCTCCACATCCGAACAGGTTATGGGCCCAGGACGTTTAGGATAACAAGGACTAAAAGCCTTTACCGATATTTTTCGAAAATTCGGACCGTTTAAGTATTTTTTCATGTATCGCGAACACGTGCTCTCGTACACACGTCCGGGCATCTTAAGTTTCGTACAATCCGCGCATCCGCGAAGGCCCAGGCAAAATGTCCGATTCGGCAACAAACATAAGTGTAAGCAAATTCGACGGCACAAACTATCCCCAGTGGAAATTCCAACTCAAATGCATACTACGTGCGAAAGGCGTATACGACATCGCAACCGGCGCAACAGCGAAACCCTCAGTACTTGACGATGCGGAGAAATGGACCAAGCAAGATGCCCTAGCCATGTGCATCATGTCCTCAGCTCTTCAGCTGCAACAAATCTCCCTCATTGAAAACTGCAACTCCGCCGCTGAAATTTTAAGTAAGTTAGACGCCATATACGAGCAAAAGACAGAAACCAACAAGATGCTCGTACACGAACGCTTCTACCAATACAAGATGTCGCCTACTGACTCAATTGCGCAACACATCGCCAAGGTAGAGAGCCTAGGCAAGCAGATCAAAGAATCTGGCGACACAGTCAGTGAAACGGCAATCATCACCAAAATTCTGAGCACCTTACCTCCAAAATTTGCTACATTTCGTCAAGCATGGCTCTCGTTAGATGATGCCAAACAGAATTTGATCTATCTCACCGCCAGACTGCTAGACGAAGAAGTAAACCTAGCAGGGCAAGAAGAAACCGCCAGAGCTTTTGTCGCCTACGAATCGATACCATCGCACAACTCGAACGGCTCCAACTTTAAGAAAAACGCTGTCTGCAACTATTGCAAGAAAAAGGGTCATATTGTGAGGGAATGTCGGACATTGAAGAGGAAAAACCAACAAAATCAACACAACCAACCGTCCACTTCTAGAAACAACGCCCTCATTGCTCACAAGAGCGAAGCTGATGTATTAGTCTGCACAATCAATGCAGATGAATCGTGGATCCTGGACAGCGGTGCTTCCAACCACATGACACAAAACAGAGACCTTTTCTACACATTTGAGGAAGCCAAGCAACTACAATTCATCTCCCTAGGAGACAACAAGCAGTTGGAAATTAAAGGAGTCGGTAATATTAAAATTGAGAAGCTAATCAACTGCCAGTGGCAGAACAGTGAACTGACAGATGTATGGCACGTGCCAGGCCTAAAAAGAAACCTCATTTCTGAAGGACAACTCACTCACAAGGGTTTTGCAATCTCCAAGTCGAACTCTGAAGCTAGAATATTCAAGAATCGTGAACTCATCGCCACAGCCTGTCGCAATCAAAACAATCTGTATAAGCTGCTCATTCGTCCAAACTCGATTGAAGCCAACATTGCGACTGGTTCTTTACGGAAATGGCATGAACGTATGGGTCATCTGAACAAGCAATCTGTCAGAGAAATATTCAGCAAAAACCTCATCCCAGACTTGAAGCTAACAAACAACGAAGAATTCTTCTGTGAACACTGTATCTTCGCAAAACAGCATAAGCATCCATTCAACAAGCGTAACGACAAGGAAACCGCACCAGGAAATCTCATCTACGCCGACGTCTGCGGTCCAATGCAAAAAGACTCCATCGGTGGTGCGCGCTACTACTTGCTGTTTAAAGACGACTTCTCAGGCTACCGCGTAATTCGCATGCTAAAACATAAAAGTGAAGTTTTCGGTGTATTTCGTGACGTAGTGAATCTGTTTAAAAATCAGTTCGGTTACGACATTAAACGTGTACGTGTCGACAACGGGAAAGAGTTCATCAACAACAACACGCAAGATTTTCTTCGCCAACGAGGAATCGTTCTGGAAACGACAGGGATTTATACTCCAGAGCAGAATGGGCGCTGTGAGCGTGAAAACAGGACAATCATGAACAGCGTACGCGCTATGTTATTCGCCAAACAACTCCCGCTGTCACTTTGGGCTGAAGCAGCCAACACGGCCGTATACCTTCTAAATCGAACACCAAACTCACAGAATAAGAACACAACCCCCTTCGAACTATGGACAGGTAAAAAGCCGTCAAGAAGAAGCAGAAGCTGAACCTGATAATTGCAATGAGAACCAAGAAAACCCTCACGAAGACGCTCAAGAAGAAGAAGAAAGCGATCATGAACCGGAAACAAACAACGTGGGCAGACCAAGACGCACTATCAGAGAACCATCCTATCTACTAGACTACGATAGAGATTTTGAAGTGAATTTGTCGGAATTAGTAATTCCAGACACATATCAGCAAGCTATGAATAGTGACGAAAAGCTAAATTGGCAAGAAGCCATTGATGAAGAGCTCCAATCCCTCAACGAAAATAATACTTGGGAAATTACTGATCTACCTCAATACAAGACCTCAATAGGATCCAGATGGGTTTTTAAAGTAAAAACCATAAACGAAAAACCCGTTTTCAAAGCTCGCCTATGCGCGAAAGGATTCTCACAAGTGAGAGGTGTAGATTTCCATGAAACATTCGCACCAACAACCAGATATGACACAATCCGCATACTCCTCGCCATCGCTGCCAGCCAACAACTCAACATACTACAATTTGACGTGAAAACCGCATTTCTATACGGCGAACTCAAAGAAGAAATTTACATGCAACCGCCTGAAGGCATGCATATTCAAAAGAATCAAGTATGTAAACTAATAAAGTCAATTTATGGGCTGAAGCAAGCACCGAGATGCTGGAACGAGAAATTTCGTGAATCACTCATTCGGGTTGGATTAAACCAGTGTGCAAAAGATCAATGCATTTACCAGGGTGTCGTAAATAACGACTACGTCATACTAATCCTCTATGTTGACGACGGGCTAATCCTCGCCAAAATGCAATCGACATTGGACATCGTCAACAGTCATCTTCAAGAAGACTTCAAAATTAAAACCAGTTACCCGAACACTTTCATCGGCCTGCAATTGACTCGCAACAAAGATACTGGTTCCATCTCTATAAAATTAAACGAATACATCGATCGGTTAATTAATAGATTTAATCTACAAGATGCAAACGATCCAAACATTCCAGCTGATCCCAACACAGTTCTCACCGATCCGACGATAACTCCAACTGACAAACAACTACCGTACGCAGAGCTAATCGGCTCCCTAATTTTCGCAGCAACAACGGTACGCGCTGACATAGCATTCATAACAAACGTACTCAGCCGCAAAATCAACAACTACGGAGAGAGTCATTGGAACGCTGCTAAACGTGTGCTTAAATATCTGAAAGCAACAAAACACTACGGAATCAAGTATGATTCGTCACCGCTAGATATAATCGGCTACTCAGATTCCGACTACGCTGGAGACGCAGAGAATCGAAAATCAACCAGTGGATTTCTCTTTCTGACCAACAACAACGTCATCACATGGAGAACACAACTTCAACGCTGCGTCAGCTTATAAACAGCTGAAGCCGAATTCATCGCTGCATCGGAAACCTCCAAAGAAGCGATTTGGATAAAACAACTTTGTGACGAAGTGAACCTAAAAATAAGTGCTGTTACAATCAATGTGGACAATCAAAGTGCCATAAAGTTAATTAAAGACCCAGTGTATCACCACCGCACAAAGCATATTGATGTACGATACAATTTTGTACGTGAAAAATACCGCGAAAAGCAAATCAATGTAGACTATGTCAATACGAAAGAACAACTTGCCGACATGTTCACCAAAGCGCTACCACATGATCCATTTGTAAAATTTCCCAACGCAATCGACATTATCGACTTATCTTAATATGTATTAATATGTAACTCCTTTATTCGCTAACTTTTGTAAACTTGTTTACTAACACTACTCTTACTGTTTTTGTACGCAGCATTTCACTTTTATTGTAACATTGTTTTACTAACCTACATTTCCATTGAATGACCAAACATATGTTTGAGAGGTGATCGTTTGGAGGGAGTGTTAGATTTAAACAATCACTGTATGCAACCAATTGTACTCGGTTACACTCGGCAAGCCGAACATTCTTGGCGCGCTCAAGTTCCGCGCAGCGCTCCCGCCCACAGTTAGTCTGTGTGTAGCGTTCATCGTCTCAAGACCACTCAATGTACTGCTTAATCTAATAAAACACATGTTTGCCGCCATTACTGTCGTGAATCTCGGTTTAGTGCTATCCTCCTAAATCCTTCTAGTTATCTCCACATCCGAACAAGCTAGAACAATGATAAATGAAACAGGGTTACCAAAATACTTATGGACAGAAGCATTTATGTGCGCAGCTTATCAGTTAAACAGAAGTCCATCTGCAGCAATAAATTTTAAAATTCCAGCTGAAATGTATTACGGAAAATTAGATTTAAAAAGGTTGAGAGTATTTGGTTCAAAAGCGTGGGCGGTAATTTTGCCACGTAAATTTAAACTTGACGAAAGAAGTATCGAAACTCGAATGTTAGGTTATAGTAGCAATGGGTATCGTTTGTGGAACCCTCAAACAGAAGAGATAATAATCTCCAGAGATGTAGAATTTGATGAAAGTGATTATAAATATGTAAACAATAAAAATAGAAATGAGTTTTCAGAGCAATTCATATTAAATGAAAACGATGTATTAAGCGAAAATAATAAGTCGAGGGAGAACGAAGTAAATAACGAAAATAATAGTGAAACCGAAAAAAGTAATGAATCAAGTGATAGTGAAGTAGAAAACGAGAATAATAGTGATGATAGTAGTAATGATGAAAGAAATGTTAATAATGAAGAACGAAAAACTAGAACACGAACAATTAAAGTACCTGAAAGATATAAAAAAGATTTTGAATACGAATTGCATACTGCATATTGTTTATTTTTAAGAAAAGATCCAATAACATATGATGAAGCAATAAACTTAAATGAAGGGTGGCAAGAAGCTATAAATAAAGAAATAAATGCTCATACAAATATGAACACATGGACAGTAGTTCCTAAACCAAAAGATAAGAAAATTATAGATTCTAAATGGATTTTTAAAACTAAAGATGACGGTGTAAAGAAAGCGAGAATTGTCGCAAGAGGTTTTCAAGAAAATGTAAATTATAGCGTAAATAACTATGCCCCAGTGGCTAGATTGCAAACAATTAGATTGTTAATTTCTCAGGCAATTGAAGCAGTTGGATATTCCAACGGCATTTTTGAACAGCAACTTAAAATCTGAAATTTATGTAAATCCACCACAAGGAATAAATATTGAAAGGAATAAAGTTTTTAAAATGAATAAAGGTTTGTACGGACTAAAGGAAAGCCCAAAATGTTGGAACGAAACGTTTAATAGTTTTGCAAGTAGTATCAAGTTGGAAAGATCTAAAAATGATTGTTGTTTTTATATTGGTGAGAATGTATGGTTAATTGTGTTTGTAGACGATATACTTATAACTGGAAGGGACGAGAATGTAAAGTTTATTATATCTGAACTAAAGAAAGAATATAATGCGAAAGATTTAGGCAATGTAAAAAACTTCTTAGGTATGGAAATAGAAAGATCAAAGGAAAAATTAAAGTTATCTAAAAGTAAACATATAAGAAAAATGGTTGAAAGATTTAGAATGATAGAGTGTAAAGGTGCAAAGATTCCAATAACAAAAGGTTATCAAATAGATTCAAGCGAAGAGATTGTTAATGTCCCATATAGGGAATTAATCGGAGGATTAATGTATATAAGTACAGGCACTAGGCCAGATATATCCTATGCAACAAGCTATTTGAGTCAATGTCTAGATAAAAAAACGCAATCAGCATGGTTAGAAGCAAAAAGAGTGTTAAAATATTTATACACTACTATAGATTTGTCATTAACATATGTAAAGTCAAATCAAATGTCAATTGAAACTTACTCAGATGCAGATTATGCAAACGACAAAAAAGATAGGAGGAGCATAAGTGGATCAGTAACAATGTATTGTAAAAATGTTATATCATGGTTATCCAGAAAACAAGGATGTGTTTCTTTATCAACTGCAGAAGCAGAATATATAGCTGCAACTGTCAGCGTATGTGAACAAATAAATATTAAACGGTTAAGTGAAGATTTTAATGAAAATGTAAAAACTGTATTGTATGTAGATAATAAGGGTGCGATTGATATGGCGAATAGTTACGAAAATAGTAAACGATCAAAGCACATTGATATTAGATATCACTTTATTAAAGATAAAGTAAACTCAAAGGAGATAGATATAAAATATGTAAGTTCTACTGAGAACCTGGCGGATATGTTTACTAAAGCACTAAGTTATGAACAATTCAGTTACTACAGAAATATCCTAAATATTTGTTAAAAAGTTTTATTTGTATTATGAACTAGATTGTAAGAGAAACGATTTTTATGTTTTGTAATGTTAAGAAAAAAGTTAATATGTAAAAATCGAGGAGGAGTGTTAGGAATAGAAGTGGCAACGTAGGTTGCATATGTATGTTAAGAATAGAAGTGGCAAGATAGCTTGTGTCAGCACTCTCCTCTGCAACAAGATGAAAGCATGTAACGAAGTTTTGAGTTAATCAATATATTATTAGTGGAAAGTGTTCAACCCTTATTGAAACCACCCATCATCCCCAAAACATCCAAATGAGATTTACTACTACGGGAAGTGTGAAACGGCCAAGGAGAGTTAGAAAGAAGGCAGTTTTTACCGAAAATAATGAACTGCAGGTTCTGGAGGCAGTTATTGAAGATCCTCATACCAGTATCCGTGATATTAGTAGGAATCACGATATTTCAACGTACATCGTGTTCTTCAAAAGTACAAATTCCGTCCATTTAAGATTCAACTGCACCAAGAATTGCAACCTCAAGATTTTCATGCGAGGCAAGATTTCTGCATGTGGGCTATCAACAAAATTGAGCAGGAGGAATCATTTCTTATGCGCGTATTATTTTCTGATGAAGCAACGTTCCATAGAAATGGGCATGTCAAACTACCATTATTACGCCGATGAAAACCCACACGCCATGCGAATGATAAACCACCAGCAAAGATGGTCGCTGAATGGTTGGGGAGGCATACTTGGAGAACACCTTTTGGGTCCTTATTTCATCGAGGGCACCTGAACGGCAACAGTTATTTGAGGTTCCTTCGCGACGACTTGGATGATCTCTTGGAAAATGTCCCTCTAGCCGCTCTACGACAGATAGTTTTCCAGCACGATGGGGCTCCTGCACATAATAGCCGTGTCGTTCGGGAATTTCTCGATAAAACGTTTCCGGACTCCTGGATTGGTCGTGGGGGTCCTGTGAGGTGGCCGCCAAGATCACCAGACTTCACTCCCCTTGACTTCTTCCTTTGGGGCCATATCAAAGACGAGGTTTACAGGACGGTACCAACTACTGTCGAGGATATGAGGGAGAGAATCCGCGCGGCATTCCGCGGTATATCACCAGAAGTCCTTAGGGCAGTGTCTAGAGCCTGTGAGTCAAAGTTGCGGTTATGCCTCCAGCAGGAAGGTCGTCATTTCGAACATTTAGTTTAAGTTGTTAAATTTTCTTTATCTGCATTTTTCATATCATGTTGAATAAATAGGTACATACTATTATGTTGACTGTATTTGTGTTTTTGTTTTCTCATGGCACACTTGGGAACGGAAAACGTTTCCCGAAATTTGTGATGAAATTCCTTTTTTCTCCGAAATTTTGTTATGCAATGTGTATTTTTTGGAACCAATGAAAAATTTAGAGTTTTGGCTGTACAACGCCGTATTTTTTTAGGGGGGTGCCATTTGAAATTTTCGAAAAAAAAAATGACAACATGCGAAGATCAATCAAAAATTATTTTTTTCCATAAATTACCCGAAAAAAAAATTATGTGAAGGTATACGAGGTCTTAACCTGTACCTCAATTCAAAATTTAGGCGCCGGCATCAATTAGTTTCTCTACAAAAAAATTTCAAAAATGGGGCGCAATTTTGAAAGAAGGGGTTATAACAGCGAAACCGCTAAAGTGAAGGGTATAACATGTTAGATAAAAAAATAAGTGCTCTCCGAGCACTTTCCAAATCTGCAATAAAAAATAGGGCATTCCATTAAAAAAAAAAACATAAGTTTGGTACGCCACTGATGATTAGAAATATTTTTGAAACATAGCGACGGTAATTATGCACCACTTTGCTTTTAGATTTTTTTCGATAGCTTTTATCGTAAGGGAGCTATGGTCCGAGGCGTCTTAAGTGCCACACCCTGTATAACGTCGTTTATAACAAATCGCAGTTGTAATATTTAAAAGTTAAAGTGAAGTAATAAATGAGAAAAAATGGAATCTTCCTTGTTCACGAAAACACCTCACCCAGAAAAGAACCTACATTACATAAGTAAGGCTCTCAAACACACTAGAACTTTACATTTAAGTTTATTGTCAATTAGACATTTAGAGTCTTTTAACGTGTTGTCTAATTTACAATAACTACATTAAACATTTAAACAATAAAACACTATTCACCAACCAACAATTTATTACCGAATGAATAAATAATTAATCAATTAATTGAATGCCCCGTGGCCACGCGTGGTGTCTTCTAGTAATTAAGGTACCAAGGGCGTTAGTAGCCCTTCGCCGACGATCCCTCGGGCCTTCGGTCCTTGGGCTGTACACTGTCGGCGGCGGGCATTATTTCCTACAACGCCCGTGGTGCCTTCAACATTTTATGTCCTCGGAAATATGATGTAATATTAAATTATATTCTATTTTCATATTATATAAACAATTAATAAAAATATAAAGTCAATAAATCAATGAAGTCGTGCCTGTCACTAATTGGCATATTTCAATTTCATTTCGGTAATTTAAGTTCACGTTAATTAAGAATGGCTGCTTTACCAGAGGCAATAAAAACAAGACCAGACAAGACAAGACAAGCGTTACTGCCGAAGAAATCTTCACCAGTGTATGAGAAGGAATACCTTTCTTTCATAAATTGGAGAAAGATCCATAAAATAAAGTAAAAGAAGTTTGAGAAACGGAATTGTTGGCATACTTTCAAAAGATATTACAGACAGTTGCGCAGAACTCTATGTGGACCAAATTTTTAACGTTAAGGAAAAAGTTATTATTGAACTAGTTTTCTTATTTGAATGAACTATGAAAAATATGGCGTATTATAAAAATGTTAACCCCCTAGGGCGTTATAGGGTTACTAAGGTACCCAAAATCAGGGCAATTATTTTCAATTAATATCATAGGGGACATAAAACATTTTATGTCCCCGGAAATATGATGTAATATTATATTCTATTTTCATATTATGTAAACAATTAATAAAAATTTAAAATCAATAAATCAATGTAGTCGTGCCTGTCATTGATTGGCATATTTTAATTTCAATTCGGAAATTTAAGTTCACGTTGAGTAAGAATGGTTACTTTACCAGAGGCAACAAAAACAATAGCAGAAAAGGCAACACAGGCGTTATTACCGAAGAAATCTTCACCAGTGTTTGAGAAGGAATACATTTGCTTAACCCTTTGGGTACATTTGACGGCTCACGCTCGTCATGCGCAAATTTTGGCGTAATAACATTTGACGAGTCCGACTCGTCATTTCAAATAACGCAAGCTAAACGGGTGCCGGGGAGCGCGCTGCGCATGCGCAATACGGCTGTAAAAACGATTTGAGTTTGCCGTGCGCTAATTTGTGATGATTGTTTTATGTTTTTGGTTTTGTTTTTGTTAGTTGTCACTAGCACCTAACGCTATTGCTTTGCGAGTAAAAAACTGAGATTGTTTGACGATATTTAGTTATATTTTATCTCTTCCATAATGTCAGATATTGAAACTGCATTATTCGAAAGTGATAATGAACGAGAATTTAATGAAGAATTTGATAGAGATGCGTCAATTAGTGAAATGGAAAGTGAAGACAATAACGAATTGGAAGATGATAGTGATAGCGACATACAACCCATACGACGAAGACGCAACAGACTCTTATCGAGTAGTGATAGTGAGTCATCTGATCAACCATTTCAGGAGGAATGGGTTTGGAATGAAACAGAAAATATACCTAATATAAAACAATTTTCCGATATTGCTGGAATAAATCCTATTTGCCTGCGAAGAGTAAGTTATAGTCCTTCGCCATTGAATGTCTTACACCAAGTGCTCACTCAAAGTTTTTGGGATATTATAACAGAAGAAACAAATAGGTATGCTAGACAAAAAATAGAAAAAGAAGGTTTTGACAAGAAAAGGAATCAAAGATGGTTTCCTGTAAGTTCTGATGAAATGAAAGCATATATTGCGTTATGCATTTTGATGTCCCAAGTAAAGAAATCAAAGTTACATATGTATTGGTCTAAACGAAATATTATAAATACACCAATTTTCGCAAACAATACCTCGGGATAGGTTTTTTGACATTTCAAGTTTTCTGCATTTTACAGATAATGAAATAATAAATAAAAATGATAGAATAAGAAAAATTCGAAATTTAGTAGATTATCTCAATAATACATTCTCTAATCTATATACTCCTAATAATGAAGTATCTATTGATGAATCTTTGATGAAGTTCAAGGGACGATTGAGTTATATTCAATTCAACCCATCAAAACGAGCTCGATTTGGCATCAAAATATATAAACTTTGTGAATCTTCATCTGGCTACTGCATGCGTTTCAAAATATACGTAGGCAAAGATAAAGTACAGGGTGTTGATATACCTGCTTCAGAGAGTGTAGTCATGGAAGTGGCGCAACCAATTCTAAATAAAGGCTACACATTATACATGGACAATTGGTATTCATCGCCACAATTATTTTCTGTTTTACAAAACCAAAATACAAATGTCGTTGGAACTGTCCGAAAAAACAGAAAGCATATGCCAAAACAGCTTGCTTCATTCAAATTGAAGAAAGGGGAATATAGAATGTTATCCTGTCGTGGTTTATTGGCATTGAAATGGAAAGACAGAAAAGACGTGTATATGCTTAGCACAAAACATGCAAATGTTGGAATGGTAGATACAGGCAAAAGGCGAAAACTAAAGGATGGCAATTTTGAAAATATTATCAAACCTTCATGCATTGTTGATTATAATAAAGGCATGGGAGGTGTTGATAAACATGACCAAATGCTAGCGTGCTTCCCTGTTATGAGAAAGTGTGTAAAGGGATATAAGAAAATGGCATTTTATCTATTAGACATGGCTATTTATAATGCACACATCATATATTCTAAAATAAACAGCACAAAAACCTTTGGCGTTGTATCATATCGGCTGAATATTGCAGAAGAACTATTAGAGCAAGTGTCACTGCCAAATTATAATTGCCGGGGTCGTCCTTCGCATAGTGATACACCATACCGTTTACAGGCAAAAACCTGGGCACACTTTCCAGAGAATATTCCATCAACAGAGTCCAAACAACACCCTACAAAAAGATGCCGAGTTTGTTATAAAAACAAAATTAGAAGTGAAACTACCTGGCAGTGCAAACAATGCCAAGTACCTCTGCATTTACCAACATGTTTCGAAAAATATCACACTTTGCAAAATTATTAGTAATTTTCTTTTTGATATATTTAGTTGTTAGTTGAAAACTACTTGTTATTATTTTTGTTTGTTTTATTTATCATTATTATTCTGTAATTATTATAAACTTATATCTTATTTAAACTATGTTTTAAATTAAAATAAACAATTTGTTACATACAAAATATTGCATTATCATACTACTTCAGATAGCAACAATTTAAATGCGTTTCAGATGTATGATACTCTTTAAATAATTCAGTACCCAACGGGTTAATAAGTTGGAGAAAGATACACAAAATAGAAGTAAAAGAAGTTTACAAAACGGATCTGTTGGCAAGAGATATCATAGACATTTGCGCCGAACTCTATGTGAACCAAATTTTCAATGTTAAGGAGTAAGTTATTACTGAACTAGTTTTATTGTTTAAAAGAATTATGAAAAATAATACGCCCTAGGGCGGGCTTTCTCCAAAGAGGAACTAAACCTATGAACAAAATGTTCAAAATATCTTAAACATTTTTAATTGATAATATAGTCAACGACATTAACAACAACTATTAATTATAAAGACATCCCCGCATTTCGTAAAGCTGCTAAGAACACAATCAAAATGATCATTCACAAGAAACCGACAATGTCCATAAATAAGAATGAAAAACAAGATTCATCAACAATTAAATCACTCAAACAAAAAGACTGCTTCTACGTCAAAGCAGATAATTGTCATCATTAAAAATTCAGATGATATATTAATTAATCCCGTATTAGAATCAGGGACATATAAACAATTACATAGATACTTAAATAAGTATGTGAAAATGATCGATATAGTTATTTACGTATTAAGGGCTGTTAGGATAGCCATAACAACCGAGGAAGCTGTTTGGGGCCCATACTTAATCTAAGGGCATTCATTTTAAAAATAGCGTTGTTAGTTTTATTTTTATTGAAAACAAATTAAAGTATTTATCGGTTTCACTTTATGAATTTATTTTGTACAAAATAAATGAGAAATAATAAAAAGAGTTTTATTCTGTTTCGAGCAATTGTACTTTTTAGTTAACTCGTTTTAACAAGAATAATGAATTTGTGCCTTTGTAATTTTAAATGTTATACACTGACTTTTCAAAGCACTAAACTTTTATTTCTGTTTTGTAAGCAATCATTTTGAATTTAATTTGTGAGTTATACAATTTAGATGACAAGCACTGACTTTTCACAGCAACTACTATTTTCAGGATTTTATTATCAAATATTTGCCTACACATTTTAAGGTATATTTTGACTAAAAATAAAGATGAAACAAAAATAAAACCTCTAAAATATCTTTAGTAGGTAAAGGAATCATTCTAATTTTATTCTGATCATTTTCATTCAATAATAGAGATACAAACTGCAATTGAAAATTTTGCATGGGAATTCCCTATGATGCGTCATCAAACGGGACACACGGTATATACATATACACGTTGTCCCCTGAAATTTTGAATACGGGCATTTTAATGCATTACTCGTTGCTTAGTTACCACGATCGTCACATTTTAATGGATTGACCAACGGGAAATAAAATAGGGAATCAAAATGAGACATATTTACACGTTATTTTAATATTACTATTTTTACGGACACCATGCTGACGTAACGAATAACAAGTAACTACAATGTTCATCTTATTAAATGTTCGAAAACATCTCCTTGTTGATATCCCAAACGATCATAAAATTCCCATTTTGAAGCTATATAAGTCAAATTGACATTCGTTTGCAGCAACAACCATGGCAACCAATAATAATAATCGAGATGCAATACAAACACATTACTCATATTCAAAATTTCTGGGGACAACGTGTATATATATATATATATATATATATATATATATATATATATATATATATATAAAGCCTGTCTTTTGTTATAGTTGTCTTATTTTGCATTTTTGTGTTAGATCGTTAGTAATCGTTATTGTTTGAACATCGCTGTTGTATTTTTTGGTAAAAAATGAAGATTTACTCAAAAGAAGGGGGTATTGGCATTATCTTTATGTTTGGAGAATGTCATCAAAATTGTTTATTGGCTTGTCGAGTTTATACTTAAAGGTTTCCCGAAAGAAATCACCCTAAGCCAGCCATTTTTGAGAGACTATTAAACCAATTTAAAAAAATTGGAAGTGTCAGTTATAAAAACCCCAGTATAAGAAAATCTGTGTAAATTTTCATTTTTTACTATTAAATACAACAACGATGTTCAAACAATAACGATTACTAACGATCTAACACAAAAACGCAAAATAACACAACTATAACAAAAGACAGGCTTTTTAAACTAAAGTAACAGACTAAATTAATTATCTTACGTTTTTAAATACGATGGAAAACTAGATACATTAAAATTTTTACTTAACAAGTACTAAAACGGTGCAATAAACAATATTTTGGCGTTTTCTGTAAAAACGAGAAGACTTAACATTTAAGATATAAATACCATTCGACAGGTAATTATATATATATATATAAATATATATATATATATATATATATATATACAGGGTTATTCACTCTATACGGCACGGAATATTGTGGCCAAAATACGTGACTTTCAAAAAGTTTCACTTTGGGGATATATGGGGGTCTATTAGGGCTACTTTTTAAAATTAATTTCATATTATACAGGGTGTCCCAAAAACCCTGAAAGTATCAAAGTTGTGTTTTTTTTAATGAAACACCCTGTATTTTATTGCATTTTTGGATCCTTCGATCAAAATAAGTGTGTGTTTTAATAAGGTTTTTATTACTTAAACCTTAAGGTTTTTGAAATAATTTGAATTTTGTAAAAATATAACCTAATTTTCATGTTTCAGATACTTAAAAAGTAATTAAGTTATCCATACCAAATTTACACTGAAATGTAACAATAGATCATATTTTATTTTCCAAGTATAATAAATTTGACATCTTATACCGGGTGTAAAAAAATTGGAATTAAACAAATGAGAACTTTAAATGGCTATAACTTCATTTATTTAAATGGAACGTTATATTTATTAATTTATCAGCAAATGCACGTTTTAATTACCTGTCGAATGGTATTTATATCTTAAATGTTAAGTCTTCTCGTTTTTACAGAAAACGCCAAAATATTGTTTATTGCACCGTTTTAGTACTTGTTAAGTAAAAATTTTAATGTATCTAGTTTTCCATCGTATTTAAAAACGTAAGATAATTAATTTAGTCTGTTACTTTAGTTTAAAAAGCCTGTCTTTTGTTATAGTTGTGTTATTTTGCGTTTTTGTGTTAGATCGTTATTGTTTTGTTAAAAAATTCAAACCGATTTGATGTTTCATCATATACATGATCTCCAAGAACAACATTTCATAACTGTATCAATATTATGAACATTTTTAATAAATAAAAATTTATTCAATGTCAATAAATAGAAATCTATATTTGTATTTTTTAATTCATATGTATAATCGTAGAAAAAGTATATTGTACAATTCGCATACAATGACCATTGCTCACCCGTGGGCAATGCGTACATTGTATGCTCATTATACAATATACTATTTTGTATGGGGATTGGCCATCAACAACATCATTTAGTGAATGTTTAGCTGGGAATAATTAGAAAAATAATTTTTGGATCACATATCTTACAAAATAAATTAAATGCCTAAAGTCATATTCATTTTCTTCTTGAAATATTTCCCGGTTTGCTTTAGAATATAACACTAGATATTGGGCGCAATTCAATAAAATAGTAAAAGTCTTCGAAAATTAAGCCTAAATGTGCCAGAAATTGCTAAAATATTGCCTCAATGGCTATAATCGCATTATAAGCATCATCAGCTAATAGTATAATGGGTCGAGTGGAAGAACACGAGAAACTATGAACTCTGCATTCAAGATCTATGCTCTAAATTTCAAAGTGAGTATTATATTTATGTATTTATTATATTATGTATATTTGTGTTATATTTTTTAATAGATCTTGTAAAGTAAATAAACTAAACTAAACACCACTATAGCTGTGAAAATGGCATTAGATTGATTTATTGTTGAGGCACTTAGGCATTGAAAATCCATGTTTAATATTAAGATTAAGAATTTTCTTTACTGCATGACGAAACATATGTAGTGTTTAAAATAAATCAAATTTGAAAGTCTGACCTTTTCGTTATCTTAGCAGTAGATTGGTCGTGGTAATTTTATAATAGAAAGGCTTCCAAGATCTCCAGATCTATATATTTTGGGTTACTTAGTATTACGCAATTTCATTTCGTGTTTCAAATGTTGTAGTCTAAAAACGATTTTGCTTGAGATATGTGGTTAGAAATATATACAGGACTAACAATTTTAGTAAACTCAATGTATCAATGATAACATAAAATATTGGGCACCAAACTAATTTTTACTTGTCGGAAATATGTCACATATGTGCAGAATCTCTAAGTAATAATGAAAAGCTGCCTATGATGACTGTAATTAATTTAAATTTCAAAATTCCAAAAATATCAGTTCTTAGACAATTTATGTCAATATGACTCGCATTTATTTATCAAAGCTTGTGACATAAATGTTAAAGTTAAGCTCAGATGTAGTTAGTACATATTTAGTTTTAAGCAGTTGGCATTATCAACAGTTTGTATTTATAAGGTTGCACATAATAAAGTTAGTTCTATTCTGATGCTCAAGGAGACAGCACGTTAATTTATTAACCTAATAATCCACGCCATTTTAACAGGTTATGGGCCCAGAGCACATGTGATCCAAATAACGTTTTTTTTTTTGGTTATGTGTGTGCTGCTTTGAGTGAATGAACTCGAATTAAAAAAAAAAAATGTCTTCACTACCAGTAATAAGTGTACCGAAACTTAAGGGACGTGAAAATTACGATGTTTGGGCATTTGCGGCGAGGAAGTACTTGATCCTGGAGGGACTGCAAAAGTACATTGAAACGGAGCCGAGTGTAACCGACGTAAATCAAATCCTGGAGGATGAAAGGGCGCAAGCAAAACTCGTGCTATTAGTAGACCCTTCAATATACACACACGTGAAGGATGCAACAACTACGAAATCGTTGTGGACTAAATTAAAATCCATGTACGACAATTCAGGCTTTTCGCGGAGGATTAGTTTGTTGCGGACCTTAATATCGACGAGATTGGAAACATGCGATTCGATGGAGGAATACGTGAACCGTATTATCGAAACAAGCCAGAAGCTTAGTGGTACGGGCTTTAAGATAGATGATATATGGATAGGATCATTGTTACTAGCTGGATTAACAGAGAAATTCATGCCAATGATAATGGCGATTGAACATAGTGGCATAGATATTACAACAGACGCCATTAAATCGAAGTTGCTCGATTTCGATGAAGATGCCGGTAAGACAGGAAGCGCATTTTACGTTAAAAATCGGTCGGTAAGTGGCAAACGTTCGGTCGGTAATGAACGTTCGGTCGGTAATGAACGCGCGGTCGGTAACTTTGACAGTAATACAACCGGGAAACCGAGAAGTGAGGTTAAGTGTTACAAGTGTAAAAAGGCGGGACATTTTAAAAACAATTGCCCATTACTTAAGGACAAGAATAAAGCGAATGCATTTAGTGTTGTGTTTTCTACAGGCAATTACGGACCAAATGACTTTTATCTGGATTCTGGTGCAAGTGTGCATATACTTGTTAACGAAGACCATTTTACAAGTATGTCAAGATGTGACAGACAAGTGTTTGTTGCTAATAGTGCAAGCCTACCAGTTGATAAAGTCGGGAATGCATTATTCAAAACTGTAGTAGGTAAAAAACATTTTGAAATAACAATAAAAAATGCTCTTTATGTCCCAGGCATGTCAACAAATTTACTTTCATTGAGTCAATTAATAGCAAATGGTAACAACGTAATCTTCGATGACACTGGCTGTAAAATTTACAATAAATATAATGAAATGATTGCTATTGCTGATTTAGTTGGTGGAGTCTATAAAATTAGACTGTATCCGAACTCAACAGATGGATGTTTAATGGCAGTGACATCAGGTGAAATGTGGCACCGAAGACTAGGACATTTGAACCATGTGGACTTTAAAAAAATGGTGAACGGTTCGGTGAATGGACTAAAGTGTTCAACCCTGAAGAAAATTGGATTGTTTAACTGTAAGGTGTGCTGTGAAGGAAAACAGTCTCGACTACCCTTCAACCACCGAGGCATTAGAGCAAATGCACCACTGGAAGTTGTGCATGGAGATGTCTGTGGTCCAATGGAGACGAAATCACTTGGAGGATCTAGATATTTCTTGTTATTCGTTGATGACTTCTCAAGAATGTCTTTTGTATATTTCATTAAGAGTAAGGATGAAGTTTTTGAGAGCTTCAAAACATTTAAAAAATTAGTTGAAAATCAAGCAAATACTAAAATTAAATGCTTTAGATCTGATAACGGGGGAGAATTTGTGAATAGGGACTTTGAAGCCTTAATGAAACGTTGTGGCATTATCCACCAAAAAACAAACCCCTATACACCGGAACAGAATGGTTTGACTGAGAGGCTAAACCGAAGTATTGTAGAAAAAGCAAGGTGTATGCTTTTTGATGCAAAATTGGACAAAAAACTTTGGGCAGAAGCAGTGAATACTGCTGTATACGTCAAAAACCGTTGTACGTCATCAAGTTTAGGCGACAAAACACCTTTCGAGATGTGGACGGGCAGAAAACCAGACGTAAGTCACCTAAGAATATTTGGTAGTATAGCCATGGTACATGTTCCTAAGGAAAAGCGTCTTAAATGGGACAAGAAATCACAAAGAAGATTAATTGTGGGTTATGGCGACAACATCAAGGGTTACAGAGTTTATAATCCTGAAGACAATTCTATAAGTACAAGCCGAGATATTATAGTGTTTGAAAAAGACAATTTTGAATCAGAAATGATCGAAGAAACAATTGTTTCAGTGGGAGATGAGGTTACTGAAGAAACAATAGTTTCAGTGGGAGATGAGTCGATCTCAGAAGAAAACACAAATGTTAACAGTACAGACCATGAGAGTGAGAATGATGATAGCAGTACTTCAGAAGAATATGTTCCAGAAAAATCAGTGGAAGTTGAAGTAGTTGAAAGACCACGTAGAGAAAGAAAACTAAAAGATTTTTCAGATTATGTTACATATCTGTGCGGTGAGTCAAATATTTTAGGAGAAGATCCCCTGACAGTCGATGAAGCATTGTCGTGTCCTGACAATGAGCAGTGGAGAAAGGCCATGGAAGCAGAAATTTCAGCCTTCGAAGAGAATAAAGCTTGGAGCTTTGCAACTGCACCAAAACATGGATCGGTAGTGCCATGTAAATGGGTGTTTAAACGAAAAATTGATAGTGAAGGAAATGTGCGCTTTAGAGCTAGATTAGTGGCAAAAGGTTGTTTGCAAAAAATCGGTATTAATTATTTTGACACATTTTCACCTGTAGTTCGTTTTTCAACGTTAAGATTACTAATGGCCTTATCTGTGAAATTAAAGTTAAATATTTGTCATCTAGATGTTACAACTGCATTTTTAAATGGCACCTTAGAAGAGGAAGTGTACATGTCAATTCCTGAAGGTGTAAACATGTCAAACAGTGGTGTACTGCGGTTAAATAAGGCAATATACGGTTTGAAACAATCATCGAGAGTGTGGTACCAAGAAGTTGAGCTAGTATTGCATAGTTTTGGTTATGTTAAGCTACTAAATGAATCATGTGTATTTATCAAACGTACTGATGATCTAATGACAGTTATTGCACTCTATGTTGATGATTTTTTTATATTCTCAAACAATTCTCATGAAACGAAGTTTATTAAAAATCAATTGGCATCTAAATTTAAAATTAAAGATTTGGGTGGACTAAAAAACTGTTTAGGCATGCGTGTTAGTGTTAGCAAAGAGAAAGTTTGTCTAGACCAGGAAGAATATATAAATCAATTGCTAAAAAAGTTTAATATGATGGATTGTAAATCAGTTTCAACACCATTGGATAAAAACTTGGATTTTAGTAACGTGTCAAATGTATGTGACAAAAATATTCCATATCAGCAGTTAATCGGTAGTTTGATGTATTTATCAACACTAACCAGACCCGATATTACTTATGCAGTAAACTTTTTAAGTCAGTTTAATAATTGTTATACAATAGCTCACTGGCAACAAGCAAAGCGTGTCCTTAGATACTTAAAGGGTACAAAAACACTAAGTTTACAATTTGTAGACGATGGTAAAGAATTGCAAGGTTTTGTTGATGCAGATTATGCAAGCAACGTTAAAGATCGAAAATCTTATACCGGATTTGTTTTTAAATTATCTAGTGGGGCAATATCGTGGGAATGTAAAAAGCAAAGCACTGTAGCCTTAAGCAGTACTGAGGCTGAGTATATGGCCGTTTGTGAGGCATCTAAAGAGGCTGTATATCTAAAAAGTCTTATATATGATTTGCTTGGGGAACATAATTGCATTACATTATTCAACGACAATCAGAGCGCTCAAAAATTAGCAACGAACCCTATCTTTCATAAGCGCTCAAAACATATAGATGTAAGGTATCATTACGTTCGTGAAGTTGTAGCAAATAAAGAAATAAACCTTCAATATATGCCTACTAATGAAATGGTAGCCGATATATTGACTAAACCGTTGGGTTTACCAAAGCATGGAACTTTTGTAGCGGATTTAGGTTTAAGTTAATTTAATTACGTTTAATACACTGAGCTAGTGGGAGTGTTAAAGTTAAGCTCAGATGTAGTTAGTACATATTTAGTTTTAAGCAGTTGGCATTATCAACAGTTTGTATTTATAAGGTTGCACATAATAAAGTTAGTTCTATTCTGATGCTCAAGGAGACAGCACGTTAATTTATTAACCTAATAATCCACGCCATTTTAACAATAAAATCCATAAAAACTAAATAATGGATATAATGATTTACCTTTTCTAGTCGAAAATATTATCCTACCTAAATCAAAATTTTAAATAAAAATAAAAATTCGAATGTTCTCAAATAGAACAAGATATGACTGTTGTATATACATGTAAACATTAAGGGTTGCATACTGGATGTGATGCCCTCCAAACACCACAATGTCAACTCTAAACATCTAAAGCAGACTTAACTAAATGGTATTAAATTGTTAAACATACATAGAATATTTGAATTCTTTATGAGATTATTGCTTCGAGATCTAAAATACATACATGTAATTAAGGCCAGTGTGCTTATAAAAATTGTAATCATAATCATTGTCAGTCAGCAAAAGGTGGTAAAAGGTGCGCAATAGATTAATAATTGACAAGTGATTATAAAAATGGTTATATAGTATATTTTCATTGTTTAGATGACTAAAATATAATGTACTCACAATGATAATAAATGCTATATTTGTGATGATACATGTAAAACATTAGATTAAATTTGGAGGTATTATCGCATTCCACTAAAGGAATAAAATCACATCCTATATTTAAATGTTATGTAATTGTATGAAATATTCGGTCTCCAGGTGTGAAGGTGGCGCCGAACATTATAAAGACCCAAAAACGCGCTGGTGGAGATACGATATTGTTAGGGTTCTTAGAGAAAATATTAAATTAATTTTTGGGGAAATTCCCACACCTCATCGAGTTATTATTTTTAAAATAACACTTTCTAAAATTAAAATAAAAAAAAATATATATGTATATTTAACTATTTTATAGCTGTATTTCATCACAATGTATCAAAATACTTTAAATGCATTTTTCAATTTATATTTTACTTCACCATCTATTTTTTTGTTGATTGTATCTAATCCAGATGATATTAATTAGACAGGACATTTACTATTCGTCATGTAGTTTGTCAAAAAATATTTTAAGATCGTATAAAGCTACTTTAACATATTTCTAAGAATGTCAATAGCATTGTGTTTATATGTGCTGAAATTATATGCGTTATTGTCTATTTCACTGAATACATTCTTAAGATTACTATTTAATGGTAATTTTAGAAATATACCCCTTAACGAATAAACCCGTCTGACGCTTAACGAATTTAATATTGACCTTTCCGCTTTCTGTATTGGACAAGTTGATTTACAATAGAAAAATTTCGTTATTGTAATATCATTTTAATACGATAAATTTAGTAATTATTGTATAATTAATATTAAACTATAAAGTAATAAATTATGTAGCATTTGGATATTTTTAAATATAATTTTTATTTTATAAACTATTTAATTCCGTTTGTGAACCTGACTTTCCCCCTCCAACTATTCTAGGTCGGTAACGGCAAAGCAGAAAGTAATCGGTTGCTGACGCCATTATACTTACTTTTTGTCGAACATTCAATGTGTGCAGAACGTTTTAAGTCGCAACCACATCTAAAATCCGTTTAGTGTTAATAATGAATAAATATATGGGAGAATTTGCGCTTTGTCAACTTGGTTCAAAGATGACACTACACAATTGTCAAATATTAGGTGTAGTAGTATACGCTTTGCCATTTTGGTTTAAAGTTGATCTTCCTTAAAAAAACATCCATATAACACGTTTCGTACGTTTATTTAAATTACGAATAGAAAAAATGTGCGATTATATTTACAATCGGTGAATCGATTTTCCATGAATAGTTTTTATTGTTAAGTATACGACATTGATGATAAGGTTAATATTTATTTATAATTTTCTACGTGTTTTGTAATGTGGTATATGTGACAAGGTTGCTCAATCCCCTTATTACGACATGGATATTCTAACGAGTTACCGTACTTTTTATTCGAAAATATCCACAACAACAACTTTATCGTTAATTAAAATGTATATTTAAAGAAATTACTTGACGCACAAATTTGAAATGAAATACGAGTAGATATTTGATTTGACCTCACTTTGCCTGAATATGGGTTATGCTAAATGCTATGATGAAAAATATTTAAAATTTATCGAGGGTAATCGATACAAATTTCGAAAATGAATTGTAATTGCTTTCGTTTGGCATTTTTCGCCTCGCGTGCGCTGAAATATTAAATCCGAAAAAGGATCAAATGAAATATTGAATTCTTTGAAGTAATATTCCTGTATCATTCTTGCTGTTGTGATCCACATTGTTTTTACTACATATTCTTTATAATCCTTACCATTTACTCTTTTCATATCGAATGCCCAGTCTTTTAAAATATCAGCAATTTTTTTGAATGGCGTCGACTCGACTAGGTTATACGATTTTTCGCCACAAAAATGTTGAAACTGTTTCCAGATCGAATTTTTCGTTTTAGTAGTGTTCGTGGGGATACTATTTATCACTGCACGTTTGATATCGATGGATGATTCACTCCCGAAACGAGTTTTATTCATGATTATTCGCATTATCACGATTCGACAGACGTTTACTTTCACGAAATTGTAAATTTAAGGATCGTTGTCATAGTGAAGGTAAATAAAAATTTGTTCACTTGCAAACTTGTTTCCCCCCTGTTTATACGCTTGCAAACCGCTAATTCAACTATTTTAAATACATATTTTTATACATGAGTTGAATTATCATAAGTAAAATAACAATAACTCCTGTTTTATTGGAAAATCATATGCACGAAAAATGTGTTGCTTAGCGATATCCCGCATCCAGTTGACAATATTAAAATGTTTTTATTGTCAACAGGATGAGGGGTTTTGCTTAAAAGAAACACATTTTGAGTGTATGCCATTTTCCGATTAAAAACAAGAGGTCGAGTTATTTTTGATAAGACAAATTCCAAAATAAACAATTGCTATATAAGATTTATTTACTGTCAGTAATATTTAATATTTAATTAAAGGTGCAATTAGTAAAGGTACAATTAATAAAGGAACTTGTGGGTTGATTTCGTTCGCTAACGATATTGAAGTTTGATTTGAATTCTGATTTAAAGTCTGATTTGATGAGATATCAGGTGTACGTATTTTATTAATAATTTGCGTATGGTGTTCCTTTCTCAATTGTATATATGGTTTTAATAAGGATGAATTACTATGTCCACTTATTTTCATGATTTCCTGTTCTTGAACACCTCTCAGAGCCATGTGTGAAATTGCTGTGCTTCTTGCAGAATGATTCGAAATTTTATATTTTTCTGTATTTAAACCAACATTTGCGGCTATAGTTTTAGTCCACACGGATAATTGATTTTTACCTATAGGAATATTTTTGTAAAAATATATGTATTAGGTGTTAAAAAAAAAAACCTATCGATCATTATATGTTTTCGGCGACAATTTATTAATTTATGATAAGTATGAATTAATTTATTAACGTTAGGAGTCAACCACTTTGAGTCAGTTAATTTAAAGTCACCACCCTGGCATGTTTTTTTTTTTTAAATAGAACTCTAAGAAATCCTGCTTGTTTTTGTATTATCTACATTCAATTCTTCTTGAAAAGTGTCTTGCAGTCTGCTTCGCCGCCTCGCCATGCTAGCTCTAATGAAGCAATGAATCAAATTTATTTTGCAATCCATCAGGTGTGTCTTCGTTATAAAAATTTATTAGTTTATCGTAATCAGAAATATTTAAAATCGCTGTTTACGTTTTTCAGGCAACATTTGCAAACATTTTCTTTTTGAATTTCGACCATCTCGTGCTATTTTAAAATCTAATGAGAGTTTCTTTCAAACTCACTAAAATACATTTCCTGAAGCATTTTGGCTGTATAGTTCTGTTTTATTTCGGTTGTTGAGATCTCCTGGTTCTGAGATCCAACCGGTGGTTTTTGAAAATGCACGTAGAAGTAAAAATAATTGTTTTCAAAACACTTAAAAACTTTAATATTTGAACTTGACAAAATATTTACATACAATGAAATTAATACGTTTACAAAAATAGCGTGTTGCTTGCTCAACGGTATTCAAGTAAGTATCTTAAAATTTCACACGGGAAAATACAAAATAAAATGTGCCCCATTTTGGAGGGGGTGTGCGGGCAAGCGCATGTTAGAGAGTTCGAGGCTAAGGCTGCATTCTGACCGGGCCACTTTTAGAAGCGCTGCTAACGGACCACTAACGCGCCACTAACGCGCGTTAGTGGCGCGTCTAACGCTCGACTAACGCCCGACTAACGCGCGGCTAACGCGCCACAGAAGCGCGTACAAGGGCTGCAGCCTACGTTACTAGTAGCATATTATTCGCTCATTCTCTCTCCAACAGCCGTGCTGAAAGTTGTGTTAGTTTATATTACGTTAGTATATATTAGACGTATTAATGGATATTGAAGAAGATTTGCTTTTGGCAATGATCCTAATCCGTAGAAAGCGTCGCCGACAAAAAAAGAAGGCGTATTGGATTCATCCTTTACTTCTCGAGAGAGCTAGTAAAGGGCTGTTTAATACTCTCTATGAAGATTTGCTATTACACGGAGATAAATTTTTTAAGTACTTTCGAATGTCACGGAATTCTTTCAATGAACTACTGGGCGGAATAATCGACGATATTAAAAAAATGGACACCCCGATGAGAGAATCAATTCCAGCCAATGAAAGACTCGCATTAACGTTAAGGTAAGGACATTTTTTGTATAAATAATAGTTTCATATAATTGAGGTATAGGACTGTAGACAATATTTATTGCGTTATTGTATATAAACTGTCTGCTTTTATTTTATATATTCCTTCCCGTAATGTAATAAACAGATTAGGTCATATTCGCAGTGGCATGCTTAAATTTTTAAAATGATCACCTCTTCGTGAAAAACGTATGTATTGTGATTTATATATTCTATTTCAAATCGTAAATGCTTTTATCAATTGTAGTAAGGTACTTGCATAAGTGCATTTTTATATGCCATTAATAAGTGGGAAACTTGTTTTCCGTAAAACTTATCATTGTAGTAGTTATGCTAGAAATAATCCGTATGCAGGATGGTTACACTATGTACATGAGTTACTCTTCAAATAAATTCATATTATTGTTTACTTCTTTTGCTAATTTTACGTACCATTGTATAAACAAAGTAAAAAAAGTGTTACATGCTAACATTTCGGTTATATTAATTATGACCTGCGTACACGTATGTGTACTTTTAATATAATTATTTGCTGTAGATTTCAATTTTTTAATTTGACTTCTTTTTATGTATATATTTTATTTTAATTGTAAAATGTAATGTCTATACTTGTGAAATGGTAATACCGTAAATAAGTTTAAAAAAAATTAATATAAAGAAAATTGCGGAATAATTTATTTAGTTAATAAACATATTTTCGTCTATAGGTGAATTACATTCCGATAATTTTCTAATACGGTTTGAATATGTGTTGGGTTCTTGTTGAGACGTATTGGCCGAGTATTCTGCTGTTGAGGTCCGGGGCGTCTGATATTCCTGCTCTGAAAATCCAGTATGTGTCCTGTACCCGTGTCGCGTATACGATTGTTCTTGTTGATTGTGCTGGTACTGCGAATATTGAGAAATAGGTGGTACTGCTGAACTTGAAAATCGAGCAGATGATAAAATGCCAAGAATTTGACTTTTAACATGCGCCTTAAGTGACAAAGGTACAGCCTTCAAATCACTATGAAGTGATAAAAGGAAAAGTTTGTCATCATCATGTTCAGATTCTGACTCTCGCTTATATTTGGCCCGTAATATATCGAGAAATTCTTCGTCCACATCTCTCATACTTCTTTTCCTTTTGTTTTTTATATTTTTATCCCGACCTGAAGTTTCGGGCATCATTTCTTCCGGGTCATCTATGTTGTCTTCGGTGTCACTAATTGAATCTATTGTTGTTTTAGAGCTTATACAGACATCAAGGAATTTTAATTGCTCAAAGTAAATGTATTGTTTGCGGTACTTTGCAGCTGATCCAGATTTTAGATCTTTTTTCAGCGCTTTTTTTTCTCTTGTGTACGAATCTCGTAAACTTTTCCATTTGCGTTGGTAAGACGTAGCTAAAAACAGAGTTAATATAACTTATGCTACATAGAAAATAATAAATAATGCTAAATTAAAATATTCAATTTTTCAATAATTATTCTTTGCTTCAGGTATCTTGCAAGTACCATGAATCATCTTCATATCGATTACCGTATTGGATTGTCAACAATTTCATATATTATTCGACAAGTTTGCGATGCGATATGGCGATCTTGGAGGGACAAATGTTTTCCAGTTCTAACAAAAGATATTCTATTGAAAGTTGCAGAAGGCTTCGAACAACGAGCAAATTTTCCTCATTGTATAGGGGCTATCGATGGTAAACACATACGTGTAATTAAACCGATAGGTAGTGGATCCCTAAATTTCAATTATAAACATCATTTTTCCATTATTCTTCTGGCTGTGTGCGATTCAGATTATAAATTTTTATATATTGATGTTGGTTCACCTGGAAAAGCTTCAGATTCGGCGATTTTCAAAAACTCTCGGTTATACCGAATGTTAGTAAGTAATAACATTGAACGCCCTTTACCAAAATCCCTGTCACACAACAGACCTGAGAATGTTCCATATTTTTTGATTGGTGACGAAAGTTTCGGCCTATCCTCATATCTATTACGACCTTATGGAGGTAATTTTTTAAGTGTTGAGAAGAAAGTTTTTAATTATCGGCTAACAAGAGCGCGACGATATATTGAATGTTCTTTCGGCATACTAAGTAATAAGTGGCGTATATTACATCGAGCCCTCAATGTTGGAGAAGACTTAGCTGACAATATAATAAAAACATGCTGTCTTCTGCATAACTTTGTTCGGGAGAGAGATGGATTTAAATTTGAAGAAACACTAGTAATCGATGGATTAAATAATGGGTTGCCAGTTGATAACACCCAACCAGGAAACCAAACAAAATGTATGCGGACGCTATTTGCAGAGTATTTTATGAATGAAGGAGCCCTTCCATGGCAGCTGGATAAAATTTAACTTAAATAATAAATCGATCTAAAATCAATATTGTGTGTACATTTTATTGCATTTACTATGTATATTCCCTTGATCGTTATGTCAGGTAAAACAGAACCATTTTATGTTAGAATATAAATAATAACTAATGCCTTAATGCGAGAGATTTGTAAAATATATTAAATACCTTAAGTTTGTTGTAGAAATTTTTTTTTTTTTAAAAATACGATAAAATTCATAATTCTGCAACTATGAGTCTTACTAAGAGTACAAAACAAATTAATTGAAGCAACAACTTTTCTGCCTATTACCTCGATAGATATTGAATTTTACAAAAGTAATTTACGTGTTACAAACAGTACAAGTATCAAAGCAACACTCATTGTAATAAAAAAATTTCTATTGAATAAAGTAATAAATTATGAAAGGTACTTTAACCTGTTTGAGAGTGAATAGGGTATGAAATATTATGAACAATTAATTATTTTTCTAACTGATTGAGGTTGTAGGCACTTACTTCGCGATACATTTTAATTAGATGAAAAATTAAAAATACTTTTACGTAGTTCATCTCACAATGTTTATTAAACAGTGATTACAGATTCGATCAAACAATGATTATTATCAAACTATAATAACTATTTATAGTTTGATAATGATCATTGTTTGATAATGATCATTGTTTGATCTAAACTGCAGTCACTATTTAATAAACATTTTGATATTAACTAAGTAGAAGTATTTTTAATTTTTTATATTAATTTTCACTGATTTCATTACAATAAAGTAGCTAAAGTAATATAAATAATCCAACATCACGTGTATAACCATCTGCTGACAAGTATTTCAATCTTCAATCTTTAGTACAGCTTTATTATAAAGATATAAATTGATTTTATATACGAATTAATAAATTCTGATCATCTGTCCATTCAAATTTTTTATTGTGTCAGTTGCATACATGCCAGAGTAAGGTTGAAATTGTTTCATTTTATTTATTTAGTAAATGTATTTGTTTTTATACTTAAAGTCAATTTTATAATAAAGCTACGCTGATAAGATCGAGAACAATGTAGTTGCCTTTGCTACATTATTTTAATGAAATCTGCAAAAGGTTAGCAAATTTACCATATTCACTCCCAAACAGTTAAAACTAAGTTAAGTCTTTTTTTTACTTGTGTATAATTCAGTATCTGTCGATGTAATTGCTAGAGAAGTACTTGTTTAATTACGTAATTTATATTAGTAAATAACAGAAAAACGTGTAACTTTTTATACTACCTTTTTATTTTTATACAATACTTTGTGACTAGTTTCGAATTACGCAGTAGTCATTATATAAATTGGTATCAAAATAAAAAATAGTATAAGAAAGTTAAACGTTTTTCTGTAATTCATTAAAAATGTAGTACGAAGTTAACGCCACCAAAATTGAAAATATTGTTTTAGTACGACTCATTGTTGTACATTTACTCAATATTTTCGTATATGAACATTATTAGAAAGAAATTAGTACCGACTTTAATAAATATAATAATAGCGAATGCTACTCGAAAAAAAAAATTATGAAACATGTTCACTTTTTTCATTGCATTCAAGTTTTATAAAGATATTGTTCTAATTAAATGAACGGATTTTTCTGTTGAATTTTCGAAGAAAAAATAAATGCAAATACTTTTTTACCGTTTTTATCGTTTCAATGTCTGTATAACACAATAGTAAAAATGTTGAAAACTACCATAACCATTAAAATTAAATTGATTTCGAAAAGAGTGCAATAAAATAAAAAATTTACTTACACAGTTCATTTTTTTGACTCGATGAAAGTTCGTCAAAATTGGGCACGAATTGTTGTAAAACAGTTTCCCACGACTTTCTTTTTTCAATTTTGTTGCAATATTCAGCCGTTGTTTGGTTCCATATTGCCGGAAGCTCTTCAATTTTATTAATGAAATCTTCAGTATTGAAGTGGTTCGCCGGCGATGCCATTGTATTGTATTTACACGTTTGCGTATGACAAGGATAACACTGAGTTAGTGAAAACGTTGAATTACGAGATTTTTAGATGTTTACACGTCGAAACATATAAATGGAATGATCGTATTCAAGTGAAAAAACAAAAGTTTTCCTCGAGGACCGGTAACGCACAGCGGCGGAGTATTCCGATTTTCAATAACGCAGTCAACCTGTTAACATAACAATATATACAAATACTGAAACGAAACCAAGTGTTAGTTAATATTTTAATTAACATAAAAATGTTTCCCGACGGGTTCTGTGAGAATTTAATTCATATACGACGTTAAGCGTTTTGTGAAAACAAGTATTTGCTATTTTATTTTCCTCTTCCTAGCTAAAAGTGGCCCGTAGTGGCGCGTCTAACGCAACCACGACGCGCGTCTGTAGCGGCCACTAAAAAACGCGCGTATGTGTGAATGCACCCATTTGATTCTATGCTTTGCCAGCCGACGCGCCACTTTTTGTGGCCGCCACTCGCGGCGGAACGAACTGCTAGGACCGTTCGTGGCCCGCGTTTTTCTGTGGCGTGGCTACGTGTGAATACCACCATTTACTTACAGCCTTTGTCACCTGCAGCGCGTCTCCGTCGCGCCACGCAGTGGCCCAATGTGAATGGCTTCTAAACAAGTCGTAAAGATGCAAATGAGGCTGCGGCGTCTTTGTGCCGATTCACGTGCACACCAGATAGTTGATGTACCCCAATAATTAAAATTACCTCGAATCCTGAACAAGTTCCAAATAGTTTTTAATGAATATTCTTTGTATTCTACCCCGTTAATTTTTCTCATATTTATATCCCAGTCCTTTAATATGTTTGACAATGCTTCTACCGGCGAATCTTTTTCCAAGCGGTATTTTCTTGAATCACAGAATTCCATAAATTGTTTCCATATGGAGACTCTCGTATTCCGAGAATTAGTTGGAATATTGTTTTTAATATTTGCATCAATTTCGTTTGATTTTAAACTGTCGAAACGATTCATTATTCGAAAGAAATGAATGCACGTCGGAGATACTTTAATAACACCTACAATCACCCTACTGGGATTTTATCACTTCTTCCTTTTTGTTTATCGAGATAAACAAGGCTGCTAGAATTCGAAGTGCCACCATATTACTTCTAACCTTGAATTTGACACACCGTTGCTGAAGTCACAGTTACATCAACTTGGGTCCGATCAGATAAACTTTAGAATTTTGATGTTAGTTTAAATTTATTGCAGAACTATAGTAGTCTGGTTACATAAATGGTTTAAGATTAAAATATAAAGACTGACTATTTCTAACTGACTGCTTAGGATTAATACTTAGGACTGACTGATTAGAACTAACCGCTTAGGCTGACTGTTTTTGACTGACCGTTTTAGACTGCATCTCAAGACTGGCTGTTTAAGATTGAATTGACCCCACTTCGTTGAGTTATAATAATATTAAAAATATAATTAGCAAGCATAACATTGAGAAGCAATTTCTAGAAAGTAAAAGAGAAAAAATATTTAATTATCGTTAATGTGTTTTGGACTGGATCTTAATGGTATTTACGAGTGATAAAGATAAACGCGGAAAATATTTGTGTTAGAGTTAATGAGCTATTTGCTATTCTCAATGTTATCTATGCGAAGAGGCGATTAATAATGAATTATAAATAAAACAATAAACATATAAATTAACAAAAAATATTATACACAATATACAGGGTGAAAACTCTAACTGGAATAAAATTTATAACCTCGATATAGGCTATTTTTGCAAAAAATCCCGAAACCCGTTAAGTATTGTTTTTTTGCCCTCATTTCTATGTATATGCTGTAAAACCGAAGTCGTTACTAAGACTAGGTGTTTATATTTTCCTTGTTGTATGTCGTAATTAATCCCAAGATTTATTATACGAAGAACGATGAATTCGTAAATGAGAGTAAATGATGTTAACTGTCCTAGACCTGGATTTTGAGTGAGTGTAAAAATGATATCAGGGCCCTTCGATGGTGCGGACGGCTCGTAATCGAAGACAAATAAAAATAATCAATGTGCAAAGCTGACTAATAACATTAGGAAGACAATGTCGCCGTTCTGTTGGAGAAAGTTTCCATTGGACTTGGTTAATGAATTGTTTACTTTCTCATGAATATTGTTGTTGACGTCTTGGAGACGACGGGAAATATTTACTTATTCATAATGTGATTGAATTATTCTATGAACTGGCAATCAAGTAAATACATAATAAAAAATAGGAATAGTACATTACGCTAGATTACAATTTTGACCCAAATAAAATAGTGTGCGAAAAACATCAAGGGTAAAGGAATGGGAATTAACCAATGAGTGAATTGTTAATCAAAGGTAGTTCTCATGGCAAGCCTAGGGCTACGTCGGGGGATGGTAACATTTGCGTCATCTGGTTCCGCTGCAGAAGCATCGCGTTGTAAGTCAGTGAATCTAAAGTTGTTCCGCCGCAGGGCGGTTCCGATTGTTAAGTCTTCTACGCGAAATTAGACGTAGTAAACCGAATTTCCAAAATAAGAATATAACAATGGCAATGGAAAGGAAGAGACCAGTGAAGGAGAGTGGTTGATACGGTATCGAGAAATGTCATTCCGAGGCAGATCTAGCAACAGCATCCTGAATCTGGCCCAGCCACCTCAAGGTCGCCTAAATTGGGGTTACGATCGGGATTTTTGTGAACTCGTGATCAGAGCCAAGGGAGAGATTTCCACTTCTGGAACAACGATCTTGTAGTATGTTAGTCAGGTATTTTGTAAGATTTCTCGCTAAGGAATTTCTTAGAATTTTCGCTACTTAGAATAGCGTTTCCTTTGCAACCAGATTGCAAGGTAAAAAATACTGCCAACTTTAAATTGACATCCACTGGATCTTTGATGCAATTTATAGTGATAGTTTTTTCTCTAGGTAGGATAAACATCCAAGAATTTTTTTACGTTGAGTTTATACCATGTTTCAGAACTAAGTTTAATTAGTTGGATATCGCAATCTTGAGGGATACTGTGGGTTTCGGGGTTAATCAAGAGTTCTATTTCACAGCAGGGATTGATATAGTTCGAGTAAGTAGGTTGTTCGAATTTACAGATCAATTTTCTAAGGAGTGCAAGCCACTTGTATAAATTGATAATGGGTGTGTAATATAGTTTATTAGAAGACAAAGTTATGTAATGGTGTTTTGGTGAAATAAAAATAAAAGTTTGGTTAGTTGTAGGCATTGGCAATGGAACAATTTTGAATAGGGAAAATGGGGCTTCGTTAATTATGGGGTTAGATAACACAAACACTAGTCGGTTTGAGGAATAGTAGACGGTTAGTGTCATAGCTTGCATAATGTCGACAGCGTTACTAATTGTTAGATGTTGGCAATAGCGAGTGGATGGTGGAAGAAAGTCTAGTGTTTCTGATATAGATTTAATCAGCTCATGATTGAAGGGCGAAGGATATTAACTTTAGCGAAAAGGATGGCATCTATAATACATAGCTGATAATTATTTGTCGAGTACCGATACCATGATCTCGGTCAACACCACCTGTTCCTCCAGTCGAGTCTAACCTGATAATCGTAAGCTAAAAGGGAAGCATTTGCCATATTACGTTGAAATTTTTCGAAATTCTCGTTTATTAAAATTTCATTCCGATTAAGGTCGGAAAATTGTTTCGTTAAAATTGGTAATTTTAGATTGTACCACATGGATTTGGTCTTGAAAAAGGTCTATCAACTTTTTATCTCTAGAGATAATGGCTTCATTGAAATGATTCGCATCATCTTGGTCTAACGTCCCTATAACCGTTTTAAAAACACTCCCAATAGCATTTATCCATGCCCTCTTAGTACTATGTCCAATAAGTTGTTTAAAAAGTTCATTCTGTTTTAATAAGGAAGGGATTTTCAATGAAGTCATTTCAATGACAAACCGAAGTATAGGAAGCAAATACAGAGTTATTACAGAAGGCTACCGAACTTAGTTTTTTTCGATACTGCCAACATCTAAGTATGTTAATTAATTTCTAGTAGTCTTGATAGAACTCCGCTGATGTGTTCGAAATATAAGCCCGATGATGCATCTATCGTGGTTTTGTTGAAAGGGTGTCCGGTTAGTCTCCGTGAGAAGAATTTGGAATAACGGCTAATTTTAATTCATCAGAGTGGACAAGTTTTTCTTTATTTGAATTTATATTATGAAATTAACAGGGGAGATCTGACGAATGATTTTGAAAGGGCCGTTATATCTACAATCAAGTTTCTTTGAAATGGCTGGTTTAGAATGTTCGTTGAGTAAGTAAACAACTTCTCCAGGTTTGAAGTTGACAGTATTAGAATTTTGGTCGTAATAGGTTTTATTTCGAAGTTTTGAGTTTTATAGATGATTCTTCGTTAACTCATGTACCTTTTGAAATTCAATTTAAGTCATCGTATGTATATTTAAACTCGACTGGAAGCTTTAATCTAGAGGGTATTTCAGGTTTAAATCCAAAAATTAGTTCGAAAGGTGAGAATCTAGTGGAAGCGTGTACTAACGTAGGAAAACATAGCAAAACTGAGGTAATTTTCCCATTCATGTTGGAATTCGCAGTATTGTTTTAGGTAGTTTGCAAGTGTCAAATGGCTTCGCTCTAGAGCGCCGTTTGTCTGCGGCCTAAAGCCACTAGTAGTTACGTGTTTAAATTGGAAAAGTTTGGCATTGTTGTGCGAAGATTGATTCCTTTCGAATTTAACAGCGAATTTACACACACGTTATCGAACTCTTTCCCCCCATCACACAGAAGTTCTTTTACGGTATGCCCGGCTACCCAAGCTTCATTTACGAATATTTTTAAACATTCCATTACATCAGATTATTGTTTAATAAAGAAGACCCGTCTAAATTTAGTGTAATCGTCTTTGAAGCATACAAAATATCTCGCGCCACCTATTAAGTTTTTCTGCATTTGACCGCACACGTCTGCATGAACCAATTCTCCAGCCATAGTCGCCCTGACTTTACGCGCCCGAAAACTCGCACGGTGTTGTTTACCGAAAACACAGCTTTCGCAGAATTCTTTATCTGCATTTATTCCGCGCCTTTCCAGACACTTTTAAATTTCAATTTGAATTGCCCTGAATTCTAAACCTTTGCTGATGATTTGTTCTATTGCGAACAGATTTCTACCAGTGTCAGGAACATGCCAAACATTTTCCATGTGATTGAGTATCCACACACCATTTATCTGCATTTCCACTTTAATAGCTCCTTGTCCCGAGGCGGCATAGATAATTTCAGAGTTTCCCACCTGAACGGGTTGTGGCGTGGAAAATTCTTGAAAATCGAAAGAGTAATTTCTCCTTGAAGTCATATGTGTTGACGCACCTGAATCCGCTAACCATAGTTTGGAAGTTCTTCCTCTTGAGCCTGCAGCACCATCTGATGATTTCAATTGGAAATCCTCAGCAAAGTTTAGTAATACTATAATCGAAAAGAAATCTTAGTAACGCGGTGTCTAAATTTTCTTTCATAAAATACGCTTTCTGTAAAGCTAATTTTATGGTTTTTACATTAATTTCCGCGGCACCGCTACTCGCAGGATGGTATGGTGGTGAAAATTTATGCACAATACCATTCTTTTGTAAAAAATCGTAAAATTCGCTGGATGTAAACGGAGGTCCGTTATCGGAAATTAACAACGTATCAGGTAATCCAAAACGCGCAAAGAGAGATCTTAAACATAATATAACTGAATCGGCGGTGGTGTTATTTAATTTAAACACTTCTACCCATTTTGAGAATGCGTCTGTAATAATAAAGTATTTATTACCGTGTAATGGTCATAAAAAATCAATATGTATTCGCGACCATTGTCCTTTCGGAATCTGCCAGGATGGAAATGTTTTCGCGACTTTAGGTCGAAATATATTACAAGTATTACAATTTGAACATAAATTATCTATTTCTTCATCCATCTTTGGCCACCAGAAATCCGATCGTGCAATAGATTTCATCTTATTTCGTCCTAAGTGTGTACTATGTAAGTCATTTAAAATTAATTTACGTAAATGATCTGGAATGATTATTCTATACCCCCATAATAAACATCCTTGTTCAACATGAAGTTGATCCTTTCTTATATAATACGGTTTAATTTGATCATTATTCTCTTGATTTGGCCACCCAATATCCTAAAATCCTATTTAGTATCAAATCTTCCGCGTTCAATTTAAGACAGAGCGCTAAGACGCTATCAACAAAATCGGCGGAGAGAGGAGCCGCGGACCGAAACCCGAGCGGAAGGCGAGAACCGAGCGTCCCGGGGAACCGAGAGGCCACAAGGAGCAACACGACGATATTCGTTGTATAGTGTGTGGAAGAAAAAACCATACGTGGAGAGAATGCAGGTATCAAAACTATGTGTGTCATAAATGCGGTATTAAAGGGCATTTAGCGCCAGTTTGTAAAAATAAACCAAAAGGTTTCAACGGACATTTTATTGAAAAAGTAAACAATAATACGGACGCAGAACTATTTTATAATAGGTCGAACCACAATGATGAAGAAATAAAAATAAAAATTGAAATAGGGAACGTCATGGTGGATCTTCAAGTTGATATTGGGTTTGCTTATACTGTTATTTCATTAGATTATTTTAATAAATATTTTAAAAACATTATTCTCATGAAAAATGATATAATTTTAAAGGATTATATTGACAATGCATTTTCACTAGTAGGGAAATTCTTTGCAAATGGAAAATATAAGAATAAATTGTATAAATTTGAAATGTATGTTATAAGAAATGGTGGACCACCGCTCTTAGGTAGAATTTCGTTAAAAATGTCAAACCTAGGAATTTCAATCAACTTCTTAAATGTAAATAATGAGATTGATGTTTTATGTAAAAAAATATGGGAAAATTTTTAGTGACGAGTTAGGAACTTTTACAAAGGAAACAATTAATTTAAAAGTAAAAGAAGGGACAATACCAAAATTTTTTAAGCCACGGCCGTTACCGTTTGCCCTTAAAGGAAAAGTCGAAAATGAAATTGACAGGTTAGTAAAGAATAGCATTTTAGAACCGGATGAGTATTCACAAATAGCCCATTGTGAATACTCAACCAATTGTACCTGTTTTGAAGGGAGACGGGTCGATTAGATTGTGTGGGGACTCTCAATCCACATCTAATGGAAGTTTCACACCCACTACCGCGGATTGAATATTTACGCAGAATTAAATCGGGGGAAAATTTTTTCAAAAATCGATCTTAGCCAGGCATATCAACAAGTACTAGAAGATGCAGAAAAAAAATTGTTAACAATTACTACACATAAGGGGATGTTTACATACACACGTTTACCATTCGGTATATCAAGTTGTCCGGCTATTTTTCACAAGTAATACCATAAGTGATGGCAATTTACTCGAATAAATTTTGTTTTTGCATGAAAGTTTGTTGCTTAGCGATTTTAATGAGAGCAACTGTCACGAAAAAATCACTAGCCGCCAGGCGAGTGATTTTTTCTATCAGTTGCTCGAATAAAAATCGTGATTAAGCAACAAACTTGAATGCGCTAAAAACAAAATTTATTCCGATTTAATTGTCATCACGAATGGTATTTGGAAAGACTATTCCACGACTTGAAACGAATATCGGTGAATGATTCAATGTTTATATTAAATTTTTTATGACATATCTCCTGCAGTATTTTGGTCGAAAAATTCGACATTGATTGAATAACACCTCCCTTATAATCATTTGCATTTACCTTCTTTATATTATACGCCCAGTCATCATAATCGCGGCAAGAGTTTCCATTAAAGTTTTGCTAACAACTGGTAGTTTTTATCGGCGCAGATTTCTTCAAATCGTTTCCAAACACACGATCTCGTTTAAGTTTGATTTTTTGGTGCAGAACTTGTCACCGTCGCATTTATTATGGATGATGAAGTGTTACCAAACCTTTTGATTTTATAACCTACTTGCAACTGACATACGTAGAAACAACGTTTTTCGCTTTTTTATCAAGGCTAATTCAATTCATTTGTCGGGAAATAGCTAACTTCAGGTTATTCAGGTGAATAAACAGCAACTTGGTGTTTATTCACTTATAAATTGACGTGATTGGCTAAAACATATCACATGCCTCATTTTCATTGGGTACATGCAATAGGAGTGGAATAGTCAAATAATAAATAATGGAAAAAAATTTGATGGATATTCCCGGAGTCGTTTGTTACATTGACGACATATTAATAACGGGGAAAACGGATAATGAATATATAGAAAGATTAGAAAAGGTTTTTAAACGCTTGGAAGATTGTGGGATGTCTGCAAAAAAATCCAAATGTTCATTTTTCCAGGAGAAAATTTCGTATTTGGGACATGTTATCGACAAGGAAGGTTTGCATACTGATGAGAATAATGTTACTGCCATCAGGGCTATGCAACCTCCTGGCAATTTAAAAGAATTATCATTTTTAGGCATGGTAAATTTTTATTCGAAATTCATTCCAAATCATGCCACAATATTGTCTCCATTATATAAATTATTAAGGAAAGATGAAAAATTTAATTTTAGTGGGGAATGTAAAATTGCATTCGATAAGGTAAAGGCAATTCTGACTTCAAAGGTTGTGTTAGCGCATTTTGACGCAAACAAACCAATTTCACTAACGGTAGATGCAAGTTCTTATGGTTTAGCGGCTGTAATTAGTCATTTCAATGAAGCAAACAAAATTGAGCAACCAATTGCATACGCATCGAGAGTTTTAAATAAAGCGGAGAGAGGATACTCTCAGATTCAAAAGGAGGCATTAGCAATAATGGAGTGAAAAAATTTCACCAATATTTATACGGTAGACATTTTACGATTGTAACTGATCATAAGCAGTTACTAGCTATTTTTGGGGAAAAATCCGGAATTCCGGTGATAGCAGCAAACAGACAAAGGTGGGCACATATTTTAAGTGGTTACCAATTTTCAATTAAATTTGTCAGATCAGAGAAAAATATAGCAGACGGATTGTCTCGATTTCCGTCACATTACACGGAAATTTGTACCGAAAATAATGTTTCATATATAAATTTCGTATCTGAAAATTTTCCCATAAATTTTATGGACATCAAAAGAGCAAGCATGAAAGATAATATTTTATGTAAAGTCATATATTATGTATTACATGGTTGGCCACACAACAAACTCGAGGATCATTTTCAGCCATATGTCACAAGTAAAAATGAATTGTCGGAAGAGCATGGGTGTTTAATGCGAGGCCATCAAGTTGTGATACCTCCCAAATTTCGACAAAGCATCTTCGCTGAATTACATAACGTTCATTTAGGGATTGTGAAAACCAAAGCGTTTGCTCGTTCTTATCTTTGGTGGCCAGGAATTAATAATGATATTGAATTGTTGATTAAGTCATGTGAAGCATGTATAAAATTTTCAAATTCGCCTGCTAAAGCGGAATTAATTCCTTGGCATTTTGATGGTGGACCGTGGATCCATTTGCATGTCGATTTTATGGGTCCTATACATTCAAAATATTATTTGATTATTATAGATTCAACGACAAAGTGGGTTGAGTGTTTTGAAATGACACACATCACCACAGAAAATACATGGATGTGAAGTTAGCCATAGATTTCAGCCATAGATTTTCAAATTTCATTATTTCTATACATATTCAAGATACATAGATTGTTTTTAGTTTAGGGTGTAAATAAAACATAGAATTAACAAATTGTGATACAAGCACCCCAATTTTCAACCCTTAATATTTTTTATCACACCCTTAAATAATAAAATTTAAAAAAAAATCAAAGTGCGCCGTCTCCTATACAAAAGTTAGCAACAAATATGGATTCAGTACACATTAAACTATTATTTCAACAAATAAAATTCGAACCACCTTACTTTTACTATTCGAAAAAAAAGAAACAATATTAGTCGCCAGTCTGAGAAAGCGGTCGGACAAATTTTAAAATATTTCAAAGCGCGCCGTCTCCCATTAAAAAGTTACCAACAAATATAGATTCAGCACACAATAAACTATTATTTAAACAATTAAAATTCAGACCACCCTTTTGTCATACGAAAAAAAGAAACAATATCAACTGCCAGCCTGATAGAGCGGTCGGATAAATCTTAAAATATTTCAAAGTGCGCCGTCTGCCATAAAAAAGTTAGCAACAAATATGGATTCAGCGCACATTAAACTATTATTTAAACAAATAAAATTCGGACCACCATACTTTTATCATACAAAAAAAAATAGAAACAATATCAACTGCCAGTCTTTTTTTAAGTTTAATGCCCAGTTTGCCTATCTGAATATTATAAACAGTTTTAGACAATAAACAAATGCGATAATAATTGTTTTTCGGTGTATGGGGCACATCTGGACAATCTATGTTTTTTACAAGAAAACTGCTGGATATATTTTTAATTAAACTGTAAAATTAGTTGCTGGACAAGTCAAGTTATCGTTTAAATATAAATTTGTAGCTTCTCGCTACAGCACACGTTAAGGGTCCTCGTCATGAAATGACCTTGAATCACATTTGTTAATGAATATATCGCGATAAAGTGTTTATGTAAAATCTTATCATATTACGATATCGCTTTTCCAGAATATTAATTTTTCTTCTAGTTTTTGAAATAAAAAATACAATGTTTTATTTTTATGGCAATATATTTATTAACAAACTGTAGAGCTAAGGGCGTTTGTTCCGGATTCCCATAAGACATGCTTCAAGGTAATTTCGTGACGAGTAGCCTATTTATTTATTTAAATTAATTGAAAAGTTGAAACTTCATTATTTTGATGATAATAGTTGTCAATTAATTACAAGTTATCTGGAGAATAGAAAACAAATAGTTTATTTTAACAATAGTTTTTCTGACTCCTTGCCAATAGATCATGGTGTCCCACAAGGATCTACTCTAGGGCCATTACTATTTCTTATATTTATTAATGATTTCCCTAATTATGTTAAAGAGGCTGATGTTGTCCAGTTTGCAGACGATACAACGTTAATTGTATCTAAGAAAAACTTTGATGAAGCTAATATATTAATCAACATAGCGATGACTAAAGCAGCAAATTGGTTTGCTTACAATAAATTAAGCTTGAATGAGGAAAAAACTGTTACCAAAGTATTCACATTGAATAAATCAATAAATATTAGTCACTCGCCTAATGTAAAATTTCTTGGTCTGGTCATTGATCATGCACTGTTATGGGATGGGCATGGTGATGAATTAGCCAAGAAATTAAACAAAACTATATTTCTTCTTAGAAACATTAACGATAGCCTTCCAACAGCTATGGTCAGAACGGCATACTTCTCTTTTTTTCAGACTCACCTTCAATATGGCATAACTGTATGGGGTCATTCTAGTATCAGGCATCGTTTATTTAATTTGCAGAGACGAGCTATTAGAATTATCTCTGGAATTGGTTTTCGGGATGACTGCAAGCCAAAGTTTATTGAACTAGGTATACTAACGTTACCATGCTTGTATATTTTAGAGTGTTTGGTGACTATTAAAAGTAATGTAAATAATTATGTAAAACATAGTGTTATACATGATTACGACACTAGACACAAAGACAACATCTGTCCACTAAATATTAGAATCAGTAGATCACAAACAGGTATTAATTATTTTGGGATACTATTTTTTAACACCGCCACAGGATATTCGAAAATTATCCGCGAAAGATTTTAAAATCAAGATTAAATCTCTACTATTGGCAAATGCATTTTATAGTTGGGATGAGTTTCTGTCTTTTAATTTTAATTAATTGTGATGTCTTCTTATTATTTTAAAATTTTAACTTAATATGTTTCGGATATCATTGCATTATTTACTATATGTAATTCGTTTTAGTATATTTTAATATCTTACTAGCATTATTTTATTTAATTTTAATCTGTTTTACAATTGAAATATTCTATTTTTACATAACTTTAATATTTAATGTACTTGTATTGTTATTATTTATTCTATATTAATTCTATTTTATTTATTTATAGTATTATACTGTTCCTATTGTGAATTTTATTTGTATAATTTTATTTTATATTAGCATTATATTCTAAATCTATTTTAATAGTATATATGATTACAGTACTATCTTTTATATATTTATTATTTGCCATCATACAAAATGATGAACTATCACTCGAAATTATTATATATTTTTTTGACTTGTGTAACACTAATTTCTGTGATGAACACTAATAAATTATTATTATTATTTAAACAAATTTAATTCAGAACATAAAACTTCGGTTATACATAAAACTCCGCATTAACTTGAGAAGTGATTTTACCTTGCTGTTCCAGAGCATAAACAAAATTAAACTAATAGCTTATTTTGACTTATTATGTGTTACCGTCATAACTTCTTAGGGCGGGCATGTGTTTGCATTGCATAGTTCACATGTATCAATAAAAACATAATTTGTTACACACATTTTACAGCAAAATCGGTGACATTGTTGACATTCAATTTCTCGATTCATATCTCCACAATACAGACACAGTTGTGATATATTGTCTGATTTCTTAATTATTAAATTTTTCAATGTTGTGCGGTAAATCATAGGATCAAAATTATCGTCCCAATTTAAATTATTTAACAAGACTTGACTATAATATAAAATATATGGTGCACAGTTGGAATTATCGATTTGAATGGGATATTTAAACAAATTTTCACTCAAATTTGTTACTGATGTGGACAATCCGAATTTATACAAGACGGGTGCAAGTTTTCGAAACATGGATTTCCCTGTACGACTATCCCTCGATAGTGGGTCGAAAATAGGACCCTGTTACTTCGAAGGTCAAGATGTAGCAATGTCCAATGGCACCCTTCCAAAATGGGCAATAAAAGAATATGTTCTTTATTACAAGAACTTTTAAAATTGAATTTATTTTTTATCATATTTGAAACTTCGCTTTCAAGAAAAATTTTGCTTTCATTATTTTTAAACATGTTCAATACATAGTCCACAGTAAAGTTATCGAGCCACATTTTTTCACTATTTACGTTATAATGTAGTGTGGCATAACTTTCAAAATATAACTTATGACTTCCAAATTTGCAAACAACATAATCTCGGCTTAGCTTAGGTACTTTTGGTTCGGAATAATAGTACGTAATTGAATTGTTGTTCATTGTGTTATGCATTTTGGAGATTACGGTTTTCTTGAAATAATTATGTTTATTTTTGTTCCTTTTGCCCCATGTTTCCTCCAAATCGGTCTTATTATGTTTTCTTTTCGAAGCGCATTTATTTCTATCGATTTCGTAAATCAATTCCCTATACTCATTATTTGTATAATCCCTAAGTCGCCTAATAAATCTAGAGCATTTGTTGTGTAAATGTCCTTCTAAAATTTTGTTTTTCACAACCCCAAACCAATTTTCAACCAAGGCATTATGTCTCTTTTCCAAAATTAAGCATGTCCACATAGGAACAAAAGGAATATAATGTTTTAGAAACCAAACCGCAAATGCATCCGAATAATATTCATTTTTAATTGAATCCGAAGTATAGCATTCCTCCTGTTTTATATTTGAATAAATGTTATAAAAGTACATATAAAAAGATTATTTTTATAAAATGTTTCGGTGTTTTTGGTGTTATAATCGTTAATAAGGGGCTGATCATCATCATCATCATCGTATATTAGATTATCAACTGTTTTATGTTGTAATAAATTGTTTAAATGATCATGGACAGTTTGGGATTCATAATTACAAGATATAACATGGAGAAAACTAGTAATATACATTTCAATTCATAAAACGAGTTAATACTGTATAATGATGCCAGAATTTCCTTTAATATATTCTTAATGCGCCTATCAAAATAATATTTATTTATGTCTCTGGTCATTAATTTTATGAGGTGGGCATAACATAATTTCAAAATGATCAAATTATCTGAATCTTTTCGATCCTCTAAATTGTTATATATTGTGTTTAAATATGTGCCAATATACATACCGTTACAGGCTTCACATATTTAATTTATAATTGCCAAACTCATGTCACTGACAGCTATTTTGAAAGCGGGCCAACAATTGTTTTTCATAAAAAAATATTTTGTTTCAATTAACCAGATTGATAATGTGGAAATATCATGCTTTGCCGAAATTAATTCAAAAGCTGGTATAATTCTTTTATTTGAGGTCTGAACAACTCCTGCATAATAAAGTACTCTTTTTGAATTGACGTGTGGTTTTCTTACGACTGCGCCTGTTGCATCTATATGAACTATTGAATATGCTGTATCAATAATATGATTTTTTACAATCCGGACCTGTTCCTGACTAATTAGATGAACATAAAGTGGTTCTCCAACTCTGTACATATATTCGTCATTGACTCTTCTCATTTTTATTAAATCAATCATGTCATCGACATCTCTATCATGTAGAGCTTTGGCTTCAGCTTTCATATTTTCATCTACCTGATGAAGCCACTGTGTGGTGAAACATTGTTGTAGTACAATATTAAAAACATTCAGAAACCCTATACTGTGTCAGTATTTCTTTAAGTGTTCAGCTTTAACTTTCCTGTATACAGGCTCAGATTTAATTCGACGTAAATGTTTTGTCTTTTCTAAATGTTTACTACACACTTTAATGTTTTGCATTCGCACATTTAGAGTAGTAGAAGACTTAAGTTTGTTTCCTAACAACCTTCTTTCGACTCCTCTAACTTGGCGAGTTAAATTTGCGGCATGGCAATAATTATAAGAGGTACTGTAAACATTAATTTTTAATCCCTCATCGTATAAACAGCACATTAATTTAAACTTTTTAAAATCTGGTTGCCCGCAGTAGCTATAAATCACAAAACCTTTTTTTAAATAATTGCACGATTTTATATTTAGTATACAAGTATTATTAACTTGCTTTAAGTTTTCACTAAAATAAAATTGATACACCTTTTCATCAAATTTGATTGTTGTTTCGTTATAAATCAAACGCATGTCCTTTTTATTTACAATAAACGAGCCTTCAAAAATTGCATATACCGTATTGGGCAACAAAGAATCTGGATAGATATTTCGTGTTTCTAGTGGTAATAAACAACTAATTGTATCTGGATTGTTATATAAAGATTGTATGATTGCATTAATCTTGGTTTCTTTGTCAGTAACGTCTTTAATTTCAAATTTATCTTCAGATTTATTTAAATCAATTTCAAGAACTTGTTCGCATTCCACATTCATTTCAAAGTCATCTTGATCTCTTTCTACTGAAATTTGAAAAGCTTCTTGATCACTGGTGATATCACCTTCCACACTAATCTTATTACATGAACTATTTTTAGAAACTCGGATATTCTTTAATTTTGTTTTAATGCCCCCTACATTTTTCTGTATTATTTGCAAAACATCTCTGCGTGAAAATTTATTATCTTCAGCAAAAATGTGCAATGCGGCAGAACCGATTATTTTGTTAGTGCTTTTTAATTTATGGATGTCGTAACATTTCTGCTCACAGATAAAATCAAACAAAGCGTCTGATTTTATTTGATTTTTAATGATCAAATCTTACACGGGGAAATCAAACAATACCAAAGAATTACAAATCGGTAAATCAAACGGCTAACAAAACGTATAATCCAAAAGAACGACTAATAAATAATAAAACCAACAAAAATAAATATGATTGTAATGACCAAATAAATAATAAACAATGCCAAAGAATTACAATTCTATTAATCAAACGGCAAACAAAACGTATTTGTATTCAGGTCCAATAGTACCACTAATATATTATAAAAATAACGACGGGGCGAACAAAAATGGTAAAAGCCAACAACAATAAATATGTCGTATAATTGTAACAATAAAATGAATAATAAACAATGCCAAATAAGTAAATCAAACGACAAAAAAAAACTAATTTGGATTTGGGTCCAAAAGAACCACTAATAAATAAAAAAAATAACGACGAGACGAAGAAAAATGGTCAAATCCAACAAAATAAATATAATGTATAATTTTAACAGCCGAATGAGCAATAAACGATATTTATGCAGCTAATATATTATGTGAGCTTTGAAAACTCTGTTCGATAGAGGCGACGAAATAAGAATGATGCCGCAGACTACGAGATTTCAGTTTTGCAATCTGCATAACATACTTCAAGTGTTTCTTTCCTTGTCTACTCTATATAAAAGTTCTATTGCGTATCGTATCTCCACTTTCACTCACTTATCTATTTTTAACCCACCAATAACGCAACATTAACCAAGGACAAATCACGCCCAACTATTCTCAGTCGCGCAATCAAAGGGGATCCCCCGTTTAAATAAAAATCACATTCGTTTGAATTCAGGAAACTGTAAAATGTTCTCTGTAGAAAGTACATTTGTTTTCAAAGAAATTGCTGTTTTTGTTTTAAAAGGGAAGAGATTTCTTTGAAAATTTGCTCAAAATGTTTTCTCACAAAAGAGTTTCTTTAAAATTTGCACAAATATAAATTGAACTCTTTTATTTTTCTAAAAAAAATTGCATTGAATTCCAATTAATTTAAGATATTTCAGCAACTTATTTTTCACAAATTTTCAAACAAATATCCGCATAATTGAAGTGCTATCATTCAATTTCCTTAATATCAAGTTATTTCGAACGTGCTTTATATTTAGTACACATTTTCAAGAACTGTCTGCATTTCAATAAACGTTATCATCACACTTATCAAGTTTGACTAACGGAAAATCCAATTAATTATTTTAAATTTTTTTATCAATATGCACGCACATTCACTTCTTAAAAATATATCAAATTTGAGTTTATTTTTCACTATAAATGAACGATTTGTCTCGAAAAATATTAAAAATGTTTCCAAATTTTATAATTATCTATAGAGAAAATATAGCTGCAATAATTATCAAAGAGTTTTGTTGAAAATAAACCGATTGAGATGTTAAGATGGCACTATAAACTTAAGCTTTTTATTTTAATTCATGGATCTTATAAGCTTTTGGTAAAATTCTTTAATATTGATCATATAAAAAAGTAGTGTTATTAAAAGTAGTAGATATGTAATGGAATGCATGAGTTTGCTGATTGGGAAATAGAATGTGTGTCAGTCCGGAATTGCTGTGATAACAATATTACCGCAGTATAAATGCCTGAACGATTGTGTTTTAAGTTAAGTTAGTCGTAAGTAGTCTTAAGCCGATGTACGAGATTCGTGAATAAACGTAGTTAGAAGAACAGTGTCTCCATGACGAGCCCTCCTCCATAAGTTCATGGCGTTTACGAACAGCATCACTTTACATTGCGATCCTGCATTTTTATCACTTTACAATTGTAATCAGTTTCTGATTTCTGAGATTATGTGTGAATTGTTTAGGTATGGTAGTATCTGTTTATGTTGGTTTGTGATATATTGAGTATTTTAATTTATGTTTGTCTTTATGGATTGTGAGATCAAGGAAATTTATTGCATTGTTGGTTTCGGTTTCTAGTGTAAATTTTATATTAATAAGTAAATTTTGAAAGTTCATTTATATACTGACCTTATCTTTTCTTGTTTTTTTTTGAGGGACGCGATGACCGCGCACGGCCAACAGTGGCCCCCCTGAATTCCGTGAACATCATTGGATCCATAACACTTCTTCGCCTGGTGTCCCCCACCATCTTTATTAATCTTTATTATCGTTTAGCATACATAATAAGCAGTTAACAAACAGACAAATTAATAATGCTGACAATAAGTAGCGACTTAACAAGTATAGTGAGTAACAATAACAATTAGCAAGTAGTAACAGGTAACATGTAACAAGTAATAGCAAGAAAGGAAAACAAAGAGAAGAAAAAGAGACAAGTAAGAAAATAAAACATTGCACCAGAATGCAGCTACGCCTGGGTCTCGCGTTCGGCCAGCAGTGCCTCCTTAGGTATGGTAGTGGAAAAAGGTGTGTTCGGCGTCGTCCGTGCCCTCCTCACACCACACGCAGTTCACATTGTCTGCCTTGCCCATGCGGCTGAGGTATGCCATAAAGCAGCCATGGCCTGTCAGTATCTGGGTGAGATGATAGCTCAGCTCACCATAGGGTCTGTGTAACCACGGCTCCAGGGCGGGGATAAGCCGTCGAGTCCAGCTGCCACTCGATCCATTCTCCCACCTTTGTTGCCAGCGTGTGATCTGCCGTCCTTCCGCATCCTGTTTGGCCTCCCGTTTGGTTGACCCTCTTCTCGTAGCCGCGTAAAACCCCTGTCTCGCAAGAAGTTCGAGGTCCGGGGGAGGAGTGGTCGCCAGGACTTTGGCTGCGTCGGTGGATATTGTCCTGTAGCCACGAATAATCCTGATGGCACCAGGCCTGAGTGCGCTGCGCAGGCGGTCGGTATTCCGTTGGGCCTTAACACATGTTGCCCACGCCGGGGCCGCGTAGAGTAGCTTCGACCGTGCTACGCCCATCAGGAGTCTTCTGTCGGGCCACCAACTTTGGCCAAGAGTCTACTGATAGACCTGACGGCGACGGCTGCTCCATTCGCTGCTTCGTTAACGTGCAGGGTGTAGAGTGGGTTCGCCTGTAGATCACCCAGGTATTTGATACTGGGCGCCACCGCGATCTCTTGTCCTAGAATGTTGATAGTCTGTCCAGCATGCCTGCCTGCCCTCCGTCTGGCTAACCATGTCGCAGCCGTCTTGTGGGCAGCGATCGTCAGCCACTTGGCGGCCATCCATTGTTGGACGGCCGAAGTAGCCTCTTGGGCTACTGCTTCGACCACGCCCATCTCGCGTCTCCTGACGACGATGAGAATGTCGTTAGTGAATCCCACGGTGTCTGCCCCCTTAGGTAGTGGGATCCTCAGCACTTCGTCGTACGTAATGTTCTACAGCAACAGCCCTGTGGAACGCCGCATGTAGTCTGTCTATTGACTGAAATGCCCTGTTCGCCTTGGAAGAGTAATTCACGGTCCCTACGGTAATCTGCCACGATGGCCAGCACTCAGCCTGTTCTTGAGCAGCTTCTCCAAGAGTTTTCCTTCGCGGTCCAGAAGGCACAGGAGCCTGTAACCCCCCGGGTTGAGGAGCGATTTTCCACCATTTGGGAGAAGTGGCAGCCGCCCCTTCTTGTAATGCCCGGGAAACACGCCCCTGGACAGGCACCGGTTAAAGAAGGAAACAATCAATGTAGGGTTCCTGATGACGTACTCCTTGGTGGCTTCATTAGGGATGCCTCCTGGACCTGGGGCCTTGCGGCATGGCAACGACCTAGCCGCATCCACCACTTCTTCTTCTCTTCGCTGAAGAGATCGTCCTCATTGATACTTGCTGGGGGGCCTCTCGGGTGCTTGTGGCCTTCGTCGGTCGGGAAGAGGGAGTTGACAACCTCCACTGTGCCTCCTGGGACCAGTACAGCAGGATTAGGCCGGGCGTGGCCTAATCTCTTGGCGACTAGACGTTATGGTTTGCCCCATGGGCCTCACGTTTGCTGTTGACGATGGCAACCTTAAGTTGGGCCCTGGCGCTAGATGCTGCGAACTCAAGGGTCTCTACGCTGCGCTAGTTTCTTCTGCGACATCTCATGAGGTCCCGCCTTGCCCTATTTGCACGGTCCAGTTTCCAGACCGGTATTCGATGATTCGATGGTCGCTGAGGGATTTAGTGGCTTCGTCGACCTTCCACCCTACGACTCTTGGCAGTAGTATCGCGTCGACCAAGGTGAGGTCCCCCTCCGAAGGAATACACCTTGCCGTGGTGGAGGGGCTCAAAATTCAATCCACAATGAACTCATCTTAAGGGAGCGGATTGTCTTTTGCTAAGGGATTCCGGGGCTCATCACAATTTTGCAGTGGGAGCTCCCCTTCACTAGAGTCACTTTCGATTCCGCTATGAACTATCGTCCTCTCTTGGACAAACTCTTCGGCCACTCGCGGACTTTTTCGGCCCCTGAATCTATTAGGTTTCGAGGAATAGGGGACCTTTCACTTACCCGCCATGCCCGGCTGTAGTATCGTGGCGCAGGGCTTGCACAGATGGTAACGATGCCAGGTCTGCTTGCAGTCCTGATATACCGGGCTTATCGCCGTTGACTGTGGTCAAGTCTCGCGGGCGGCGCAAGTCTAGGGGATCTTGGCTTAACCGCCCGGGCCAAGGTGGAAAGGAAACCACTGAAAAAAATACCTCAATCCAAGGCGGAACAGCATGGCCGAGGGATGCGTGGCTAGGGAGCAGCACTAGTCTTCACATGGCGGACTCTGGGGCACCTGGCGAACCCCCGTTTCAAGATGCCTTGCCACGGTAAGCCGGCTCTGCCGTGGTCGACCTTCCTTCCGAGTTGCTGGTGGGAAAAGAATGGAACAATTCAAAAATACAAAAACTGATAGGACAACGACGACAACAGGCGCAATGAACTTGGAACAGAGTAAGAAAGTTAAGGACGCGGCGAACGTTACCTGGCAGGTAACCGCAGCGGCGACGGGGCGAAGGAGAAGGAGGCTGCTGACGACTCAAGGGGGAGAAGAGAGGATACACTCTTCCCCAGAATGTTCGGAAATAAAGCAAGCATAGAGAAACTGATTGGTCTGCATGCGCAGATCGAGAAAATCACCCGGATGCTGACCAACTTGGTACGGGAGAACCCCAACACCAACTTGGAGATCAAGGATAACTTACGAGCCCTAAGTAACCTGGTAAGCCGAAAGGAACGGCCGAGATGAAGAGGGCGATAACCGGGAATGAGCAAGAGGGCCAGTGCAATAGTGTAATGAAGGCTAACGTGAACACAGTGAGCGTGCAGATCCAGACGGAGGAGAGTAGCGGTTCGCCGACGGAAACAGGGGCACAGGTGGGAGCTAGCTCGCAAACGGTGAACGAAGCATGGGGAGGAGGTGCCGACGGGGGATAGAGGTGCCAGAACTAAAGGATGAGCTTAGGGCCCTCACAATCAAGGTCGAGGTCATCATGG